>JAACNH010000133.1:0-391905 GCA_019447015.1 Hymenochirus boettgeri
ATTCTTACCTCTGGTGAAACCTTGGATTGAATATCTGTTCCCCAGATAAAGAAATGAAGAATGGACTCTTTTTTTTTTTCTTTAAGAAGGGACGAAAGAAATGAAGAATGGACTCTTTTTTTTTTTCTTTAAGAAGGGACGAACTTTCTCAAAGTAGATAGTAAAACAACGCATTCTGTCTAGTAGGAACTTCTACCATCTGTGAAAAAAAATGCTCATATAGGAAATTTAAGAACTTTATACCTTTTTGAGGTGCTGGCAGTTCCCTTACTCCAATCTATGTCAGGGTAGTTAAAATCCCCCATAACCAGAACATGCCCCATACCAGCAGCCTTTGCCAACTGCATATGGAGATTCATTTCCACCTCCTCCCCAGCATTTGGCGTCTTATAACATGCCCCAACAATTAATTTACCCTCCTTATTGCTTTCTGTACCAATATTGTTTCTGTCTTTCGTCTATACCCCCATCTATCTCACCTTTTTTAAATTTCGTTTCAATTCTTGTTTATCATACATACATACTCCCCCTCCTTTCTTATTAAATCTGTCATGTCTAAATAAGGAGTATCTTTCAATATTTACTGTCCAGTCGTGTGAATCCTTTAGCCATGTTTCTGCTATACCGATCACATCATACCTTTCCTTTAAAGCTAATAATTCTAGTTCTCCAGTTTTTCCAGACAGACTTCTTGCATTTGTAAACATACATTTTAGATTATCATTCACTTCACTTTACTTCCAAACTTAGATATACATGCCTCTTTATCCTCAATGCTCCCCCTACTCTATTTCCACCCTCCATTATCTTATTAGCCCTCTGATCCCTAATACCTCTGTCTACTCCTGTGTAGTCAAATGTACCCTCCACCTTCATACCTAGTTTAAAACCTCCAACTCTCTAGATATCTTCTCCCACAAAACAGCTGCGCCATCATCGAGGTACAGTCCGTCTCTACTAAAGAGCCTGTAGCCAACAAAGAAGTCAGCCCAGTTCTCTAAAAACCCAAACCCCATCTCCTTACACCACCCTCTTAGCCACCCCATCTCCTTACACCACCCTCATAGCCACGCATTTATACTCCTGAGCTCCCGTTGCCTCCCTAGCATAACACATGGCTACAGTAGTATTTCTGAAAACACTACACTTGAGGTCCTTGCTTTTAACTCTGCTAACTCTTCTAACTCTCGGAAATCATTTTGACCATTTCTTTACAGACCCTATATACAAAGAATAATAAGGGCTCGTTCACATTCTTTACAGACCCTATATACAAAGAATAATAAGGGCTCGTTCACACTAGAAACTGAAAGAAACTGACAGTAACGCACAGCTTGTGTTTATCAGTTTGTATCCATTTTTTAACAATGTGTATTCCATAGATTTCTATAGGAAATGCTGCATGCAGTGCGTTTTTTAAACGGGCTGGAACGGAACTGATTATAACGCAGCAGGTGAAATCCGATATTATGAAATCCTGCATATTACGCACCTGCGTTTGAAAACCGGATACAAACTGATGTAGTGTGAACGAGCCCTAACACAACTGTTTTTTCTAATTTAAAAACTTTAATTACAACATTTCTATAGTTTGGATGTTTGTGGATATTTGTTTTTTGGTTAAGTGAACTTGGGATTTACATTCATGTAAGATTTGACTGCTTAAAATGTAATTGTTCGAAATGCCAGCTCACTGGGCACACGACATCTGACCAATCAATCGGTATTGATTGGTCTTTTAAGGCCTTTGGGACACCCCATAATACCTCTTGACTCATTGACTATGCAAACCCCTGTCCTTGGCAGCTAAATGGTTACAACACTACACCACTCACTCCAGCAACCAAGGTTATCAGCTTTCAGCCATTTGCAGCATTCACAGAATCTGAGTTCATTAAGAGCATCAAGACCAAACTTAATACTTTTAGATTTAATATTCCAAAAGGTGGACAGTGCGTATAATACAAAAATAGTACAAATTATAAATATATACAAAATGAATGGTACAAATATAGACATGCATAATGGTACAAAACAGTTGTATAAAATTTAAAGGAGAAAATACCAGACCTAGGGCCCGCTCCTACCATGAAGCAATATGAAAATATTGCTTGTGGCTCCCACCTTTTGGAAAGATAAAAAGGTGGCAGCCTGTTAAGTGTTCCCTGTAAAAGAAGAAAACACCACTGCACGTGTGAAGTTGCTTGAACCAAGGCAAGCAGCATACACTCTGGGATCGTCTTAATAAAAACAATTTATTTGCTTCTGATATTTAAAAACATACACCAAGCTGTCCTGGGGAACAGTAACAGTGTGTATATATATATATATATATATATATATATTTACAGCAGTGTACAAGGTCTAGATGCAATTCTTTCCAGTACACTCCCCCACTTGGATCATTTCTACAATAAGGATCAATTTTACACATTCTAATAGTCCATCATGTTGATAACTCTAAGGTCTTCTTTGTTTTCTTTGATAGGTCCTATCCCATAACAATACAAACCAAACAAAGCATATTAAATAAATTCTAAAAATACAAAAACCATAGAAGCTGTTCTTAACCTGGGTGTGTTAGTTATTTAGGGAATGCGTACCAAGGCTTCCTGAATATCTTTATGCAATTTAATTAGAAATGACAATGTTTCTTCCACCTTTTTTAATTTCAAAAAATCTTCTTACTAAACAATGTGTCCAGTTCAACTACAATTTTCTTTAAACAAAGACCACCATAGATTCCCAGTCACCTTAATCATTTGAATGACTCTATGGGTGCCTGCCTAATTTATTATTGGCATGGATTTTCTCCTTCTGCTTAGTTAGGCAGACCACCCGTCAAATTTACACACCATCCTGTGATAGAAGCTTGACACTGCCCTCTCTTCTCCATGTGAAACATAAATCCCTAAGGCACAGACCTTGGGCCTTCTCTATGAATTAATCCTCTACAACCCCTATGGGGTCTCTGCCTTAACAGGCAATTCACCAGGGTATGTAGCAGTACAGCCATTACCTGATCTAACCATTCAGGTTTACAAGAGCAAAGCCAGGCCTCATTTTGCTGTGTGCAAGCATTTGGGTCACCGGATTTAAGACTGATCCCTTGCATTATTTTATGGAAGTTTGTTTCAAGGACATTTGTGGAATTGTTTGTCTCAAGTTCCCCAAGTATAATAAGTTTATATACCTTTGAGGCAGGTTTGGCCACACGGAATAATCATAGTTAGTGGGTATCACCTGTTTTTCCAATCTGTTTTTATTGCAGGAATTTTCAAGGCTTGATATTTAATTCCATGAGATCTTAACACTGGTAGAGACCAAAGTCTCACTTCATTATCCTGGCCACAATCCTCTTTTTCGTTCCTGTAGAACAGAGACTGTAGGTTTTGCTTGAGAAGATTTTCCTATTAACACCACATGCAATAGCCCTTGGACAATTATATGACTAAGTGATTCATGTCAGTGCGTTCAGACATTGGCATACTGTGTAAATCAGGGCAATGTGTGTAATGTTCTGAATTGCCAGATTCACTTTATCTAGGTGTTTAAAAAACCCTCTTCCCTCTAAGTAATATTTTCTGCAACCCACTTACAAATGTATTTTTCTCTATCACTTAGACTTTCAACTCAACCCATTCCATATTGATGCCCCCAAACTGAGTTCTGTAAATGAATTCAGTACCCAGATCTCTTTTTTACCTTTTTCAAAACCGAGCCTTTGTGTACATCCCAAAATAAAGTTGTCTGTACACTGTCACACACCTGTTGCATGTTCTCTGGGCCACTTGTCTGGAATGTTTAAATACTGAACAATCAGGTAATAAATTATGAAAAATCTTTGTATAACAGTTCGTTTGTTCTGTAAGAGTCCATGTTCTGGCCACTGAAAGGCCTGTAGGAGAGTCCTGTTGAGGGTTCTTCTCTTTTATTTTGGCAATTGCCGAGATTCACGTACTATAGCAGTAACTATAATTTTGAATCTGTACTAATCCAATGCATATCCGTCCTTATTGTTTAAAACTTTTACATTTCACTCCTTGAACTTCTAATAGACTTAACAAGGATTAATTGGCTTCTTGTAACACTGTTCCCTTAGCATATTCACTTTCCCTTATACTCTATTTTTGTCTATTTTTGGCTCAAGGGAATCCACTCCCTGTTTTTACCTTCACCTCTCTCTGAAATGTTTATAGCATGTTTATAGCATGTTTACACATAGCATGTTTATAGCATGTTTATAGCATGTTTATAAGGCCTGTTTATGTCCTCCAGCTCCTTCTCTACATTCTGAATATTTACTGACAATTCCTCATTTATTTCTATCAAATTCTCACACAATTTAGCCTTCTCAAGCAATGCTTCCCCAGTGGGGATCGCGTGTAGCCTTCCCCATGGGGATCGCGTGTGGCCTTCCCAGTGGGGATCGCGTGTGCCTTCCCAGTGGGGACCGCGTGGTGGTCCTTCCCTCATGGGGACCGCGTGTGGCCTTCCCCAGTGGGGACCGCGTGTGGCCTTCCCCAGTGGGGACCGCGTGTGGCCTTCCCCAGTGGGGACCGCGTGTGGCCTTCCCCAGTGGGGACCGCGTGTGGCCTTCCCCAGTGGGGACCGCGTGTGCCTTCCCAGTGGGACCAGCTTGGCCTTCCCCAGTGGGGAAAGAAAGAAGGGGAATAAAAGGAAGCCGGTTGGTGTTGCGTGTGGCCTAGGTCGACATCTTTTCATTTCATTCTCTCTAGTGAAGTTTTCGACACTTTTATTTCAGTTTTCCTTTCTCTGGACAGTCTACTAACCAAACCAGCAGATAAACCCTGACATCCAGCCTTTCCTTTCACTTTCTTAGCCTTTTAATCACAACACAATCTTCTGGACCCAGGACTGTCTTCGTTCCTGTGGTAATTTTCATATGTCCCCTTCCATGATTTCGTTTATTAACGATTGACCCATTCTCCCGTGTTTAATATTCTCCCACCTGCTACACTTACAACCATTGTATTTATTATTAAAATAGAAAACTTATAGAATAAATACTCACTGCAAAATTGTGGAAGTTCCACACTTCTAGTCAGGCTTTTACCCAGGAATTATAGAGATTCCACAGGCTTCATCAAAAACAGGCACACCCGGTCCCAAATCTCTTTTAACGCTTGTCTGATCCGGTCACAGCACCAAAATGTTGTTGCATATAGTGGTAGATATAAAATCCATGTTCACCACCACCAGGAAATTCAACACCTCAGCTTTTATTAAAGAATCCCAGGTCCCAGAGACATCCGGTTAAAATATATATTACAGCAGTTGTAAGGTGGTACAAAGGTATATTTGCAATTCAGTTGTTATTCTTCCCTTCTATTCCCGTCATATTCCCTAGCAGACTCGGTCCAGTTGATCTACAACACACACCCCCATGCCCCCATGTGAAAGGATTTGGCTATGTTACATCAGATAACTGTTAGAGGTTTGTTCCCTAGATATGGTAGTACAAACTCCCTATTGGAATACAGATCACCCTCCCATAAGATACTGTTTGATAATAACAGATTTACTATAGTACCGGTTTTATTGAAAATGCAAAGAACCCAACCATGAACTGAAATAGTGACAAATGCGTTTGCAAGTATCCATGAACTGGATGGTGACTCTTCACCATTTCCTTCTATTACACCCCAGTCCCAATGTATTACCAGTTTATACCTGATGAAAATATGGCTACAGCTGGTACATATAATGTGTGGCCACGAGGGTGACTGGGCCAGGAATGGTGCCCACCGAGGTGACTGGGCCATGGAATGTGCCCACGAGGTGACTGGGCCATGGAATGGTGGCCCACGATGTGACGGGCCATGGAATGGCAGAGCTTGCAGCACTGTAATGTTTTTCATCCTTGTACTGCTCAGCAAGCGTAGAATAAGGCACATTTGGTATGCAAATGAAAAAATTAGATGTTTTATTTAAAATTTAAATCCAGAGGAAGATTTCTAACTCATTAAAAGGTTCTTACCCTGCGCTGAACACTAAGACATTGATATCCTATGCCCTGGAATATAATATCACAAACCTCATAAACGAAAATCTAACTTCAGACACTGCTGTCATTCTTCCTATTACTATAACATGACAGGACTTTGTCTGTTGCTTAAATACCAAGGCAATACCCCAATACATTGCTCTTGCTCTCGCTACACTTCAATTAGATTTTCCAGTAACAAGGGACAACAATATAGTTAAACAGAGGGCAGACATGGTATAAATGTCACGCCTACCCATAACAAGAAATCTTTTACCTGGACCCCCTGTTACAAGGCTTTGTCTCTCCACTGGTTCTCTTACCCCTGTGGTTCCTTTAATATCTTGTCACTCCCACACTAAAGAAGTGTCAATATAGCTTTATTTTTTACATGACCTTCAGCAGCGGAGTTACAGTTTTTATCACCCCTGACCTACCCGTCTGGTAGTACTGGGCAATTTTGAGAACACACAGAAAGGTGAGTTTCTAGAGTTTTTCCCCCTTTCCTTGGGGGGGGGATTGTTAAGCAGTTCCTGTCTTTCACACAATACTGGACCCTCCGAATTGTGGCACACCTTACAGTGACACCTGAAGACAGGAGAGTTGCACACTACAGCTGTTTGTTAATGGACTTCTTTGGGTGCTTTTTGTGCTTGGTGCTATTTTCTCAGGTATGCCCACCCTCTCGATGCCAGGAGTGCTGCTGAGAAAAAATGCCCTCCTCTGTCCTCATAGGAGAGACGGCCCTTTGTAGAGAGATGTCAGTGGGTGAATAAATCCAATACACCAAATTTGTCCAGCTCCACTTTTTAATTTTCCCTTTGGCTTTCAAAACACTGAACAATTCAGGTTTTGTGTACTGGAATCACAAAAAAGGGTTACAAATCCTTAAAATGTAGCTTTAATAAAAACAATGACAATACCAAGGTTGCTACTTACTATTGTATTATATGCATGGGAGGGTCCAAGTTCAGAAAAGTGATTTGGTGTCCTAAAATTACATCTTTTTTTGGTGGGTTTTGTTGATCCATTAAAGAGCCTTGGGGAAAATGGAAACCGAACATTGTAGATTAAGCAGGGGGTACATGTCTGATTGCATTATGGTGTCGGTATAAAATGCATCTAATAACCCCATCTGTTTCCACCAGTTGTTTTTGATTGATTGTAAACAAAATATTTAGAAACATTTTGGATCGTGGAAAGCTTCGAAATTTTTTGGCCACCCTTGGAAATAGTGGACTAGATCCATTGTACGACACTGGAGATTTTGGGGGTAGTGTGGGTAGGTGAATCGGTCTTTGCAACAAGCGGTATACCTGACTCCTGAGCTCCCTTTGCCTCCCTAGCATAGCACATGGCTACAGTAGTATTTCTGAAAACACTACACTTTTAACTCTGCTAACTCTTCTAACTCTCGGAAATCATTTTGACCGTTTCTTTACAGACCCTATATACAAAGAATAATAAGGGCTCGTTCACAAGGGCTCGTTCACACTACATCAGTTTGTATCCATTTTTTAACAATGTGTATTCCATAGATTTCTATAGGAAATGCTGCATGCAGTGCGTTTTTTAAACGGGCTGGAACGGAACTGATTATAACGCAGCAGGTGAAATCCGATATTATGAAATCCTGCATATTACGCACCTGCGTTTGAAAACCGGATACAAACTGATGTAGTGTGAACGAGCCCTAAACAAATGTTTTTTCTAATTTAAAACTTTAATTACAAACATTTCTATAGTTTGGATGTTTGTGGATAGTTATTGTTTTTGGTTAAGTGAACTTGGGATTTACATTCATGTAAGATTTTACTGCTTAAAATGTAATTGTCGAAATGCCAGCTCACTGGGCACACGATCTGACCAATCAATCGGTAATTGATTGGTCATTTTAAGGCCTTTGGGACACCCCATAATACCTCTTGACTCATTGACTATGCAAACCCCTGTCCTGGCAGCTAAATGGTTAACACTACACCACTCACTCCAGCAACCAAAGGGTTAATCAGCTTCAGCCATTTGCAGCATTCACAGAATCTGAGTTCATTAAGAGCATCAAAGACCAAACTTAATACATTTTAGATTTAATATTCCAAAAGGTGGACAGTGCGTATAATACAAAAATAGTACAAATTATAAATATAATACAAAATGATGGTACAAATATAGACATGCAATAATGGTACAAAACAGTTGTATAAAATTTAAAGGAGAAAATACCAGACCTAGGGCCGCTCCTACCATGAAGCAATATGAAAATATTGCTTGTGGCTCCCACCTTTTGGAAAGATAAAAAGGTGGCAGCCTGTTAAGTGTTCCCTGTAAAAGAAGAAAACACCACTGCACTGTGAGAGTTGGCTTGAACCAAGGCAAGCAGCATACACTCTGGGATCGTCTTAATAAAAACAATTTATTTGCTTCTGATATTTAAAAACATACACCAAGCTTGTCCTGGGGAACAGTAACAGATGTGTATATATATATATATATATATATATATATTTACAGCAGGTGTACAAAGGTCTAGATGCAATTCTTTCCAGTACACTCCCCCACTTGGATCATTTCTACAATAAGGATCAATTAATTTACACATTCTAATAGTCCATCATGTTGATAACTCTAAGGTCTCTTTTTTTCTTTGATAGGTCCTATCCCATAACAATACAAACCAACAAAAATGCATATTAATAGAAATTCTATAAAAATACAGGGGTGTCCCTAGGGTTTCTGGCACCTGAAATACATTTGAATGCCGCCCAGACCAAGCGGCGCGGCTTAGTGTGTGGGCGTGGTTAAGTGTGGGTGTGTGTTTAGCACGTGGGCGTGCCAAATTTCATACTTTTTTTTGAAAATGGTTATTATACGCTTCTCTATTTTTAGAAAACACTAAAAACATGTGGTGCAATGGTACATTACATTAGAAAGCCCTACCATGTAGAATAAAAGATGTTGGCCAAAAGATTTGTACCACGTCAAGGTAGACTTTACAGCAGGGCCCTAACTATTATCTAAATTATATATTTTTATAAATAGATTATATATAATATATAGATTTCTATCTATCTATCTATCTATCTATCTATCTATCTCTCTGCTATCTATCTATCTTGCTATTTATCTATCTATCATCATCTACTCTGCCTATCTATCTATATTATCTATCTATCGATCTCTGCTATTTATCTATATCTCTATCTATCTCGATTATCTATCTCTCTGCTATGTATCTATCTATCTATCTATCTATCTACCTCTGCTATCTATATATCTATCTATCTCTGATATTTATCTATCTATCTATCTCTGCTTATCTATCTATCTCCTCTATCTGTCTGTCTATCTATCTCTGCTCTGTCGATCTATATTTATCTAATCTATCTATCATGTATTTATCTATCTATACTATCTATCTAGCTGCACATCTATCATCTCTTCTATCTGTCTATTCTATCTATCTATTTTATCTATCTATACTCTGCATCTATCTATCTAATCTATCTCTGCTATCCATCTATCTCTGCTATATATCTATCTATCTCTGCTATTTATCTGTCTGTCCAACTATCTCTGCTATCCATCATCTATACTCTATATGTCTGTCCCCATCACCTATCACTCAATCTACTATCTAGCTATTACTATCAATATATCACTTTCTATCTACCTACCTATCTCTGCACTCTATCGTCTATATATCTACTATCTATCTCTTTCTATCTGTCTATTATCTATCTATCTATCTATATTATATATCTATCTCTGCTATCTATCTATACTATCTTCAATCTGTCCTATCTATCTATCTCTGCATTGATCTATCTCTTGCTATCTTTTGTCTATCACTAATCTAGTGTGTCTCTATTATCTATATATTCTCTGAATTGTAACTATCCTTGATATCAGTCTATCTCTCTACTCATCTCTTCTCTCTCTCTCTCTCTCTCTCTCTCTCTCTCTCTCTACTCTCTCCTCGCTCCTATATTTTCTCCATATCTCTCTCTGTTTCTCTATTCTCTCTCTACTCTCCTCGTCTCTTTTACTCCCTACTTCTCCTACTCTCTCTCCTCTCTTCCCTCTCTTCTCTTCTCTCCTCTCCTCTCTCTCTCTACTCTCTCACTCTCTCTCTACCTACTCTCTCTCTCTACTTCGCTCTTACCCTCTCATCTACTCTATCTATATATCTCTTCTATCTCTATCTCTACTCATCTCTCTTCCCTATACTTGTCATCACTCTCCGTCTATCTATCTGGCATCTATCTATCTATCTAATCCATCAATCTATCGCTGCTATTCTATCTTCCATCTATATATCCAGTTCCTATCTATTTCTATCAGATCTCCTATCGATATCTTCTATCCTATCTATCAACTTGCTATTCTATATCCTGCTATCTATCGCTATCCTCTAATCTATCATTATCGTGCTATCTATCTCCATCTATCTAGTCTCTGGCTATCTACCCTATCCATCTATATCTATCTATCTATCACCATCTAATCTTATCTCTCATACTAATCTAATCCTCTATATACTCTACTATCATACATCGTTATCTACGTGTCTATCTTCATCTACTGTTCTTCTACGATCATCATCTATCTCCCTGCTATCTAACTAATCTATCCATCTTTCTAATCTATCTCTGTTAATATCCATATCTATCGCTATCTATCTATTCTCATCTCTATCTCATTATATATTCTCGCATCTATACGATATTAATTGTCTTTTCATCGGTCGTGGTCTATCTTCTATTAATCTGTTATCATACTGTCTACCCTTATAATCTACGTGTGTCTATACTACTCATACTATCGTCTAATATCTACCATCCTGTATATCTACCGATTATCTGGTCTAGCTAGTCCTATCTCTTTCTATCTAATCATCTCTATCCTACTATCTATCTCTTGATTATTTCTATCTATCATCTGATCTATCTTTAAATTATCTATCTACTTATTTATCTACGTCTCTCTCTGCAGATCTGCTTTACGACATCTCTTTGCTATCTCGTTATTTCTTCATAGTCTGACCATTATCTACTCTTCTATCTGCCTATCTATCTATCTCTATCTTTCGGATCTATCACATTATCTATTCTATCTATATTATCTATCTCTGCTATGGTACTCTATCTGGGCTATCTATCCATTTCTTAATCTTATCATACATCCGGGCAAATATAAATCAAGTTCTAGTCATGATACTATCTATGCGATCTAGTGTATTCATCTCTGATTATCAGTTAATAATTTCTGTGATCTATCTACATTGTGTGGCTATCTATCAATCTATGTTATCTATCTATAATCTATCTGTTATCATATCTCTGTCTGTCAGTCTATCACTCCCACTCATCTATCTAGTCTGTCTTCTATCTATATTTAATCATCGATACTATTAACTAATCTCTTCTGTATATCGATATCTATCCACTTATCTATCTATCTAAATCTTTCTTTGTCTATCTGTCTATCTATCAGATTTATTGTATTCTTCTGTCGTCTATCTGTCTGTCTATCATACTACCACGATTCTTGTACTGTGTCGCTATCTCTCTTTACCAATTTGCGTATCAGCTAGCTTATCATCACTAGGATTCTATCTATTATACCTTTCCTTTCTATCTACCTATCCATCCATTTATCTATCCGTCTATTATCTATTCACCCTATAGCTATTCACCGAATATTCAAGCGTCTCTAGTGCACCTCTATCGATGCACCGAGTAGTGGCACCGAGCACGAATGCACAGGAGAGAGGCACCTAGAGATGCCACCTAGTATGCACCTATCTATTCACTATCGAGTCACTAGCAGGCACCTATTTATTGCACCTATCGAATGCACCTTATATATCACCTATTTATTACAACTCTGTCTATCTCATTCATCTATCTCTTGTTTGTCTGTATTGTCTTCTGATCTAATCATTCTATCCATGTCTATCTACCTCTAGCTCTTCCATGTCTATTATCTATCTTTGCTGATCTGTCCTACCTATACCTACTATGAATCCATGCTATCTTGTCGGTCTGTCTATCTATTCCAATAGTCAATCTACTCCATTATCTACTATCTATCTCGGTGACTGTCTGCCTACTACCTAACATATAGGAATCTATCTATACTATGTCTGTCTGTCTGTCTGGATATCATCGTATCTGTAGTTCACATCTATCTATCCTGTCGGTCTGCCCCTACTACATCTATATTCTCTGTCGGTCTGTCTGTACCTTACCTCGTCTGTCTGCCTTACCTACCTATCATTTCTGCCTACCGATCTTTCTATCACGGCGTCAACCTGTTACTACCTATCGAATCTTGTCTGTCTACCCCTATCTCGGTATACCTCCTACCTAACTACCATCTATCTCTGTCTGTCCAACACAATACCTACCTAGCATTACCTCTCTCTGTCAGTCCAGTTACCTACATATCTATCTTTGGTGGGGCACAATTAGAACGCAGCTGAGAACTGCAGGTTCTGCTAACTTTAAAGCACACTTCCAAAGAATACAGGTCTGCATAGGCAGGCCAAGCATACAGTCAGTAACCCCCCCCCCCTCCCCCCTCCGATGTGCCAGTCCGAACTCTGCCACGGACGGATGTTTCAGTGCATGCACTCGAGGCACTACAAGTCCCAAAAATCAATTTATATTTAGGCGGCAAACAGTTGTCTATGAATAATATCAATTATTACAAATTTCCCGTACCGATCTCGACGAAGTATACTTAGTGTGGCACTGTCTTCGAATGACTTAGAGATGCGCATCCAAGAAAGGAGGGCTTCATTGGGCAGGTGAATAAAGCGCCACCTCAGGGCATAGCCTCAGGAATTGTCTCCCTGATTGGCCTGCGCCGCGGCTCGGGTGACGTCCCCTCTGTGTGTATGTCACTTAACTTACGCACAGAGGGGAGTACCGGGCGCCGCAGGACCAATCACCCTGCAGATATCCCGAGGCCATTGCCCCTGAGTGATTGGAAGTTTGTTTGCCCCAGCCCAATGAAGTGCCCTTTCTTTGTGACCTTAAGCTGAAGACTGGCCCCCCTGCACCTGCCCGCGATGGCCGTGGCATCTTTCTTAAGAAAAATTAAAAAAAAATATATATCTGACAGTTGCCCGCCGTTTTCTTTGATTTGTCAGGAAACGCGAACGCACCAGAGCACGAGTGTTTTTTTGTTTCACGGCTTTGCTCATGGTAGGAGCATCGCGTGGCGCTGTATTAAATACAAAAAAACCATAGAAGCTGGTTCTTTAATACTGGTGCTGTTGTTTAGTTACACGATAGTGTGAAATGCTCTTGTACCAAGCTTTCTGAATCTGAATATCTTAGCCAATTTTAATTAGAAATGACAATGGTTTCTTCCACCTTTTTTAATTTCAAAATCTTCTTACTAAACAATGTGTCCAGTTCAACTACAATTTTCTTAAACAAAGACACCATAGATTCCCAGTCACCTTAATCATTTTGAATGACGTCTATGGGTGCCTGCCTTAATTTATTATTGGCATGGATTTCTCCTTCTGCTATAGTTAGCAGACCACCCGTCAAATTTACACACCATCCTGTGATAGAAGCTTGACACTGCCCTCTCTTCTGCCAGGTGAAAAAATAAATCCCTAAGGCACAGACCTTTGGGCCTTCTCCATGAATTATGCTCTAACAACCCTATTGGGGTCTCTGCAGCTTAACAAGGCAATTCCCAGGGTATGTAGCAGTACAGCCATTTACCTGATCTAACCATTCAGGTTTACAAGAGCAAAGCCAGGCCTCATTTTGCCTGTTGCAGCAGTTTGGGTCAGCGGATTTTAAGACTTGATCCTCTTTGATTATTTTATGGAAGTTGTTTCAGGACATTTGTGGAATTGTTTGTCTCAAGTTCCCCAAGTATAATAAGTTTATATACCTGTGAGGCAGGTTTTGGCCACACTGAAATATCAATAGTTAGTGGTATCACCTGTTTTCCAATCTGGTTTTTATTGCAGGAATTTTCAAGGCTTGATATTTTAATTCCATGAGATCTTAACAACTGGTAGACCAAGTCTCACTTCATTATCCTTGGCCACAATCCTCTTTTCGCTTCCTGTAGACAGAGACTTAGGTTTTCGCTTAGAAGATTTCCTATTACACCACATGCAATAGCCTTGGACACATTATTATGACTAAGTGATTCATTCAGTGCGTTCAGACATTGGAATACTGTGTAAATCAGTGGCAATGGTGTGAATGTTCTGAATATCCAGATTCACTTTATCTAGAGTGTTAAAACCCACTCTTCCCTCTAAGTAATATTTTCTGCAACCCACTTACAAAGTTTTGTTCTCTATCACTTAGACTTTCAACATCAACCCAATTCCATATTGATGCCCCCAAACTGAGTTCTGAAATGATGTCAGTACCCAGATCTCTTTTTTAACCTTTTTAAAACCGAGCCTTTGTGTAGCATCCCAAAATAAAAGTGTGTCTGGTAAACTGTCACAAACCATGTTTGCATTGTCTCTGGGCAACTTTCTGGAATGTTAAATACTGAACAATAATGGTAATGAAATATATGAAAAATCTTTGTATAAAACAGTTCGTTTGTTCTGTAAGAGGTCCATGTTCTGGCCACTGAAAGGCTGTAGGAGAGTCCCTTTGAGTTCTTCTCTTTATTTTGGCAATTGCCGAGATTCACGTGACTATAGCAGTAATATAATTATTGAAATCTGTACTATCCATGCGTAGATCAGTCCTCCCTTATGTGTAAACTTTACATTTCTAACTCTATTGAATTTCTTATTTTAGAGCCTTAAACACAATTTTTTATTAGGAGGACTTAAAAACACTGAGGCAGCAATTGGTACATCCAAAAACGTGACCAATACCAAAAACACAAGAAAAGCGCAATCATATATGCGGTGTTGCAGATGCAGTGAAGAATGCTGGATTTGTATGTGGGGAGACCAAACAGCAAAACGGCATCCAAACGTATGGCCAGACAGAAGAGCCAATTCCTCGGGTCATGACTCAGCAGTGTATTCTGCATCTTAAGGATAAAGGACATACCTTTGAAGATTGGTAATGTTAAACATATGGCGAAGGACGTGACTGGTCACGAGAGGTGTTAAGGAGGCCCATTTATGTGAAAATTAAAGAAACCAGCCTAAATAGAGGTGGGGGGGTTCGACACCCACTGTCTGCCATGCTACAATGCTGTGGTAAAACACCTACTCTGGGCGTTCCTATAACACATCTTAGCCACTATCCAATCAACACCCTTAACACCTGGCTGTGATATGCTAATGGGCTTTTCCAGGGTACATAATTGCCACAAGTTCTTGTACAAGTCATTCTGAATTGAGACGCCATCGGATGATAGCGAAAACCGTCTTCAGAACTTACATTTCAGTCAAGGTGATCTAATTGGAATACAACAGATATTAAACACAAGGAGTTTAATTGGCTCTTGTAACTTTCCCTAGCATTATTACTTTCCCTTATATCTATTTTTGTCTATTATTTGTGCCTCAAGGGAAATCCACTCTGTTTCCCTTCAACCTCTCTCTGAAAATGTGTATAGCCAGTTTATAGCATGTTTATAGCATGTTATAGCAATGTTTATCGCATGTTTAGTTCATCAGCTCCGTCTCTGCATTTGAATATTCACTGACAATTCCTCATTACTTCTATCAAATCTCCACAATTAGCCTTCTCAAGAATGCTTCCCCAGTGGGGACCGCGTGTGGCCTTAGGTCCGACATCTTTTCATTTAATTCTCTAAGTGAAGTTTCACACTTTTATTTCAGTTTCCCTTTCTCTGATCATGTCTACTAACCAAACGACAAGATAAACCCTGAACATCCAGCCCTTTCCTTTCACTTTCTTTAGCCTTTTAATCAAAAACACAATCTTCTGGATTCCCAGGACTGTCTTCGTTCCTGTGGTATTTCATATGGTCCTCCATGATTCGTTATGTAACGATTGACACATTCTCCCTTGTTTAATATTCTCACCACCTGCTACACTTATCCCTATAAAATGACACTACATCACGGTCCTGTTCCCGATATTAAATGACACTAGATCACGGTCACTGTTCCTATATAAATGACACTAGATCACGGTCACTGTTTCCCTAGATTAATGGACACTAGATCACGGTCACTGTTCCCTATATTTTAAAGACACTAGCTCACGGTCACTTTTCCCTTAATAAATGACACTAGATACGGTCACTGTTCCCTATATTAAATGACACTAGATCACGGTACCTGTTCCCTATATTTAAATGACACTAGATCACGGTCACTGTTCCCTTATTAAATGAACTAAGATCCGGCACTGTTCCCTATATTAAATGACGCTAGATCACGGTCAACGGTTCCCTATATTAAATGAAACTAGATCACGGTCACTGTTCCCTATATTAAATGGACACTAGATCACGGTCACTGTATCCCTATATTAAATGACACAGATCACGGTCACTGTTCCCTATATTAAATGACACTAGTCAACGGTTCACTGTTTTTTTTTTTTTTTTTTTTTCCCTAATAAATGACACTAGATCACGTCACTGTTCCCTATATAAGGACACTAGATCACGGTCACTGTTCCCTATATCAAGACACTAGATCACGGTCACTTTCTATATTAAATGGGGGGGGTACACTAGAACACGGTCACTGTCCATTATTAAATGACACTAGATCCGGTCACTGTTCCCTATATTAATGACACTAGATAAAGGTCACTGTCCTATATTAAATGACCACTGATCACGGTCACTGTTCCCTATTTAAATGACACTAGATTCAAGAGGTCACTGTTCCTATATTAAATGACACTAGATCACCGGTCACTGTTCCCTATATTAAATGACAACAGATCACGGTCACTGTTCCCTATAGTAATGAACTAGATACACGGTTCACTGTTCCCTATATTAAATGACACTAGATCACGGTCACTGTTCCCTAATTAATGACACTAGATCACGGTCACTGTTCCCCTATTATTAAATGAACTAGATCCGGGTCACTGTTCCCTATATTAAATGACACTAGATAGGTCACTGTCCCTATATTTAAATGACACTAGAATCACGGTCACTGTGCCTATATAAATGGGGGGGACATAGATCACGGTCACTGTTCCCTATATTAAATGAACTAGATTCACGGGCCTGTTCCCTATATTAAATGGGACACTAGATCACGGGTCAACTGTTCCCTATATTAAAGACACTAGAGGCACGGTCACTGTTCCCTATATAAAGACACTAGGATCACGGTCATGTTCCCTATATGAAATGACACTAGATCACGGTAACTGTTTCCTAATTAAATGACACTAGATACGGTCCACTTTCCCTATATTAATGACACAGATCCGGTCACTGTTTCCCTATATTAATGACACTAGATCACGGTCACCGTTCCCTATATTAAAGGACATAGATCACGTCACTGTCCCTATATTAAATGACATAGATCACGGTCACTGGTCCCTATATTAAAGACACTAGATCACGGTCACTGTTCCCATATTAAATTGACACTAGATCACGGTCACTGTTCCCTATATTAAATTGACACTAGATCAACGGTCACTGTTACCATATTAAAGACACTAGATCACGGTCACTGTTTACCTATATTAAATGACACTAGATAACGGCACTGTTCCCTAGATAAATGACACTCGATCACGGTCCACTGTTCCCTATTATTAAATGACATAGATCACGGGGTCACTGTCCCTATATTAAATGACACTAGATCACGGTCACTGTTTCCCTATATTAAAATGACACTAGAATCACGGTCATGTTCCCTAATGAAAGGACACTAGATCACGGGTCATGTTCCTTATAAATGACACTAGATCACGGGTCACTGTTCCCTATATTAATGACACTAGCTCAAGGGTCACTGTTCCCTATATGAAATGACACTAGATCACGGTTCACTGTTCCTATATCATGACATAGATCCAAGGGTCACTGTCCTAATTAATGGACAATAGATCACGGGTCACTGTTCCCTTATATAAATGACACTAGATCACGGGTCACTGTTCCCTATATTAAATGACCACTAGATCACGGGTCACTGTTCCCTATATTAAATGACACTAGATAACGGGTCACTGTTCCTATATTAAATGCACACAGATACGGGAACTGTTCCTATATTAAATGTCACTAGATCACGGGTATGTTCCCTATATTAAATGACAATAGATCACGGGCACTGGTCCCATTTAAAATGACACTAGCAGCACGGGTCACTGTTCCCTATCTTAAATGACATAGATCACGGGTCCATGTTCCCATATTAAATGACACTAGATCACGGGGTTCACTGTTCCCTATATAAATGACACTGATCACGGGTCACGGTTCCCTTATTAAAGACACTAGATCACGGTCATGTCCCCTATATTAAATGACAATAGATCACGCGGTCACTGTTCCCTATATTAAAGGACCACTAGATCAGGGTCATGTTCCCATATTAAATGACACTAGTCACGGGTCACTGTTCCCTATATTTTAAATGACCACTCGCTCAGGGTTCACTGTTCCCTATATTAAATGACACTAGATCACGGTCATGTTCCCATATTAAATGACACTAGATCACGTGGTCACTGTTCCCTATATTAAATGACATAGATCACGGGTCACTGTTCCCTTATTAAAGACACTAGATCACGGGTCACTGTTCCTATATTAACTGACACTAGATCACGGTCACTGTTCCCTATATTAAAATGACAATAGATCACGGGTCACTGTTCCCTAATTAAATTGACATAGATCACGGGTCACTGTTCCCTATATTAAATGACAATAGATCACGGGTCATGTTCCCGATATGAAAGACACTAGATCACGGGTCCACTGTTACATATTAAATGACACTAGATCACGGGATCACTGTTCCCTTATATTAAATGACACTAGATCACACAACGTCTGTCTAGTAGGAACTTCTACCATCTGATGAAAAAAATGCTCAATAGGAAAGTAAGAACTTTATACCTTTTTGAGGTGCTGCAGTTCCTTACTCCAATCTGTCAGGGTAGTTTAAAATCCCCCATAAACCAGAACATGCCCCATACCAGCAGCCTTTGCCAAGCATAGGAGATTCATTTCCACCTCCTCCAGGAATTGGCGTATTCTATAACATGCCCCAAACAATTATTTACCCTCCTTATTGCTTTCTGTACCAATATTGTTTCTGTCTTTCGTCTATACCCCATTCTATCTCACCTTTTTAAATTTCGTTTCAATTCTTGTTTATCATACAACATTACTCCCCCGCCTTCTTATAAATATGTTCATGTCTAAATAAGGGAGATTCTTTCCATATTTAAGTACAGTAGTGTGATGAATCCTTTAGCATAATGTTTCTGCCTATACGATCACATATACCTTCCTTTAAAAGCTAATAATTCAGTTCTCCAGTTTTTCCAGACAGGACTTCTTGCATTTGTAAATACATTTTAGATTATCATTCACTTCACTTTATCCAAACTTTTAGATAGACAGGCTCTTTATCCTCAATGCTCCCCCTACTCTATTTCCACCCTCCCTATCTATTAGCCCTCTGATCCTAATACCCTCTGTTACTCCGTGTAGTCAAATGTACCCTCCACCTTCATACTAGTTTAAAACTCCAACTCTCTCTAGATATTCTTCTCCCACAAAAAAGCTGCGCATCATCGAGGTACAGTCCGTCTCTACTAAAAGCCTGTAGCCCACAAAGAAGTCAGCCCAGTCTCTTAAAAACCCAAACCCCATCCTTACACCACCTCTTAGCCATGCATTAATTACTCCTGGCTCCCTTTGCTCCATAGCCATAGCACATGGCTACAGTAGTATTCTGAAAACACTACACTTTTAAACTCTGCTAAATCTTTCGACCTCGGAATCATTTGTGACCGTTTCTTTTACAGACCCTATCTACAAAGAATAATAAGGGCTCGTGCACACTAGGAATGGAAGCAATGACAGTAACGCACAGCTTGTGTTTATCAGTTGATCCATTTTTTAACAATGTGTATCCAATTAGATTTCTATAGGAAATGTGCATGCAGTGCGTTTTTTAACGGCGTGGAAAGGAACTGATTATAACGGAAGCAGGTGAAATCAGATATTATGAAATCATGATATTAGCCCTGCGTTTGAAAAACGGATTACAAACTGATGTAGTGTGAACGAGCCCTAAACAAATGTTTTTTCTAATTTAAAACTTTAATTACAAACATTTCATAGTTTGGATCGTTTGTGGAGAGTTATTGTTGGTAAGTGACTGGATTTACATTCATGTAAGATTTACGCCTTAAAATGTAATTGTCGAAATGAAGCTCCACTGGGACACGATCTGACAATCAATCGGTAATTGATTGGTCATTTTAAGGCTTTGGACACCCCATAATACTCTTGAACTCATTGACTATGCAACCACTGTCCTGGCAGCTAAAGGGTTTAACACTACACCACTCACTCCAGCAAAGAAAGGGTTAATCAGCTTCAGCCATTTGCAGCATTACAGAATCTGAGTTCCTTAAGAGCATCAAAGACCAAACTTAATACATTTTAGATTAATATTCCAAAAGTGGACAGTGCGTTATATAATACAAAAATAGTGCAAATTATAAATATAATACAAAAATGAGGTACAAATATAGACATGCAATAATGGTACAACAACAGTTGTATAAAATTTAAAGGAGAGGAGGAAAATACCAGGACCTAGGGACGCTCTACCATGAGAAATATGAAATATTGCTTGTGGCTCCCACCTTTTGGAAAAGATAAAAAGGTTGGCAGCCTTTAATGTTCCCGGAAAAGAAGAAGAAAAACACACTGCACGTGAGAGTTGGCTCGAACCAGGCAAGCAAGATACACTCTGGGATCGTCTTATAAAAAACAATTTATTTGCTTCTGATATTGAAAAACAGCACCAAGCTTGTCCTGGGGAAACAGTACAGATGTGTCTATATATATATATAAATAATAGAATGTACAGCCAGGTGTACAAAGTCTAGATGCAATTATTCAGTACACTCCCCCCACTTGGATCATTTTTTTTTACAATAAGGATCATTTACATTTCTAATCGTCCATCAATGTTGATAACTCTAAGGGTCTTCTTGTTTTCTTTGATAGTTCCTATCCCATAACAATACAACCAAACAAAAATGCATATTAATAGAAATTCTATTAAATACAGGGTTGTCCCTAGGGTTTCTGGCACTGAAAATACATTTGAATGCGCCCCTAGACCAAGCGGCGCGGCTGTAGTGGTGGGGTTGGATTAATGTGTGGTGTGGTTTTAGGCACGTGGGCGTGCCAAAATTTCATACTTTTTTGAAATTGGTTATTTATCGCTCTCTATTTTTAGAAACACTACAAACATGTTGGTGCAACTTGGACATTACATTAGATAAGCCCTACCATGGAGGAATAAAGATGTTGGCCAAAAGATTTGTACCACGTCAAGGTTAGACTTTCAGCAGGGCCCTCAACTATTATCGAAATTAGATATTTTTAGAAATAGATGATATATAATTATATAGATTATCTATCTATCTATCTATTATCTATCTATCTATCTCTGCATCATTCTATCTCATGCTATTTATCTATCTATCCATCTAATCATCTCTGCATTATCATTATTATCTATCTATCGATTCTCTGCTATTTATCTATATCATCTATCTACGATGATATATATCTTGCTATGATCTATCTATCTATCTATCTATCTACCTATGCTATCTATATATCTATCATCTATGATATTTATCTATCATCTATCTCTGCTATCTAATCGATTCCTCTATCTGTCTGTCTATCTATCTCTGATCTGGCGATCTATATTATTATCTATCTAGCTCTGATAATTTATCTCATCTATATATCTATCTACTCTGCTATCTACGATCTCTTCTATCTGTCTATTCTATCAGCGACAGGATTACTATCTATCTCTGCAATCTATCTATCTAATCTATGCTCTTGACTATCCTCTATCTATGCTATATTTCTATCTATTCTTGCTTTTCTGTCTGTCAATATCTTGAATCCACTATCTATCTCTATATGTCTGTCCATCTAAAGCTATAACTCAATCTATCTATCTAGCTGTACTATCTAATCTATTCATCTTTCTCTCTACCACAATCTCTGCCATCTATTATATACTATCTATCTATCTTTCTAGTCTGTCTATTATATCTATCTATCTATGAGAGATATATCTTCTCTGATATCTATCTATCTATATCTCTATCTGTCTCATCTATCTCTGCTTGGACTATCTCTGCGCTATCTTTCGGTCGATCACTATTAATATATGTGTCTCTTGATCTAGATATCGTGTAGGTAACTATCGCTGAGATAGAAGAGCGAGTCGATGCGAGAGAGAGCGAGAGAGAGAGAGAGAGCGAGAGAGAGAGCCGAGAGATATGAGAGGAGAGAGAGCGAGAGCGAGAGAGAGCGAGAGAGTCTCTCTCGCTTCGTCTCTCTCTCTCTCTCTCTATCTTGCTCTTCTCTCTCTCTACTCTCTCTCTCTCTCTCTCTCTCTCTCTCTCTCTCTATCTATCATCTATCTATCTAATCTATCTATACATCTATCTATCTATGCTAATCTATCTCTGCTATCTATTATCCATCATCTATCTCTGCTATCTATCTATCCATCTATTCATCTCTGCTTATCTATCTATCCATCATCTATCTATGCTCTCTATTATCCATAATTCTATCTTGCTATCTATTACCATCTATCTATCTCTTGCTATCATCATCCATCTATCTATCTCTGCGTATCTATCATCCAGCTATCTATCTCTGCTATCTATCTATCCATCTATCTATCTTCTGCCTATCTATCTATCCATCTTCTATCTCTGCTATCTATCTATCCATCTATCTAGTCTCTGCGATCTATCTATCCATCTACTCTATCTCTGCTATCTATCTATCCATCTATCTATCTCTTGCTATCTATATATCCATCTATCTATCTCTGCCCATCTATTTATCTATCTCTGTCTATCTATTATTAATATATCTGTCTGTCTATCATCTGTGTGTCTATCTATTATATATTGTCGATAATTTCTACCTACCTTATATCCTATCTATCTAGTAACTATACACACTATCATCTATCATAAATCGATCTACCTACCTATCTATCTTGTCATCTGTATACTCTGGCCTATCATCTATCTCTGCTATTTATCTATCTTCTCTGTATTTATCCATCTCTGCTATCTATCTATCTATATTATCTATCATCTCTGCTATCTCTCTATCTCTTCTATCGGTCTATCTATCTATCTCTTCTATCTGCTAATCTATCTATTCTCTATCTTTCGATCTATCACTATTATCTATCTATCTAGTATTATCTATCTTGCTATGATCAATTATCTCTGCTATCTATCAAATATCTATCTTGCTAGCTATTTTATCTATCTCTGTCTATCTATTAATAAATCTGTCTGTTGTATATCTATCTATCGGTGTGTTATATCTATCCAATCTATTGGTTATCATCATCAATCTATCTGTGTTCTATCTATCTATCTGTCTGTCAGTAATATCACTCCATATATCTGTCTGTCTATCTATCTTATAATTTGATCTATCTATCTATTAATGATCTGTCTGTCTATCTATCTATAACTTATCTATCTATCTATCTCCTTTCTATCTGCTATCTATATTTATCGGTCTGTCTATCTATGTCTGTCTATCTATCTACCTAACCTATATCTGTCTGTATATCTATCTAATCCTCTATCTATATAGCGATCTATAACTATATCTAGCTACGGACCTTCCTTTCTATCTACTAGCCATCCAATTTAAGGATCCGGCTATCTATCTAGGCACCTATTAGAGGCACCTATCTATTCACCTATCGAGTCAACATGCTATCAGCCTAGCGAGGCAACATCATTCACATATCTATGCACCTATCTATTACCTATCTATTCACCTATCTAGTCACATATCCTTCAACCGATCTATCACCTTCATCACCTCTCGATTACCTATCTAGTCATATTATTCACCTATCTATCTATCTATCTATCTCTGTCTGCTGTTGTCTATCGATCCCATCTATCCATCTATCTATTATCTCTCCATCTATCTATCTATCTCTGTCTGTATGCCTACCTACCTATCTATGAATCCATCTATCTCTGTTCTGTTGTCTATCTATCCATCTATCTATCTCTCCATCTATCTATTATCTATTCTCTGCTGTCTGCCTACCTACCTATCTATCTATGAATCTATCTATCTCGTCTGTCTGTCTGTATGTCATCTATCTATCCCTCCATCTATCTCTTGTCTGTCTGCCTACTACCTATCTATCTTTCTCAGGCAGTCGTCGTCTACCTACCTCGTCTTGTTGCTACCTACCTATCTCTTTCTGGCCTACCTATCTGCTATCTATGGCGTCTACTGTCTACCTACCTATCGACTCTTGGGGGGATGTCGACCTACCTATCTCTGTCTACCTACCTACCTAAATACCTATCTATCTATGTCTGTCTATCATACCACCTACCTAACCTAACTACCTATCTAAGTCAGTCCAGTCACCTACCTATCCTATCTATGGTTGGGGGAAAATTAGAAGCAGTGAAACTGCAGGCTGCAAAGTTAAGAACTTCCCCAGAATCAGGTTCCTGCAGGGCAGCGCATCAGTTCCGTAACCCCCCCCCTCCCCCCTCCGCAGGGCCAGTCCGACCCCTGCCAGGAGGAGTTTCAGTGGAGCACCGCGCATCTAGTCCAAAACAAATTTAGGCGGCCAACAGTTGTCAGATAAAAATTTTACAAACTTCCCTTACCGATCTCGACTGAAGAGTGGCCCTGTCTTCAGCTTAGATCAGACCAGAAAGAAGGCGCTTCATTGGCAGACTAAGCGGCCAATCAGGGCAAGCATCAGGAGTCTCCTGATTGCGTCCTGCCGCCGCGCTGGTACTGCCCCTCTGTGGGTATGTCACGTACTTACGCACAGGGGGCGTTACCGGCGGCGGCTGCAGACCAATCACGCTTGCCGAATCCGAGGAAAGGGCATGCCCTGATGTGATTATGGTCAGCCAATGAAGTGCCTTCTTTGTGGACCTTAAGCTGAAGCTTGCCCATGCACCTGCCCGCGAGGCGCGATCTTCGGTAAGGAAAAAATAAAAAAAAATATATCTGACAAGTTGCCGCTTCTTGGAGTGTCAGCGCACGCACCCAGAGCCAGTTGTTTCACGCTTGCTCAGTAGGAGCGGCGCTGTATAAATACAAAAACCAATAGAAGCCTGTTTCTATACTGGTTGTGTTGTAGTTAGTATAGGGAATGCTTTGTACCAAGGACTTCTGAATATCGTTAGCAATTTAATTAGCAATGACAATGGTTTTTCCCCACCTGTTTTAATTTCAAAATCTTCTTACTAAAACAAGTGTTCCCGTTCAATACAATTTCTTAAACAAAGGCACCATGATTCCAGTCACCTTAATCATTTGAAATTGACGTCTATGGGTGCCTGCCTTAATTTATTATTGGCATTGGATTTCTCCTTCTGACTATAGGTAGCAGACCACCACCCGTCAAATTTATTTTTTTTCACACCAATCCGGTGATAGAAGATTGACACTGCCCTCTCTTCTGCCAGGTGAAAAAATAAATCCCTAAGGCACAGACCTTTGGGCATTCTCCATGAATTATGCTTAACAACCCTATTGGGTCTCGGCAGCTTAACAAGCAATTCCCAGGGTATGTAGCAGTACAGCCATTACCTGATCTAACCATTCAGGTTTACAGAGCAAAGCAGGCCTCATTTGCTGTTGCAACAGTTTGGGCACCGGATTTTAAAGACTTGTCCTCTTTGATATTATGGAAGTTGTCAGGACACAGGACATTTGTGGATGTTGTCTCAAGTTCCCAATATAATAAGTTTATCTACTTATGAGGTAGGTTTGGCCCACAACTGGAATGTCAATTTTTTTTGTAAGTTTAGTGTATCACATGTTTTCCCATCTGGTTTTTATTGCAGGAATTTTCAGGCTGATATGTTAATTCCATGGATCTTACCAACTGGTAGACTAAGGGGCATTATTTATAAAGAAACGATGTTTAGCGAAAAAAAATTAACGCAGCACATAGCGGAAATAGCGCATCGGCGCGCTTATTTATAATGGCGGAGCGCTTATTCACGCGATACCTAGGTGCTGCGGTTAATTTAAGTACCTTCAGCGGCGATACTGTATAGTTATCGCGCGAAGTGATTAAAATCCCTTCCGACGCCGGTCTAGGGGGCGGGGCATGCCCACCCGCCCCACACCCCCGCGGCGGCGGCGTGGCAGCGGCGACCCCGCGCCGCCGCTTCCCAGCACCCCTCCCCAACCCCATTCCCCGTTCGCGGCAATCTCGTGTGGAACGGGAGGCTAGGAGGGGCTCCGGGAAGGGCCGCAGCAGGTGGTCGCGAGGGAGCCGTGGGGGGTGGGGTCCTCCAGCGTGTGGCCCTGAGAAAGGGCCTTTTGGGGCTAGGGGGTCCCGCAGCTCGAACGAGGACCCCCCCCCTCCACGGCCCTCTAAGGGCCTGCGGCACTGACAGTTGCCTTGGCGGGGGTCCCGCAGCTGAAACCGGACCCCCATTGCGGCTCTTAAAAGAGCCCTTGGGCGGACGTCTTTTCTTCCAGTCCGGGACACCAGCTCCGCCGAGGCCGCCGACCCCCCCCGGGATGGACCCCTGCGGCCGCCAGGGGTACCCCCGGCGGGCGCGGCGACCGTCAACGAGGCCGATGTTGCCGCGTCTTGATTCCGAGCGACGTCTCGGGGCTGGCAACAACCAACCCCACTCAGGTCGCCGTGCCAGGCAGAATCACTGCGGCCGCAGGAGATGCGGCACCGCCGGGCCTCAGCGGAGCCGATGTTGCCAGCCGCTTCTTCTTCAGCCATATATGCGATGCATCTGAGTTCCAGGCGGAAAGCTCCTATTATAAGGTTTGCAGAAATCCATAATACGTTTGATTGGTCAATTTTTAATACTTGCTTTACATTAACCAATCGAGTTCTGGAAAGTTCTGAATCTGATTGGTTAAGTAAAGCAAGTATTAAAAATTGACCAATCAGAAACGGAGTATGGATTTCTGCAAACTATAGAAAGAGGAGCTTTCCGCGCGGAAACTAAGATGCCATCGCAGTAGATGGTGAAGAAAGCAGAAGAAGCGCTGGCAACTCGGCTCCGTGAGGCCGGCGGTTGGTGCCGCGGGCTCACTGTCGGCCGCAGTGAGTCGCCTGGGCATCGGCGACCTGAGTGGGGGTTGGTGTCGCCCAGCCCGAAGACGTTCGCCCAAGGGCTCTTTTTAAGGAGCCGAAATGGGGGTCCCGGTTCGAGCTGAGGGACCCCGCCAAAGGCACTCATCAGTGCGCAAAGGGCACTGTCAGTGCCCCAGGGCCCTTACAAAGGGCCAGGGAGGGGGTCCTTTTCGAGCTGCGGGACCCCAAGCACCAAGGGCTCTTGTTAGAGCCGCAAGGGCATTGTAAGTGCGCAAAGGCCCTTACAAGGACCGGGGAAGGGGGGTCCCGGTCGAGCTGCCGGGACCCTTAGGCCCCAAAAAGGCTCTGGTCAGAGCCGCAAGGGCATTGTCAGTGCCGCAAGGGACCTTATAAGGGGGGTCCCGGTCCGAGCTGCAGGGACCACCTAAAGCCCCCAAAGGCCTTCTCAGGGCACCGCCGGAGGGGAGCCTCCACCCCTCCAGCGGGGGGGCTTCCCCCCCTTTTCCCCTCCCCGGGAGCGGCCGGGGCGAGGCGGGGGGGTTTGGGGGGGTTGCGTGGGAGGGGGTGAGCGGCAGTGATGCGTGCGACCACCTGCTGCGGCCCCTTCCCGGCAGGCCCTCCTAATCTCCCGTTCCGAGATTTTGCCGCGAAGGGGGAAGGGTTGGGAGGGGCTGCGGGAAGCGGCAGCGGCGGCGGTGGTCGGCGCTGCGGCGCGGGGGGGTGGCGGGTGGCGGTCTCCTGCCCACCCGCCGCGGGAGGTTAGTATCACGCCGCGGGGACGGTTCGACACCTTCAAGGTGGCGAAGTAAAGTTTAAAACAGCCGATACTACCGAGCGAAACCAGTACCGCCGCTTTAAAAATAGAAGCGGCGGTAAAAGGTATGTATCGTCGCGAAGGAAACGCTTTTGTCGTTAACTTTTCGCGGCGTTTTCGGACTTTTATAAATCGCGGTAAACGCGAGTTATGCGTTAATGTCCGCGAAACGGCCGCGAAAAGTTTTAGGACGAACCTTGATTAAAATGCCCCATAGTCTCACTTAATTATCCTGGCCCACCAATCCTCTTCGGCTTCATGTAGACAGAGACTTAGGTTTTCGATTAGAAGATTTCCTTATTACACCCATGCAATAGCCTTGGGACACATTATTATGACTAGGCTTCATCAGTGCGTTCAGACATTGGAATACTGTGTAATCAGCGGCATGGGGTGAATGTTCTGAATATCCAGATTCACTTTATCTAGGTGTTAAAACCCACTCTTCCCTCTAAGTATATTTCTGCAACCCACGTACAAAGTTTGTTCTCTATCACTCAGACTTCAACATCAACCAATTCCATATTGATGCCCCAAACTGAGTTATGAAATAATGTCGACCAGATCTGTTTGAAACGTTTTAAACGGCCTTTGTTAGCATCCCCAAAATAAAAGTGTGTCTTAGAAACTGGCAACAAACATGTTTGCATTGCGTCTGGGCAACTTTCTGGAATTGTTAAAATATTGAACATAATGGTAAAGAAAATATATGAAACACTTGTATAACACAGTCCAGTTGTTCTGTAGCGGTCCATGTTCTGGCCACTGAAGGCTGTAGGAGGGAGTCCTTTGAGGCTTCTCTTATTTTGGGCATTGACCGAGATTCAACGTGACTATAGCCGTAATATAATATTGAAATCTGTACTATCCATGCGTAGATCAGTCCTCCCTTATGTGTAAACTTTACATTTCTAACTCTATTGAATTTCTTATTTTAGAGCCTTAAACACAATTTTTTATTAGGAGGACTTAAAAACACTGAGGCAGCAATTGGTACATCCAAAAACGTGACCAATACCAAAAACACAAGAAAAGCGCAATCATATATGCGGTGTTGCAGATGCAGTGAAGAATGCTGGATTTGTATGTGGGGAGACCAAACAGCAAAACGGCATCCAAACGTATGGCCAGACAGAAGAGCCAATTCCTCGGGTCATGACTCAGCAGTGTATTCTGCATCTTAAGGATAAAGGACATACCTTTGAAGATTGGTAATGTTAAACATATGGCGAAGGACGTGACTGGTCACGAGAGGTGTTAAGGAGGCCCATTTATGTGAAAATTAAAGAAACCAGCCTAAATAGAGGTGGGGGGGTTCGACACCCACTGTCTGCCATGCTACAATGCTGTGGTAAAACACCTACTCTGGGCGTTCCTATAACACATCTTAGCCACTATCCAATCAACACCCTTAACACCTGGCTGTGATATGCTAATGGGCTTTTCCAGGGTACATAATTGCCACAAGTTCTTGTACAAGTCATTCTGAATTGAGACGCCATCGGATGATAGCGAAAACCGTCTTCAGAACTTACATTTCAGTCAAGGTGATCTAATTGGAATACAACAGATATTAAACACAAGGAGTTTAATTGGCTCTTGTAACTTTCCCTAGCATTTATTACTTTCCCTTATATCTATTTTTGTCTATTATTTGGCCTAAAGGGAATCCACTCTGTTTCCCTTCAACCTCTCTCTGAAAATGTGTATAGCCAGTTTATAGCATGTTTATAGCATGTTATAGCAATGTTTATCGCATGTTTAGTTCATCAGCTCCGTCTCTGCATTTGAATATTCACTGACAATTCCTCATTACTTCTATCAAATCTCCACAATTAGCCTTCTCAAGAATGCTTCCCAGTGGGGATCGGTTACATTAGTCCGACATCTTTTCATTGAATTCTCTAAGTGAAAGTTCACACTTTTAGTTCAGTTCCCTTTCTCTGATCATGTATACTAACCAAACGACAAGATAAAACCCTGAACCATCCAGCCCCTCCTTTCACGTTCTTTGCCTTTTAATCAAAAAAAACACAATCTTCTGGATTGTCTACGTTCCTGTTTTTTCTTCCTTTCTGGTTTTCATATGGTCCTCCATGATTCGTTATGTAACGATTGACACATTCTCCCTTGTTTAATATTCTCACCACCTGCTACACTTACAACCATTGTATTTAGTTATTAAATAGAAAACTATACAATAAATACTCACTGCCAAATTGTGAAGTTCCAAACTTCCTAGTCAGGCTTTACCAGGAATTATAGATTCCACAGGCTTCAAAAACAGGCACCCGGGTCCCAAATCTCTTTTAAAGCTTCTTCTGATCCAGTCACAGCACCTCCCTATAAAATGACACTACATCACGGTCCTGTTCCCGATATTAAATGACACTAGATCACGGTCACTGTTCCTATATAAATGACACTAGATCACGGTCACTGTTTCCCTAGATTAATGGACACTAGATCACGGTCACTGTTCCCTATATTTTAAAGACACTAGCTCACGGTCACTTTTCCCTTAATAAATGACACTAGATACGGTCACTGTTCCCTATATTAAATGACACTAGATCACGGTACCTGTTCCCTATATTTAAATGACACTAGATCACGGTCACTGTTCCCTTATTAAATGAACTAAGATCCGGCACTGTTCCCTATATTAAATGACGCTAGATCACGGTCAACGGTTCCCTATATTAAATGAAACTAGATCACGGTCACTGTTCCCTATATTAAATGGACACTAGATCACGGTCACTGTATCCCTATATTAAATGACACAGATCACGGTCACTGTTCCCTATATTAAATGACACTAGTCAACGGTTCACTGTTTTTTTTTTTTTTTTTTTTTCCCTAATAAATGACACTAGATCACGTCACTGTTCCCTATATAAGGACACTAGATCACGGTCACTGTTCCCTATATCAAGACACTAGATCACGGTCACTTTCTATATTAAATGGGGGGGGTACACTAGAACACGGTCACTGTCCATTATTAAATGACACTAGATCCGGTCACTGTTCCCTATATTAATGACACTAGATAAAGGTCACTGTCCTATATTAAATGACCACTGATCACGGTCACTGTTCCCTATTTAAATGACACTAGATTCAAGAGGTCACTGTTCCTATATTAAATGACACTAGATCACCGGTCACTGTTCCCTATATTAAATGACAACAGATCACGGTCACTGTTCCCTATAGTAATGAACTAGATACACGGTTCACTGTTCCCTATATTAAATGACACTAGATCACGGTCACTGTTCCCTAATTAATGACACTAGATCACGGTCACTGTTCCCCTATTATTAAATGAACTAGATCCGGGTCACTGTTCCCTATATTAAATGACACTAGATAGGTCACTGTCCCTATATTTAAATGACACTAGAATCACGGTCACTGTGCCTATATAAATGGGGGGGACATAGATCACGGTCACTGTTCCCTATATTAAATGAACTAGATTCACGGGCCTGTTCCCTATATTAAATGGGACACTAGATCACGGGTCAACTGTTCCCTATATTAAAGACACTAGAGGCACGGTCACTGTTCCCTATATAAAGACACTAGGATCACGGTCATGTTCCCTATATGAAATGACACTAGATCACGGTAACTGTTTCCTAATTAAATGACACTAGATACGGTCCACTTTCCCTATATTAATGACACAGATCCGGTCACTGTTTCCCTATATTAATGACACTAGATCACGGTCACCGTTCCCTATATTAAAGGACATAGATCACGTCACTGTCCCTATATTAAATGACATAGATCACGGTCACTGGTCCCTATATTAAAGACACTAGATCACGGTCACTGTTCCCATATTAAATTGACACTAGATCACGGTCACTGTTCCCTATATTAAATTGACACTAGATCAACGGTCACTGTTACCATATTAAAGACACTAGATCACGGTCACTGTTTACCTATATTAAATGACACTAGATAACGGCACTGTTCCCTAGATAAATGACACTCGATCACGGTCCACTGTTCCCTATTATTAAATGACATAGATCACGGGGTCACTGTCCCTATATTAAATGACACTAGATCACGGTCACTGTTTCCCTATATTAAAATGACACTAGAATCACGGTCATGTTCCCTAATGAAAGGACACTAGATCACGGGTCATGTTCCTTATAAATGACACTAGATCACGGGTCACTGTTCCCTATATTAATGACACTAGCTCAAGGGTCACTGTTCCCTATATGAAATGACACTAGATCACGGTTCACTGTTCCTATATCATGACATAGATCCAAGGGTCACTGTCCTAATTAATGGACAATAGATCACGGGTCACTGTTCCCTTATATAAATGACACTAGATCACGGGTCACTGTTCCCTATATTAAATGACCACTAGATCACGGGTCACTGTTCCCTATATTAAATGACACTAGATAACGGGTCACTGTTCCTATATTAAATGCACACAGATACGGGAACTGTTCCTATATTAAATGTCACTAGATCACGGGTATGTTCCCTATATTAAATGACAATAGATCACGGGCACTGGTCCCATTTAAAATGACACTAGCAGCACGGGTCACTGTTCCCTATCTTAAATGACATAGATCACGGGTCCATGTTCCCATATTAAATGACACTAGATCACGGGGTTCACTGTTCCCTATATAAATGACACTGATCACGGGTCACGGTTCCCTTATTAAAGACACTAGATCACGGTCATGTCCCCTATATTAAATGACAATAGATCACGCGGTCACTGTTCCCTATATTAAAGGACCACTAGATCAGGGTCATGTTCCCATATTAAATGACACTAGTCACGGGTCACTGTTCCCTATATTTTAAATGACCACTCGCTCAGGGTTCACTGTTCCCTATATTAAATGACACTAGATCACGGTCATGTTCCCATATTAAATGACACTAGATCACGTGGTCACTGTTCCCTATATTAAATGACATAGATCACGGGTCACTGTTCCCTTATTAAAGACACTAGATCACGGGTCACTGTTCCTATATTAACTGACACTAGATCACGGTCACTGTTCCCTATATTAAAATGACAATAGATCACGGGTCACTGTTCCCTAATTAAATTGACATAGATCACGGGTCACTGTTCCCTATATTAAATGACAATAGATCACGGGTCATGTTCCCGATATGAAAGACACTAGATCACGGGTCCACTGTTACATATTAAATGACACTAGATCACGGGATCACTGTTCCCTTATATTAAATGACACTAGATCACACAACGTCTGTCTAGTAGGAACTTCTACCATCTGATGAAAAAAATGCTCAATAGGAAAGTAAGAACTTTATACCTTTTTGAGGTGCTGCAGTTCCTTACTCCAATCTGTCAGGGTAGTTTAAAATCCCCCATAAACCAGAACATGCCCCATACCAGCAGCCTTTGCCAAGCATAGGAGATTCATTTCCACCTCCTCCAGGAATTGGCGTATTCTATAACATGCCCCAAACAATTATTTACCCTCCTTATTGCTTTCTGTACCAATATTGTTTCTGTCTTTCGTCTATACCCCATTCTATCTCACCTTTTTAAATTTCGTTTCAATTCTTGTTTATCATACAACATTACTCCCCCGCCTTCTTATAAATATGTTCATGTCTAAATAAGGGAGATTCTTTCCATATTTAAGTACAGTAGTGTGATGAATCCTTTAGCATAATGTTTCTGCCTATACGATCACATATACCTTCCTTTAAAAGCTAATAATTCAGTTCTCCAGTTTTTCCAGACAGGACTTCTTGCATTTGTAAATACATTTTAGATTATCATTCACTTCACTTTATCCAAACTTTTAGATAGACAGGCTCTTTATCCTCAATGCTCCCCCTACTCTATTTCCACCCTCCCTATCTATTAGCCCTCTGATCCTAATACCCTCTGTTACTCCGTGTAGTCAAATGTACCCTCCACCTTCATACTAGTTTAAAACTCCAACTCTCTCTAGATATTCTTCTCCCACAAAAAAGCTGCGCATCATCGAGGTACAGTCCGTCTCTACTAAAAGCCTGTAGCCCACAAAGAAGTCAGCCCAGTCTCTTAAAAACCCAAACCCCATCCTTACACCACCTCTTAGCCATGCATTAATTACTCCTGGCTCCCTTTGCTCCATAGCCATAGCACATGGCTACAGTAGTATTCTGAAAACACTACACTTTTAAACTCTGCTAAATCTTTCGACCTCGGAATCATTTGTGACCGTTTCTTTTACAGACCCTATCTACAAAGAATAATAAGGGCTCGTGCACACTAGGAATGGAAGCAATGACAGTAACGCACAGCTTGTGTTTATCAGTTGATCCATTTTTTAACAATGTGTATCCAATTAGATTTCTATAGGAAATGTGCATGCAGTGCGTTTTTTAACGGCGTGGAAAGGAACTGATTATAACGGAAGCAGGTGAAATCAGATATTATGAAATCATGATATTAGCCCTGCGTTTGAAAAACGGATTACAAACTGATGTAGTGTGAACGAGCCCTAAACAAATGTTTTTTCTAATTTAAAACTTTAATTACAAACATTTCATAGTTTGGATCGTTTGTGGAGAGTTATTGTTGGTAAGTGACTGGATTTACATTCATGTAAGATTTACGCCTTAAAATGTAATTGTCGAAATGAAGCTCCACTGGGACACGATCTGACAATCAATCGGTAATTGATTGGTCATTTTAAGGCTTTGGACACCCCATAATACTCTTGAACTCATTGACTATGCAACCACTGTCCTGGCAGCTAAAGGGTTTAACACTACACCACTCACTCCAGCAAAGAAAGGGTTAATCAGCTTCAGCCATTTGCAGCATTACAGAATCTGAGTTCCTTAAGAGCATCAAAGACCAAACTTAATACATTTTAGATTAATATTCCAAAAGTGGACAGTGCGTTATATAATACAAAAATAGTGCAAATTATAAATATAATACAAAAATGAGGTACAAATATAGACATGCAATAATGGTACAACAACAGTTGTATAAAATTTAAAGGAGAGGAGGAAAATACCAGGACCTAGGGACGCTCTACCATGAGAAATATGAAATATTGCTTGTGGCTCCCACCTTTTGGAAAAGATAAAAAGGTTGGCAGCCTTTAATGTTCCCGGAAAAGAAGAAGAAAAACACACTGCACGTGAGAGTTGGCTCGAACCAGGCAAGCAAGATACACTCTGGGATCGTCTTATAAAAAACAATTTATTTGCTTCTGATATTGAAAAACAGCACCAAGCTTGTCCTGGGGAAACAGTACAGATGTGTCTATATATATATATAAATAATAGAATGTACAGCCAGGTGTACAAAGTCTAGATGCAATTATTCAGTACACTCCCCCCACTTGGATCATTTTTTTTTACAATAAGGATCATTTACATTTCTAATCGTCCATCAATGTTGATAACTCTAAGGGTCTTCTTGTTTTCTTTGATAGTTCCTATCCCATAACAATACAACCAAACAAAAATGCATATTAATAGAAATTCTATTAAATACAGGGTTGTCCCTAGGGTTTCTGGCACTGAAAATACATTTGAATGCGCCCCTAGACCAAGCGGCGCGGCTGTAGTGGTGGGGTTGGATTAATGTGTGGTGTGGTTTTAGGCACGTGGGCGTGCCAAAATTTCATACTTTTTTGAAATTGGTTATTTATCGCTCTCTATTTTTAGAAACACTACAAACATGTTGGTGCAACTTGGACATTACATTAGATAAGCCCTACCATGGAGGAATAAAGATGTTGGCCAAAAGATTTGTACCACGTCAAGGTTAGACTTTCAGCAGGGCCCTCAACTATTATCGAAATTAGATATTTTTAGAAATAGATGATATATAATTATATAGATTATCTATCTATCTATCTATTATCTATCTATCTATCTCTGCATCATTCTATCTCATGCTATTTATCTATCTATCCATCTAATCATCTCTGCATTATCATTATTATCTATCTATCGATTCTCTGCTATTTATCTATATCATCTATCTACGATGATATATATCTTGCTATGATCTATCTATCTATCTATCTATCTACCTATGCTATCTATATATCTATCATCTATGATATTTATCTATCATCTATCTCTGCTATCTAATCGATTCCTCTATCTGTCTGTCTATCTATCTCTGATCTGGCGATCTATATTATTATCTATCTAGCTCTGATAATTTATCTCATCTATATATCTATCTACTCTGCTATCTACGATCTCTTCTATCTGTCTATTCTATCAGCGACAGGATTACTATCTATCTCTGCAATCTATCTATCTAATCTATGCTCTTGACTATCCTCTATCTATGCTATATTTCTATCTATTCTTGCTTTTCTGTCTGTCAATATCTTGAATCCACTATCTATCTCTATATGTCTGTCCATCTAAAGCTATAACTCAATCTATCTATCTAGCTGTACTATCTAATCTATTCATCTTTCTCTCTACCACAATCTCTGCCATCTATTATATACTATCTATCTATCTTTCTAGTCTGTCTATTATATCTATCTATCTATGAGAGATATATCTTCTCTGATATCTATCTATCTATATCTCTATCTGTCTCATCTATCTCTGCTTGGACTATCTCTGCGCTATCTTTCGGTCGATCACTATTAATATATGTGTCTCTTGATCTAGATATCGTGTAGGTAACTATCGCTGAGATAGAAGAGCGAGTCGATGCGAGAGAGAGCGAGAGAGAGAGAGAGAGCGAGAGAGAGAGCCGAGAGATATGAGAGGAGAGAGAGCGAGAGCGAGAGAGAGCGAGAGAGTCTCTCTCGCTTCGTCTCTCTCTCTCTCTCTCTATCTTGCTCTTCTCTCTCTCTACTCTCTCTCTCTCTCTCTCTCTCTCTCTCTCTCTCTATCTATCATCTATCTATCTAATCTATCTATACATCTATCTATCTATGCTAATCTATCTCTGCTATCTATTATCCATCATCTATCTCTGCTATCTATCTATCCATCTATTCATCTCTGCTTATCTATCTATCCATCATCTATCTATGCTCTCTATTATCCATAATTCTATCTTGCTATCTATTACCATCTATCTATCTCTTGCTATCATCATCCATCTATCTATCTCTGCGTATCTATCATCCAGCTATCTATCTCTGCTATCTATCTATCCATCTATCTATCTTCTGCCTATCTATCTATCCATCTTCTATCTCTGCTATCTATCTATCCATCTATCTAGTCTCTGCGATCTATCTATCCATCTACTCTATCTCTGCTATCTATCTATCCATCTATCTATCTCTTGCTATCTATATATCCATCTATCTATCTCTGCCCATCTATTTATCTATCTCTGTCTATCTATTATTAATATATCTGTCTGTCTATCATCTGTGTGTCTATCTATTATATATTGTCGATAATTTCTACCTACCTTATATCCTATCTATCTAGTAACTATACACACTATCATCTATCATAAATCGATCTACCTACCTATCTATCTTGTCATCTGTATACTCTGGCCTATCATCTATCTCTGCTATTTATCTATCTTCTCTGTATTTATCCATCTCTGCTATCTATCTATCTATATTATCTATCATCTCTGCTATCTCTCTATCTCTTCTATCGGTCTATCTATCTATCTCTTCTATCTGCTAATCTATCTATTCTCTATCTTTCGATCTATCACTATTATCTATCTATCTAGTATTATCTATCTTGCTATGATCAATTATCTCTGCTATCTATCAAATATCTATCTTGCTAGCTATTTTATCTATCTCTGTCTATCTATTAATAAATCTGTCTGTTGTATATCTATCTATCGGTGTGTTATATCTATCCAATCTATTGGTTATCATCATCAATCTATCTGTGTTCTATCTATCTATCTGTCTGTCAGTAATATCACTCCATATATCTGTCTGTCTATCTATCTTATAATTTGATCTATCTATCTATTAATGATCTGTCTGTCTATCTATCTATAACTTATCTATCTATCTATCTCCTTTCTATCTGCTATCTATATTTATCGGTCTGTCTATCTATGTCTGTCTATCTATCTACCTAACCTATATCTGTCTGTATATCTATCTAATCCTCTATCTATATAGCGATCTATAACTATATCTAGCTACGGACCTTCCTTTCTATCTACTAGCCATCCAATTTAAGGATCCGGCTATCTATCTAGGCACCTATTAGAGGCACCTATCTATTCACCTATCGAGTCAACATGCTATCAGCCTAGCGAGGCAACATCATTCACATATCTATGCACCTATCTATTACCTATCTATTCACCTATCTAGTCACATATCCTTCAACCGATCTATCACCTTCATCACCTCTCGATTACCTATCTAGTCATATTATTCACCTATCTATCTATCTATCTATCTCTGTCTGCTGTTGTCTATCGATCCCATCTATCCATCTATCTATTATCTCTCCATCTATCTATCTATCTCTGTCTGTATGCCTACCTACCTATCTATGAATCCATCTATCTCTGTTCTGTTGTCTATCTATCCATCTATCTATCTCTCCATCTATCTATTATCTATTCTCTGCTGTCTGCCTACCTACCTATCTATCTATGAATCTATCTATCTCGTCTGTCTGTCTGTATGTCATCTATCTATCCCTCCATCTATCTCTTGTCTGTCTGCCTACTACCTATCTATCTTTCTCAGGCAGTCGTCGTCTACCTACCTCGTCTTGTTGCTACCTACCTATCTCTTTCTGGCCTACCTATCTGCTATCTATGGCGTCTACTGTCTACCTACCTATCGACTCTTGGGGGGATGTCGACCTACCTATCTCTGTCTACCTACCTACCTAAATACCTATCTATCTATGTCTGTCTATCATACCACCTACCTAACCTAACTACCTATCTAAGTCAGTCCAGTCACCTACCTATCCTATCTATGGTTGGGGGAAAATTAGAAGCAGTGAAACTGCAGGCTGCAAAGTTAAGAACTTCCCCAGAATCAGGTTCCTGCAGGGCAGCGCATCAGTTCCGTAACCCCCCCCCTCCCCCCTCCGCAGGGCCAGTCCGACCCCTGCCAGGAGGAGTTTCAGTGGAGCACCGCGCATCTAGTCCAAAACAAATTTAGGCGGCCAACAGTTGTCAGATAAAAATTTTACAAACTTCCCTTACCGATCTCGACTGAAGAGTGGCCCTGTCTTCAGCTTAGATCAGACCAGAAAGAAGGCGCTTCATTGGCAGACTAAGCGGCCAATCAGGGCAAGCATCAGGAGTCTCCTGATTGCGTCCTGCCGCCGCGCTGGTACTGCCCCTCTGTGGGTATGTCACGTACTTACGCACAGGGGGCGTTACCGGCGGCGGCTGCAGACCAATCACGCTTGCCGAATCCGAGGAAAGGGCATGCCCTGATGTGATTATGGTCAGCCAATGAAGTGCCTTCTTTGTGGACCTTAAGCTGAAGCTTGCCCATGCACCTGCCCGCGAGGCGCGATCTTCGGTAAGGAAAAAATAAAAAAAAATATATCTGACAAGTTGCCGCTTCTTGGAGTGTCAGCGCACGCACCCAGAGCCAGTTGTTTCACGCTTGCTCAGTAGGAGCGGCGCTGTATAAATACAAAAACCAATAGAAGCCTGTTTCTATACTGGTTGTGTTGTAGTTAGTATAGGGAATGCTTTGTACCAAGGACTTCTGAATATCGTTAGCAATTTAATTAGCAATGACAATGGTTTTTCCCCACCTGTTTTAATTTCAAAATCTTCTTACTAAAACAAGTGTTCCCGTTCAATACAATTTCTTAAACAAAGGCACCATGATTCCAGTCACCTTAATCATTTGAAATTGACGTCTATGGGTGCCTGCCTTAATTTATTATTGGCATTGGATTTCTCCTTCTGACTATAGGTAGCAGACCACCACCCGTCAAATTTATTTTTTTTCACACCAATCCGGTGATAGAAGATTGACACTGCCCTCTCTTCTGCCAGGTGAAAAAATAAATCCCTAAGGCACAGACCTTTGGGCATTCTCCATGAATTATGCTTAACAACCCTATTGGGTCTCGGCAGCTTAACAAGCAATTCCCAGGGTATGTAGCAGTACAGCCATTACCTGATCTAACCATTCAGGTTTACAGAGCAAAGCAGGCCTCATTTGCTGTTGCAACAGTTTGGGCACCGGATTTTAAAGACTTGTCCTCTTTGATATTATGGAAGTTGTCAGGACACAGGACATTTGTGGATGTTGTCTCAAGTTCCCAATATAATAAGTTTATCTACTTATGAGGTAGGTTTGGCCCACAACTGGAATGTCAATTTTTTTTGTAAGTTTAGTGTATCACATGTTTTCCCATCTGGTTTTTATTGCAGGAATTTTCAGGCTGATATGTTAATTCCATGGATCTTACCAACTGGTAGACTAAGGGGCATTATTTATAAAGAAACGATGTTTAGCGAAAAAAAATTAACGCAGCACATAGCGGAAATAGCGCATCGGCGCGCTTATTTATAATGGCGGAGCGCTTATTCACGCGATACCTAGGTGCTGCGGTTAATTTAAGTACCTTCAGCGGCGATACTGTATAGTTATCGCGCGAAGTGATTAAAATCCCTTCCGACGCCGGTCTAGGGGGCGGGGCATGCCCACCCGCCCCACACCCCCGCGGCGGCGGCGTGGCAGCGGCGACCCCGCGCCGCCGCTTCCCAGCACCCCTCCCCAACCCCATTCCCCGTTCGCGGCAATCTCGTGTGGAACGGGAGGCTAGGAGGGGCTCCGGGAAGGGCCGCAGCAGGTGGTCGCGAGGGAGCCGTGGGGGGTGGGGTCCTCCAGCGTGTGGCCCTGAGAAAGGGCCTTTTGGGGCTAGGGGGTCCCGCAGCTCGAACGAGGACCCCCCCCCTCCACGGCCCTCTAAGGGCCTGCGGCACTGACAGTTGCCTTGGCGGGGGTCCCGCAGCTGAAACCGGACCCCCATTGCGGCTCTTAAAAGAGCCCTTGGGCGGACGTCTTTTCTTCCAGTCCGGGACACCAGCTCCGCCGAGGCCGCCGACCCCCCCCGGGATGGACCCCTGCGGCCGCCAGGGGTACCCCCGGCGGGCGCGGCGACCGTCAACGAGGCCGATGTTGCCGCGTCTTGATTCCGAGCGACGTCTCGGGGCTGGCAACAACCAACCCCACTCAGGTCGCCGTGCCAGGCAGAATCACTGCGGCCGCAGGAGATGCGGCACCGCCGGGCCTCAGCGGAGCCGATGTTGCCAGCCGCTTCTTCTTCAGCCATATATGCGATGCATCTGAGTTCCAGGCGGAAAGCTCCTATTATAAGGTTTGCAGAAATCCATAATACGTTTGATTGGTCAATTTTTAATACTTGCTTTACATTAACCAATCGAGTTCTGGAAAGTTCTGAATCTGATTGGTTAAGTAAAGCAAGTATTAAAAATTGACCAATCAGAAACGGAGTATGGATTTCTGCAAACTATAGAAAGAGGAGCTTTCCGCGCGGAAACTAAGATGCCATCGCAGTAGATGGTGAAGAAAGCAGAAGAAGCGCTGGCAACTCGGCTCCGTGAGGCCGGCGGTTGGTGCCGCGGGCTCACTGTCGGCCGCAGTGAGTCGCCTGGGCATCGGCGACCTGAGTGGGGGTTGGTGTCGCCCAGCCCGAAGACGTTCGCCCAAGGGCTCTTTTTAAGGAGCCGAAATGGGGGTCCCGGTTCGAGCTGAGGGACCCCGCCAAAGGCACTCATCAGTGCGCAAAGGGCACTGTCAGTGCCCCAGGGCCCTTACAAAGGGCCAGGGAGGGGGTCCTTTTCGAGCTGCGGGACCCCAAGCACCAAGGGCTCTTGTTAGAGCCGCAAGGGCATTGTAAGTGCGCAAAGGCCCTTACAAGGACCGGGGAAGGGGGGTCCCGGTCGAGCTGCCGGGACCCTTAGGCCCCAAAAAGGCTCTGGTCAGAGCCGCAAGGGCATTGTCAGTGCCGCAAGGGACCTTATAAGGGGGGTCCCGGTCCGAGCTGCAGGGACCACCTAAAGCCCCCAAAGGCCTTCTCAGGGCACCGCCGGAGGGGAGCCTCCACCCCTCCAGCGGGGGGGCTTCCCCCCCTTTTCCCCTCCCCGGGAGCGGCCGGGGCGAGGCGGGGGGGTTTGGGGGGGTTGCGTGGGAGGGGGTGAGCGGCAGTGATGCGTGCGACCACCTGCTGCGGCCCCTTCCCGGCAGGCCCTCCTAATCTCCCGTTCCGAGATTTTGCCGCGAAGGGGGAAGGGTTGGGAGGGGCTGCGGGAAGCGGCAGCGGCGGCGGTGGTCGGCGCTGCGGCGCGGGGGGGTGGCGGGTGGCGGTCTCCTGCCCACCCGCCGCGGGAGGTTAGTATCACGCCGCGGGGACGGTTCGACACCTTCAAGGTGGCGAAGTAAAGTTTAAAACAGCCGATACTACCGAGCGAAACCAGTACCGCCGCTTTAAAAATAGAAGCGGCGGTAAAAGGTATGTATCGTCGCGAAGGAAACGCTTTTGTCGTTAACTTTTCGCGGCGTTTTCGGACTTTTATAAATCGCGGTAAACGCGAGTTATGCGTTAATGTCCGCGAAACGGCCGCGAAAAGTTTTAGGACGAACCTTGATTAAAATGCCCCATAGTCTCACTTAATTATCCTGGCCCACCAATCCTCTTCGGCTTCATGTAGACAGAGACTTAGGTTTTCGATTAGAAGATTTCCTTATTACACCCATGCAATAGCCTTGGGACACATTATTATGACTAGGCTTCATCAGTGCGTTCAGACATTGGAATACTGTGTAATCAGCGGCATGGGGTGAATGTTCTGAATATCCAGATTCACTTTATCTAGGTGTTAAAACCCACTCTTCCCTCTAAGTATATTTCTGCAACCCACGTACAAAGTTTGTTCTCTATCACTCAGACTTCAACATCAACCAATTCCATATTGATGCCCCAAACTGAGTTATGAAATAATGTCGACCAGATCTGTTTGAAACGTTTTAAACGGCCTTTGTTAGCATCCCCAAAATAAAAGTGTGTCTTAGAAACTGGCAACAAACATGTTTGCATTGCGTCTGGGCAACTTTCTGGAATTGTTAAAATATTGAACATAATGGTAAAGAAAATATATGAAACACTTGTATAACACAGTCCAGTTGTTCTGTAGCGGTCCATGTTCTGGCCACTGAAGGCTGTAGGAGGGAGTCCTTTGAGGCTTCTCTTATTTTGGGCATTGACCGAGATTCAACGTGACTATAGCCGTAATATAATATTGAAATCTGTACTATCCATGCGTAGATCAGTCCTCCCTTATGTGTAAACTTTACATTTCTAACTCTATTGAATTTCTTATTTTAGAGCCTTAAACACAATTTTTTATTAGGAGGACTTAAAAACACTGAGGCAGCAATTGGTACATCCAAAAACGTGACCAATACCAAAAACACAAGAAAAGCGCAATCATATATGCGGTGTTGCAGATGCAGTGAAGAATGCTGGATTTGTATGTGGGGAGACCAAACAGCAAAACGGCATCCAAACGTATGGCCAGACAGAAGAGCCAATTCCTCGGGTCATGACTCAGCAGTGTATTCTGCATCTTAAGGATAAAGGACATACCTTTGAAGATTGGTAATGTTAAACATATGGCGAAGGACGTGACTGGTCACGAGAGGTGTTAAGGAGGCCCATTTATGTGAAAATTAAAGAAACCAGCCTAAATAGAGGTGGGGGGGTTCGACACCCACTGTCTGCCATGCTACAATGCTGTGGTAAAACACCTACTCTGGGCGTTCCTATAACACATCTTAGCCACTATCCAATCAACACCCTTAACACCTGGCTGTGATATGCTAATGGGCTTTTCCAGGGTACATAATTGCCACAAGTTCTTGTACAAGTCATTCTGAATTGAGACGCCATCGGATGATAGCGAAAACCGTCTTCAGAACTTACATTTCAGTCAAGGTGATCTAATTGGAATACAACAGATATTAAACACAAGGAGTTTAATTGGCTCTTGTAACTTTCCCTAGCATTTATTACTTTCCCTTATATCTATTTTTGTCTATTATTTGGCCTAAAGGGAATCCACTCTGTTTCCCTTCAACCTCTCTCTGAAAATGTGTATAGCCAGTTTATAGCATGTTTATAGCATGTTATAGCAATGTTTATCGCATGTTTAGTTCATCAGCTCCGTCTCTGCATTTGAATATTCACTGACAATTCCTCATTACTTCTATCAAATCTCCACAATTAGCCTTCTCAAGAATGCTTCCCAGTGGGGATCGGTTACATTAGTCCGACATCTTTTCATTGAATTCTCTAAGTGAAAGTTCACACTTTTAGTTCAGTTCCCTTTCTCTGATCATGTATACTAACCAAACGACAAGATAAAACCCTGAACCATCCAGCCCCTCCTTTCACGTTCTTTGCCTTTTAATCAAAAAAAACACAATCTTCTGGATTGTCTACGTTCCTGTTTTTTCTTCCTTTCTGGTTTTCATATGGTCCTCCATGATTAGTTATGTAACGGATTGACACATTCTCCAGTGTTTAATATTCTCACCACCTGCTACACTTAGAACCATTGTATAGTTATTAAATAAAAAACTTACAATAAATACTCATTGCCAAATGTGAGTCCAAAACTTCCTACTCAGGCTTACCAGGAATTGTAGGTTCCACAGTCTTCAAAAACATGGCACCTGGGTCCCAAAGCTCTTTTAAAGCTTCTTCTGATACAGTCACAGCACCAAAATGTTGTTTTGAATATAGTGTAGATATAATCCATGTCACCACCACAGGCAACAAATTCAACCAACCTCAGCTTTATTAAGAATCAGGTCAGAGACCTCAGGTTTAAAAAATATAATTTACAGCAGGTGTAGGTGTACAAGGTATATGTGCAATTCAGTTTATTTTCTTCTTCTATTCCCGTCCAGATTACTAGCAGACTCTTCTGTCACGTTGATATACAACACAAACCCCCATGACCCCCATGGGAAAGGATTTGCTATGTTACTATCAGATAACTGTTAGAGGTTTGTTCCTAGATGGTAGTACAAACATTCCCAATTGGAAATACAGATCACCCTCCATAAGATGACTGTTTGATAATAACAGATGTATCTATAGTACACGAGGTTTATTGAAATGCAAAGAACCCAACCCAGGAACTGAAATAGTGACAAAGGCTTTGAAGTATCCAGGAACTGGATCGGTGACTATTCCCACTCATTCCTTCTATTAACACCCCAGTCCCAATGTATTATACAGTTTATATCCTATGAAATATGGCTACAGCTGGTACATATAATGGTGCCCACGAGGTGACTGGGCCATGGAATGGTGCCCACGAGGTGACTGGGCCATGGAATGGTGCCCACGAGGTGACTGGGCCATGGAATGGCAGAGCTTGCACTGTAATGTTCTCATCCTTGTACTGCTCAGCATATCTGTAGAAATAAGGCACAGTTGGATGCAAATGAAAAAATTAGGATGTTTATTTAAAATCCAGAGGAAGATTTCTAAATCATTAAAAGGTTCTTACCCTGCGCTGAACACTAAGACATTGATAGTCATGCCCTGGAATATAATATCACAAATCCTCATAAACTGAAAATCTAAACTTCAGACACTGCTGTCATTCTTCTATTACTATAACAGTGACAGGACTTTGTCTGTGCTTATACCCAAGGCAATACCCCATACATTGCTCTTCTCTCAGCTACATTCAATGTAGATTTTCCAGTAAACAGGGACAACATATAGTTAAACAGAGGGCAGACAGTGTATAAATGTACTGACCTCCCATACAATAAATCTTTACCTGGACCCCCTGTACAAGGCTTTGTCTCCTCCACTGGTTCTCTTACCAGCTGTGGTTCATTTAAATATCTTGTCAGCTCCCACACTAAGAAGGTGTCAATAGCTTTTATTTTTTACATGGACCTTCAGCAGCGGAGTTCCAGGTTTTATTCACCCCTGACACTACCCGTCTGGTAGTACGGGGCAATTTGAGAACACACAGGAGGTGAGTTTCTAGAGTTTTCCCCCTTTTCCTTGGAGGGGGGGATTGTTACAGCAATTCTGTCTTCACACAATACTGGACCCTCCAGAATCTGTGTGCACACCTTACAGTGAACACCTGAAGACCAGGAGAGTTGCACACATACAGCATGTGTGAATGGACTTCTTGGGTGCTTTTTGTGCGTGTGCTATTTTCTCAGGTATTGCCCACCTCTCGAGTGCAGGAGTGCTGCCTGAGAAAAAATGCCTCACTCTGCCTCATAGGAGAGACGGCCCTTTGTAGAGAGATGTCAGTGGGTGAATAAATACACCAAATTGTCCAGTCCAATTTATTTTCCTTTTGGCTTTCAAAACACTGAAAAATTCAGTTTTGTACTGGAATCACAAAAGGTTTACAATCCTTAAAATGTAACTTTATAAAAACAATTACAATTATCCAATGGTTGCTACTTTGATTATATGGCAGGAGCCAAGTTCAGAAAAGGTGATTTGGTGTCCTAAAATTAAATCTTGGTTGGGTTTTGTTGATCCATTAAAGCCTTGGTGAAATGGAAACCGAACATTGTAAATTAGACAGTACAGTGTCTGATGCAATTTGTGTCGGTATAAATGCATCTATAACCCCATCTGTTATCCAGTTGTTTTTGATGGATTGTAAATCAGAAATATTTAGATACATATTTTGAATAGTGAAAGCTCGAAATTTTGGCCACCCTTTGGTAGACTTCCATTGTGCACTGGAGGATTTTTATGGTGGATCCTTGAAAAGATTGTAATACTGAGGTGTCTATTGTGAGAATATTTTCTTTCAGATAGTATAGGACTTTTTATCTTTTGTTATTCTCTGAATGTTTAAAAATTCCCCCAAACTGTTTTTCTACTTTGCGGATGTTTTCCTTGGGTGATGACTTCTCTTACTTGTCAATCTCTCTGCATGTTCAGAAATTATCCCCTCTGTCTTCAGGCAATGGAAGAATCTTCTCTACAATTTCAGTTTGTGTATATTCTGACAATTAGAGATGGCCGGTTTGCAGACCCGAACCCGGATCCGCCGCGGATTTCTCCCGTCCGCGAACGGCGGATTATTCCGGACTTTCCGAACTTCCGAACTGCGGATTTTTTTTTACGAAAATTTTCGAAAATACGAGTATCTCCGTAATTACGAGGATTCACGTAATTACGAGTATTTTCGTAATTACGAGAATACTCGTAAAAACGAGTAATTCGTGTAAATTTTCAAGACGGAGCAAGCCACATGATCCAAATTAGCCAATGGAAAATTAGCACCATTTAAAACGATAAGAACTTTTATTGAATCTCCCTGAGTGTTTTTAAGAATTGTGTGGAGTCACTAGGTAGGGTTTTGGTGCTGCTCACTAGGGCATTGCCTGGAACAACAAGAGTGTGAAAGTGTTTGAAAACTACAGCTTCCAGCACTCCCTAACTGAGTGCTTGTAGATGAATGCTGGAAGTTGTAGTTTTTAAACATTTGATTCTACTGGTGGCCTCTCCCAGTATAAGGCCTGTGTAAGAATGTGTGATTACTGATGGTGGGTTGTTGGTGCTGCCTGCTGTGTTTTTTTAATTATTATTTTTATTTTTTAAGCGGGTGAGAGGGGAATTGAATGGGATATATTAGGTTGGGTCAGGGTGTGCTGTGGGGTGACAGAAGGTTTTGACTTTAGGGTGACCCTGAGATTGGGACTGTTCTGAGAAAAGGGTAGGGGTGACTGATCTGCAATTCTACCTTAAAGACTTTAATCTGTCTGAATCTAACCATGTCCATGTTGTGACCAGTTTATATCTTTTATAACTCCTAACTAATGTTAAGTTATACTGTGAATTGCAGTTCAACTACCTAAGAAGATTGGTTTAGACATGTCTGTGTTTCTTTATAGACAAAGCAGAAAATTCATACTTACGTAATTTTCCTTTCCTGGTCCGTAACACAGCAGTGGTTAATGAATGGGTTAATCCTCCCCATCCACCAATTGACAGGCTAGTCCCTCCCACATAGGATAAATTTGTGTCAAGCCTACCCTCTTGTGTCTTAGATGACTGTCCGAGCATGATGCTGAGAAAGAGGGAGGGAAAATCCCAGCCACTGCCGTGTTACGGACCAGGAAAGGAAAATTACGTAAGTATGAATGTTCTGCTTTCCCTGGTCCTTACACGGCAGTGGTTCATGATTGGGATTTAATAAGCTAGAAATGATAGGGAGGGAGAAAATATTTTGCTTTAGATAATTTATTGGAGAGAGGCAGATAATACTTTTTTAACAAAATCTGACTGAGAAGAAACAAAAACATCTAAATTGTAATGTTTGACAAAAGTATTCATGGAAGTCCAGGTAGCTGCTTTGCAGATTTCTTCTGGAATTGCTCTGGCTGAGAAGGCCCAAGAGGCTGCTAGCGATCTAGTAGAGTGTGCTGTAACTCTAGATGGTGGAGCTGTAGCCATATTTGCATAAGCCAGTCTGATGCAGTTTGATCCAGGCTGAGATAGTTGACGAAGAAGGTTTTAAACCCTTCCTGGGACCTGAGTGTAAGATGAAGAGAGAGTCTGACTTCCTGAAGTCTGCTGACCTCTCTATGTATACTTTGAGGTATCTACCCACATCTAGCGGGTGGTTGTTTGTTGCCGACTCTGGTTCATCCTCGTCCATGAAGGTTTGAAGGATGATATCTTCATTAATATGAAAACTGGATACCACTTTAGGGAGGAAAGAAAGATCTGTGCGGAGAACGACTCTGTCATTGAGAAAAGATGTATGATGAGAAGCTCTGAGAGCTCTAATTTCTGTAACTCTTCTGGCAGATGTGATGGCCACTAGGAACACTGATTTGAGAGTGAGGTCTTTGAGATTACATCCCTTGGATTCACTCTAGGAATTAATAAAATAATTTTTTATCAGGTTGCTCCCATTTTTTATTCATGATTTCTTTTATTTGTTCGTGGATATGAAATTGACCTGAGTCCTGGTCTTTCCTGGTGAACATTAAGTCTGAACATTCAGATGGGGGAGGTTCAGATATTCTTAAAGATTTTTTCATCTTTTTAATGAGGGATGATAAAGCCTCCTGAGTTAGGGAGTCTATGATCTTTTCTTCATCCGAATCCCTGTCCACAGTTTCACCTGGTTCTAAAGGTTCCTGATTGGAAGCTTGTGGGTGAGTGGACACACTGGGTTGAGGGTGGATCATGTCAGCGACCTTGGCCATCATATTATCCGAAAATTTGGAGAATGATACGTCCATCATAGATTGTACTGCAGTCATCCCAGAGTTTTTTCCCCCTGATAGCAGGCTGGTCGCACATGGAGCACTCAGATCTGGAATCTTTGTGATATCTGTGCTCCTCATCTCTGTGTCTAGAGGATCTGACCAAACAAGCAGTCAAGAGGAAAAACTCATAAATTTGATATATCATGGTAGATTGATGTAGCACTCTCTTTAATAAAAAGCTCACCCCCTGGAATCCGAACTCCTTTTGCTAACCTATTGAAACAAAAAAGTGCCTGGGTTAGAAACCAAAATCATAAAAGATAAAGGTAAGCTGATAGAACCATGCTTACGCAAATGGCAGGCAGCTTGGGGCACAAATCAGCACAAAATCTCTAAGCCGATATTGAACAGGCAGCAGGAGAGAGACCGTCAAGAAAGCCGGCTGTTTAAAGAGTTTTCCCTCAAATCAGGCAGGTCACGGGCGCGATGACATCATGGTCACGCGATATGACAGCCATGTTGGTACACCGCTGAATAGGAAGCCTCTTCACACATTGCATGCATGCTTAAGTGTGGACTTCGGCATAGGAGAGAGAGGCAGAGACCCTTACCGGAATGAGTGTGGGAGCAAACTACTGTCATGCGCGGACAGGAGAAAAAAACACAAGAGAGTAGGCTTGACACAAATTTACAATTTTAACAATTTTCCCCGCACTCCACTTTATATCTTCTTATAGGTGCTGCTCCTCTTTACTGCTAACAACCAGCAGTTATTATCTTATAGTTTATATTCATTTGAAGAACGCACACTAACAGCCTTCTTTCTTTCTATTGTTTAATCAGTGACATGTGTGCACAACGTTTCAGAGAGTGTCCCCTTCCTCAGGTGCATAATTACAACACACTTTATACATGTGTCCCCTCCCTTTTTAGGGGAGTGGCTTTACACCAAGTGGCATGGGTAAGTATTAGCAGTCTCATACTTTTCTTACTTATCTGTATTTTTTTAAAGAAAACATTTAAAGTTAATTTCCTCGTTCAAACCTTTTGGATGCATGGTGTTTAGGATACACCACCTAAACACCATGCATCTAAAAGTTAAAACAAAATATAGAGTAAAAGTACGTAAAGGTGGTTTTTAACACATTTTATTAAATTATTTATCACAGAAAGCACTTTATAAACTAACACAAAAAGCACTTTTAATCAAGAAGGGTTAAAATAGGCACCTTAACTATTTGGCACAATAAGAATAAAAAGTTAGATCTTAATATCGTATGGTTTTAAAATGATAAAATGTTGTAATAAAAGGAGTGTGCTAAATTTGTATTTATATGTTAATATTACACGTAATTGTATTAATTAATGTTGAAGTGTAAAGCCACTCCCCTAAAAAGGGAGGGGACACATGTATAAAAAGTTGACACAAATTTATCCTATGTGGAAGGGACCATTATAAACGATAAGAACTTTTAGCATTTAAAACTGAAAGCATTTAAAACTCCCAGCAGTATTTTATTAGTATGGACAATGAAAATTAATACTGCATGCAGTGGACTTGCCAAATAAATAATAGAGCAAGGTTTTAGGAGACAAATTATAAGTGGGAATAAGTACAGTTTCAGATAGTTTTCAAACCCTAAATAAAGGGGAAAAAGACAATTTATTAGAAAACGTGCCTTACGTAAAGCTCAGTGATTCATCGTAGGATTTTGCTTGTATTTTATTAGTAATTAGCTCCCAACCCCACACATTATTTCCATTCCCCTACTCTGCTTCTCTCCTTCTTATTCTCTGGAGAAAGAAATAGGAAGACAACCAATTTAAAACAATGACAAATATTAATCAAAACTAAGTTTCAGCCCCACCAAAGTACTCTTTAGTGCGCTTTAATGCATGTCACCTTTAGAATATAATATTAAAGGACAACAATACTCCAAAAAACAACATCTCCCCCATTACATGTCCACACTAAAAATCCCGCCTCCTAGATGGCCCAGGGCCATGATTAACATATCACTTGTTATTGGCTGGTGAGAATGTCTGTTACAACCTCTTTCCTCCTCCTCTGCCAGTCAAACAAACTTGAACTGTTTGGTTGCTAGGATACAGCCTACAAGCTGATGAAGGATGGGTGGAGTAGTGTTTTCTCACTGCTAGTTTTGAGTGACAGTTACAGGCAGACAGAATTGTTACACCCCCTTCACAGTGTGGCTAATTGAAGGCAGAGAGAAGCTCGAAATCAGGAAAAAACATATAGGGAGGGCTGCATACCTTTACTCTTTTGAAAGCAGTTTTAAAAAAAAAAAAAATGCATTGAGGCAATACAGTTATCCTCTAATAAAGTGTCATTAACAGATAAAGATGCTTCACACATACCCTAATTATGGAAACCAAGCACTTCTCAAGCTTTTTCTAGTAATTATATTTGCCTTTCTCTATAAAACAAAGGCCAGTGTGATTCATTTATCACCTTTAACAAGGAAACAGTATTTATTACTATTTTATTATAAATTGATATCTGTAAAACATGGCCACAAGGGATACACAGTAGGTACTAAAAGATTGCTTAATTTGCAAACATTAGACAGAAGTTTAATGGAAAAACTGAAAGAATATGGCATTATTTTTATTTTGCCGTCATTAAAGGGCATGTCCACTCTTAAAAAACTCTTAAAACTCTTCTCACAGCCCCAACGGCTATTTTTCTCAGTTTATTTCATGCATTTGTAACCAGATATTCAACAATAAGTTCTATTCCTTTCTGGCAAATGTATCTGCCTCCTCCCTCTGCTCAAAGAACTTTTCATAAGCTTGAGCATGTGCAGTGGAGGCCGCAGGTGAAACCGTCAATCATTGGTTGTCATGTCAGTTGTCAGAGCCTTGATTGACTGCATAGAGAGGGGCTAGCTTACTGCCAAAATGGGGACAGTAATAATCCTTAAATATGTCATTAATAAAACAGTTAATAATGTGCTTAATACAGTATATTAGTTGGGGTTGGGGGCAGGTAACTGACGTGATAATTTTTTTTGTTTTGTTTTATTGGTAAACACTTTTTAAGTCATAGCAGCAAACCAACAGGGATATTCAATAAAAGGTCTTATCGTTTAAAATGGTGCTAATTTTGCCCCAACCAATCAGATCTTATTAAACATTTGAAAGCTGTCATATGATTGGTTGGGGCAAAATTAGCACCATTTTAAACAATAAGACCTTTTATTGAATAACCCTGCAAAATTTTTAATTATCTAACTGGACAAGGCTGATCAAATCAGTTTAAATAGCAGCCTTTAATCCTTATTGGTTGCCGTAATTGTGTAAATATTTGTAATTGAGCCAATCATTTTTCATTTTATAAATCTCTCTCACGAGCAGTGACTTGTAATTTCTAAATCTGATTTGGCTGCCTCTATGTATTATTTCAATCAGAAGCTGACACAAAAATAAGAAAACATAAATCCACCCAGAGAGGTATGTAATTAATTAATCATCATCTGGTTGTGAATACATTAAAGGAATTTCAGTGCCAAAATGGAAGTATGTCATGTAAATGAAGATTGGAATTGGAAATTAACAATTCTTTTAAGGCCAAAGATAATTTGGCTTCAAGAACATGTTTATATTTTATATTCATTGTGTATGTATGTATGTATAATTTTATTTATAAAGCGCCACTTGGGTACGCATTGCTGTACATTATAAAATACAGAGTATACAAACAAGGGGATAAGTGCAAGTCATTATACAGATAAAAATTAAATTAAGTTAAATACAATTTCATACATTGGTTAAGAAAGCATACAGTATATATAAATTATGTATAAATGGATAAGTGACAAGTGCAACAACTCTTGACACATTAGGAATGAGATCCCTGCTCTGAAGAGCTTACAATCTAAGTGGGGGGGACAATATACAGGTACAAGTGGGGGGATGGGTACAAAGCTCTTAAAAGTGCTAACAATCATTTGTTGCTCTGATGCTCAGAAAGGTAGGAGAACAGTCTAGATTTTAAAGTATTAATGGATGTCACCAGGCGAAGTGAGAGAGGGATAGAGTTCCAAAGGTAGGGAGCAGCAAGAGAAAATGGTTTAAGGTGGGAGACAGCTGTTTTTGTTGGGGGTTTGTGGAGAAGATTTACTTGCGAGGAACGCAGGGCATGGCCTGGAACATAGGGGACCAAGAGAGAAGATAAGAAGGGAGGTGCAGTAGAGCAAAGGTATTTAAAGGTTAAAAGCAGGATATTGAATATGATTCTTTGTTTGATGGGAAGCCACCCTATGGACTGAAGTATTGGGGTTGCGGGTTCTCTTTTGGAGGAGGGCGGGATGATCCGAGCTGCCGAGTTTAAGATAGACTGGAGAGGATAGAGATGAGAGGCTGGGAGTCCAAGCAGTAGAATGTTACAGTAGTCGAGACGGGAGATTATAAGGGCATGGATGAGCATTTTAGTAGTGGAGAAAGAGAGAAAAGGCAGATATTGGCAATATTGCAAAGGAGAAAACGACAGGTACTAGTGACATTGTTAATGTGATGATGGAAGGGATGAAAGACAGGAGTCAAAGATCACTCAAAGGCAGCGAACAGATTCAACTGGGTTAATGACCATATTGTCAATAGAGATGGAGAATGGTGGACTAGGTCCCAGTTTAGGGGGGGAAATGATTAATTCCGTTTTGGATAGATTAAGTTTAAGGCGATGGTGCACCACCCAGGAAGAGATAGAGAGCAGACATTTAGAGATTTGGGATTGAACTTCAGGGGTCATGTAAATTTGGGTATCATCAGCATATAAGTGATACTTAAAACTCAAAAGAACTTATTATTTTTCCCAGAGAGATAGTGTAGAGTGTATAAGAATGTAGAAGAGAAAAAAAATCATACAATAGCCTCATTAGGGAACTAAACAGGCTAATTCTGATGTCTAATGCACTGCTATTTTTACTATGTAAATTTGCTCTCCTAATGTGATGTAATGATGTAACTGAACCCAAATCCAAAAACCTGAGTTTAGACGAACTTAAACTATGCAAACTAATTTGTGTTTGAATAGTTCAGTTTTCCCAACTCACAGACTTATTTTCGATAATTAGCGAAAAATTAGCCTTCGATTTCGATAACCCTTGAATGTAGCCTTCGATTTTAGTAACCTTTGAATGCAGCCTTGATTTCGGTAACCCTAAAATGTAGTGGTTGATTTCGGTAACCCCTAAATGCAGCGGTCGATTTTTTTTAAATTCGAAATACTTCGAATTTATCATTCGATTTCGGTAACTACCGAATGTATCATTTGGTAACACCTAGATGTAGCCTTCGATTTCAGGTAACCCTCGAATGTATTGGTTGATTTTGGTAACCCTCGAATGCAATGGTGGATTTTGGTAATCCTAAGATTTATTGTTCGATTTCGGTAACCCTCGAATGTGTCGTTCGGTAACCCTTGAATGTAGCAAATGATTTCAGTAACCCTCGAGTGTAGCGGTTGATTTGGGTAACCCTTGAATGTACTGTTCTGATACCCTCGAAAGTATCGCTCGGTAACCCTCAAATTGGTCGTAACTCTTGATTTGTGAGGAAAGAAGAGTTTAAATGAGTTTTATTTCCCCATTGATGGGTAATGGGTTTGCTTCCGAAACGTCAGAACTTTTACTGAAGTTCAGAAACAAACTGAACTTTAGTAAGTTCGAACATCTCTAATAATGAGTAGCACACCAATCCAATCACCAGCATTAGCTATAGTATATATAGTATATTTTGTTGAATTTCTTTCTTGTACCCTCAATACAATTATATTTTGGCTGTATAACTCAAGTAACAAAAGATAATGTATCTATTTTAATGAATAACTATATGCCATGTAGCCTCTTTTAGGCAAGGCAATATGAATTTAATAAGACAGCTGGCAGATTCTGGTACCACTACATCAGTTCTGTAGTAGAACTTAAAGGAACTGTAAACCTAAAAAATTAGTGTTTGCCAAACGTTTCTATTATTCACAGGGAGGTGAGAATAAGCGTTTTTTTAAGTTTACAGTTCCTTGAAAGAAAATGCTTTGCTGAGAGCCAACCCCCAAGAGTGAACATCAAGTGGGATACTTCCCTGAAACCTTTGTTGCCCATTGGTGACACTTTACAAATAATTAAACAAAGAAATTATTTGGCTATTCAAAACATAACAAGACAGCAATCTAAAGAGGTTTTGATTTACTTATTATTTTATTATTAAAAAGTATTTCTGGAGCATGTACATCTTATAAATTTAATGTACTGACAAGCAATGAAATGTACTTATATAATTTCTTTCGCAATGTACCATTTATAATTTCTTGTAGTCAGTACATTTTTAGATTCATTCTTTTTTCTCAATTCTAAATTAAAATTTTCCATATATTTAATTATTCCCCCCCCACCCATAAGAGAAGTTCGCCATGCCTTCATTAACACAAAACTGGGCTAACCACCCTGCAGCACTTCACTTTTTATTTCCCAAAGTGCTGCATTGCCAAGCTACAAGTTTCTCTTTTGTGAGATAACCACTGACTGGAGATGCTGGAAGATGGTTCCAACAACACAAAAACTGGAAAGATTTTATGAGTAAGAGCCCTGGCATAATGCCTGGTACACACAGTCCCTAAAAAAGAACATCCATTCAGTCCTCCTGTAATATAATCCTCTACTACTTTAGTCAGACGTCCTTTCTAACTATTTAAATGTTCATCTGGCGAAATGATTCAGCATATTCAAAGTCAATGCAAAATTCAACTTTTCTAATAAAAAAAGCTTGTATATGTTAGATTCTTCTTTTGTGGTGCTTATCCCTGTAAGGTTTCTACTTCGAATACTAGAACTTTTTGCATAGCTATGTGTGGCACAAAACCTTTTGAAACTTAGTATTTCTGTACAACTCTCGTGTGCCTTCTCCTAGTTGTGATGCCTTTTCTAAATTAAAGACTCCAGGCACCAGAATAACCACAAACCCTACACAAACTATTCTGAGGTCACCCTGTGTTCTGTAATTTAACATTTTATTTATAGAACTTTAAAAAGTGCTTCCATGGGATGGATATAAATATTGTTTGTTCCTCAAACTATCCTTATCCTTTTATCTTTGGGGTTACTATATCAAGATGCAGTCAAATGCAACGTTTTTTAAAATGAAAAATATATGATCTCACCTGTTTCCTCATAAATGCATTAGTCCTTTTTTTGCTTGGCTTTCCATGTATAACTTTTGAAATAATTTCACCCTTGATTCATTATTGCTCTTAGGTTCAGAGATGGATTATTAAAACAGTAAACAAGGCACATGCTTTGCCCAGAACTTTGAAATTTCATAACACAGAATCACAACTTCTTAAAGATATGCCTTATTAAGGGGCATGTTCACACCCAAAACTAAAATGTAACCTCATACTGGCTCCATATGGTTCTCCTGCAGTGCCTGTGCAAAGTTAAGAAAAGTGAAGAGTAGGAGGTGTTAGTAAGTCATCCGGTCGCTCCCTCTTCTCTGTCCTGAGAGGTTTCTGGCACACGCAGGAGAGCCATTCCCCCCGGCAAGCAGATAGCCAGCAGAAGACAGCTGAGGTAAGTGTATTTCTGGGGCTTGGATAACTATACTCAAAAATTTAACTTTTTAAAAATGGAAAGTACCTGGGACAGGGAGGTAGGATTGATTGTTCCTACCTCAGAATATAATTTTGTTAAGGAGCTACAGAACTTACAGTTTTCATTAGCCAAGTGTCTCTAACTTCCTGCTGTATCCCAAGCAAATGTTTAGGTGCAAATACATTTAGAATTGGAGCTGCAGCATAGGCTTCATTTTTAGGTTTAGACCATTTAACTATTCAGTTCATTGGACATTGGAAGTCTGATAGTTAACTTTATGTTAGATCTAACCTGGTAAGTAATTTTTAATTGCATATTTTCTTTTAGGCTCCTTTCCGAACATTTGGATTTTGGGCCATTCTTGTGTAACATGGTCCAAGCGAAGGGCAGAAAAAAGAATTTGTGGATCAGATCTGGGTTTGGACAGGTCTAGATTCAGAATTCATTTAAGGGGAGATGAAATTGGTAAACTAATTACCTTTTGCCACTATTAACAAAATTAGGAAAGATATTGAATATACTTGCGTGATCATGCCAGAAGTACATTTAATCTGTTCCAAAATAGTCCCTAGGTTGATTTGGTTTTCTGATTTATTAAAATCTTTAGAAAATTGCCACCATAAAAAAAAAATTGTCAATTAGTAAAGTTGCTAAGCCACTGCATTTCACTACTTTTAGGCATAGGGGCCTGAAGGTTGGTGTTCTAGGCCCCTATAGAAGTGATGGAATTAATTTATCTGAGATAGTATTGAACATCTCCAATACTGGTTTGCAATCGGCTCTTGAACAAGCCTTGTGGTAGAGGTGGTCAGACTCAATCTGTGGTATTACATGAGCCTGACATGGCCATAAGTATGATATGTATGCATTCAATAGGCTAATGGCTTAACTTGGATATGTGGCTGAGCCTAAACATTTTTGCTTATGTTAATCAAATGGCAGCCCACTAGGTTTTACAATTTAAAAAAAGAAATTATACTTAATATACTTAATAAGTTTAAGAAAGTGTTGCAGCCTTTCACCACACCCCCTGTCTCTGTGTCTTATTAATTTATTGTCATGTTTTTATTACCTTGTGCATGCTAGTCCACCAATTATATCCCATGTTCTGAAATGGCCATTAGCCTTCATTGCTTCTATTTTGGTGCCCTTTACCCCAGCATGTAGCTCACCTTTTTGATTAGTTGCTGTGTCCCTGGCAGAATAGCAGTGAAATTCTTTATAAATAAAGATGTCCAGGGAAATTCTTCTATCCAAGAAGACTGCACAGCTCTGGAGGAATCTCATCAGCTGAAGTGGCCATTACCAGGGAGTAGCTGGGAGCCGCATCAATGGATCATTGGTTTGTAAGGTTCTTTACAAAGACTGGGAGCATCTTTGGTAAATGTGAGTAAAACAGAAACTGGGTCTTGGGGGTGCTCTGTTACACACTAAATGTTTGCAGGAGGGGTGGGCATGCCCTTTAACACCTTAAAAGATTGTGAATGACCCACTTCCTCTTTACTCACTGCCACTGTCTCACTAATTCTGGAGACCGTATGTAAATATTAAGCTATTAGAACCCATTTCTTACAATGTCTCTGTTTAAGTTTAATGTACAGAAAATGCATTAGGGGTTTATTTTTATAGCATCTCAAATTATTTATGAATTACTTGTTTTTACAATTTTCTTTGAAGCCAACATACATGTTACACCAAGAATGTGTCCTGGCTCAATGAATTTGGTAATAAACATATCAGTTGTTCTATAGCTTTTTTTTTTTTTTAACAGAAATCAGGAATCTACGTGAAAAATACATGCAACTGCATATAAACAATCTGAAACAGGAGATTAACTTTACCCCATATCCTTAAAACAATGTATTTTTGACATGGGTAATTATTTGAGTACTGAAAATTAAATTATAGCATTCACCACTTTATCTGGAAATCTTTGGTATTGTTCAAAGATCAAATAGGGAAGGAATACTCATACAGCATTTGTAAGAACTGCAAACAAAAGATTGTAGAACAGAATGGTACACAAACTATTACCTAACCCGCTAGAAATTCACCAGCTGTGTTTGATCAGGATAATAAAATGTGATATAAGGAAATGTCATTGTGACTCCTATATAATCTTTTATAGTAACAATATTGGAATCAAATTATAAAGAAAGTCCAGCACATTGACTATCTCTGAATCTCTCTTCACTATTGAATCTCTTCCAATTCCCCTTATTTAACCTCTCACTCTTTCCTCCCATTTTCAGCCTATGTCACTCTTTTCTTTATACTTTTCCTATTGACAGTCAGTGTACATAATTTACTTTTGTACTTTCTCTCTAACAGGGCAATGCACTGAGAGATGCTATCTGTTCCCAGGTGCAATCCTTCCAGCAATGTAATATACTCATTAACCATTGTGTGAACTCTTAACAGCATCAAGTAGCTGAAGTTAAAAAATACCAGAGTTGTCAGCCGCTATCGGCATATAATATATTTCTTGCACTGGATGTGTGGTTAATTCTATGTTAGCCAAATAGTAGTTGCATTGAAGGAGTTAAAGTTGCGCTAACTGATATTACATCAGATATTGCACCTCTCGTTGGATCACCCCTGAAAGGCTGTGCTTAAAAGGTCCGACATTTCTGGCTGGTCAACCTTTGCAACCCATATCAGGCCGAAATATCAGAGCTAATTTTTGGCTGCAACAGACAAACATTAACGTCTTTTGAATTGTGTCTTTAAAGCCACGCAAAAGGTCGCAACTTAACGTTAGTGTTTTCACAACGCATTAACGGTGTTAATACATTGCGGAAACAAGTTCAGGCAGGTTGCAAATGCGAAATTAATTGCATCTCCCCAAAAATCTTCACCCCTAGGTTTAGCCTGTCAAACTTTGATCAAGAAGTCTAAACCCAGGGGTGAGGACTGAGTGCTTTAGGTCCTCATCCTGGGTACTCGTTGGGATGGTTGGGAATCACTATTGATACCCTTTAATTCCAGCACAAATTGTTTGTATGTCGAATAAGCAAAATCTTAAAGGGTATGTACACTGTCAGTTCAACTTAGTATTACAAGCTAGCTTAGGCTTTACATGTAAAGTGCATTTTTTTTGGGTTCTAGGACCCTCCTATACTCTACCTTTAGTCTTTCAAAGTTTCTATTATGTCAGTGCACGCACGCAACCGCACGGGCACGCCAATGTCAGGTGCGTGCTCTACGGATGGGAACACTCTTTCCCTGGCAAAGGGATTTGGCCAATCTCGAGGGGGCAGAACTGAACACTGCACAGCACAGAAGGAGAAAGATAGCAACTTTGAAAGACTAAGGGGCATATTTATAAAGGTTCATTAAACTTTTGCCTTCTTTAACGCAGTGTTTTCGCCTAATTTGGCCTTTTTGCTATTTATAAAGCAGTGATAACCAGTGGTGAAAGGTAATTACCGCTACATTTCGCTTTTGTGTATTTTTGTATTTTTTCAGCCATTCCAATTCGCAAAGTCTGAGGTGGTGAAAAAGCACAAGTGGCCATTTATTTAGCCTGCCAATTGGTCCATGGAGGTGTCAGTACATTGTGGAGTGTTTCTCAATACTAATAAGTACTCTGGGGGGTGTTAGACTATTTTCCAGCATTTACTGTAATATGATCTGAGATTTCGCTTTTTTAAGGTTAATTTTTCGCTTTTAAAAGATCTACCAATAAAGTTAAATGGGGGTCTGAGGGACATATTTATAAGGGGGCATTATTTTTGCTTTTTTTCCCACCAGCCTTACCCAGAATTGTTAAAACTTTCATCTTTTCCTTTCATCAAAGTTATTTAAAAGGCGAATTTTCATGAAAAGCGAAAATTATGTAGCAAAAAGTAGCACTAATAATGCTGAATAAGTTCAGCACATATGATGGTAAATAGGTAATACTCCCTAGTATTAAATTGGTTAATACACTGAACACCTATCTTTGTTATTTAAAAATAGCCTAACACATTTGGTGTTTTTTTAGCCAAAGATATAAATAGTGTAAAACTCAAAAGGCGAATTTTCTCTATTTTATTAACATACCATAGTGCTGTGTAAGAAATAGTCATGTTAATGGAACATTCCAGTAAGTAATGATGTTTGGCAAAAATTCTGGTAAAACTGCAAAAAAATGCAACAAAGGGGAGAAAAGGGGCATAAAGCCGAAAATCCACCTATTTATAAATAGCTTTAAATAAAAAAAGTGACAAAAATAGTTCTGAAATTACACTAGAGAGCAATCTCTCTTTTCACAGTGATACCACACTTATCGTAATGAATCAGGTGAAAACTATCACCTCAGCTGTCCCTTAAAGCTGGGCATTAAACCTAACTTGGTACTTGCAAGTTGATAAGTAAAAGCTCCAGATCCCAAGGCATGTGTTTAAAATTATTCCTGATTCTTCAAATGATAACCTTTAGCGTGAATAGGATTTTCCATGTTATTCTACACGATTCTATTTAGGAAAACTGATTTAATAAAGCCTCATAGGTAATAATTCATATTGACCACATCTAAGATCATATATATAAGCTTGAGTGAATTGCTCACGGTGAAAGTGTCATGTTTTAAATTTAAGATTTTGGGTAAAAATTTTAAAACCAACAATTGTGGGGGGGTATTCTTCCTAATAAGGTAAGGAAGTGCACATTTTTATTACGACTAAAATATCAGACATGCATATTCAACACATAGATTATGATTTTTAACACTATTTCCAACTCATTAGAATATAGTTTACATCCTTGTGCTTTATTTAGAGGCCTGATAATTTTGCATATACTGTTTGTTAATTCTATGTCCTATGTACAATCACATTTGCATTTCCTTTTAGCATTTAAATCCTCCTGAAGTTATGAACATGAAAACAACAAGTAAAGATTTTTTTATGAAGCCTGAATGTTTGTTATGCATTTTAGTGCTCTCTGTTGTTTACATTACTCATTAATCCCCACTGAATTTAGTAAATACCTGCCTGAAACCAATTTGCCAAATATTAATTGCTATAAAAGGACTAGCCTTGTAGTGGTTATCTGATCATGTTCCCGCTTACTAAATAAAATTCTTTATGTGCGAAACTCAAACAGATTAATGCATTTTTAATGCATTGCGGTTGAGTAAAGGTCAGCACACTTAGCAATAATCAAAATACAACATGGAAGAAATAAAAAAAAAAAAAAATTTGACTGTATTTCTGCTTTGCTGAGTAACAGGTATTTATTTCAGTAATAAAGAGATTATATTTCCATGTTTTAGTTATTTACATTTGTGCTTCCAACAAATATAAATCATTTTGTTAATAATGTCTTTGTTTAAGATGTCCATTGGTAAACCCCATCTTGACCCCTTAAGGTTATTTTGCACAGCAAAGCCATAAAATTGATTTTATTCTAAACATTTATAGAATATCTAGGTCTTATTAGATTTGAAGCATCTCCGGGTCTCTAGGGGCTCCTGAAGTGGCCATCTCCATAAAACATGTAGAGTGACCTGTGCTTGGACTTGTGCTTGTTCCTCCTCCCTCTCTGTAACTCCCCTCTTCAGGAATTTGTTTGTTGATTTCAATGGCAATCAACTCAGGTTACTATTCATTGTCCTCTATCTCTTTGTAAATCTTTTACAGGCTGACATCATACTCACATTTAAGACAACTTATGACTATCATACTTCTATGTTTTATGTTTTTCTATGTTCTATGTTTTACATGTTTTCAGGAGTTTGCATTTAAGAATGTATTTTTCTTTCTGTTTCTTTCTGTCTTCTTTTCTTTACATGATGCTTTCATTCCCATCCTGAGTAAGGCCTAGATCATGCTATTTCACGTAGGAGTAAAGCTATCAAAGCTTTTTTTTTTTGGCCATCATTGGCCATCTTAATATTTTTATTCAGTTTGTCTTATGCGGTTTGGCAAAATTTATGGCTATGCCTTTCTATACAATTCTAGACAATAATATGCTATATTTAACAGGCTCTGCTTAAACATATGCTCTTCCACTTAACTCTTTAAAATAAACTAAATGAAATCATATATAAACAACTTTTATGTGTTTTTATAGGGTTTGATTCTATAGATTTCTAACATAGAGGGAAAAGGCCATTTTTGCATATATGCAGTTTTCCATGATAAAGGAAAGCAGGCATAATTAGAATGGCAGTTTGAATAGGTATAGGTATATGTATTTGTGGCTTTTTTATTAAGGGGGTTTTGGTTTGCAAACTTTGGCGGCAGTCTTTGAAAATTTCCTGGGGCCCAGGGAATTAAGTTGAAAAATGAGCACATATTTTTAATAATGAAGGTGTCACATAGTGAAATCCTTCTAATGTTAGGGTGTCCCCTCTCATGGGGGTTGTCTCATGACTGTGAGACAATCAAATGGCTCAAGAAGTGGTTACCCAAGGTTGGCTTATAGTCATGTGGTACCACTTGAACCACTAGGGGAGCTACCAACATTAGGTGGATTTCCATTTTCATCTTGTCATCATAAAGAAAAGTAGAAAGGGTAAAGATCATTTTAAAATGTTCCTCAGTGCACAGAAATACTATTATGAACCATATATGGACCAAAATTTGCTGTCGATAAACACAGCAGATCGAGTTGGATGAATTGCAAAAATGCTAAATTCATTACAAAAACACATTGATACATCTTTATTATTGATACACACTTTGCTAGTATCTATGGAATAAAATTTGTCTCCACCCCCCAAAAAGAAAATAATAGTAAGTAGGGAATCCCCCCTAACCTAGACCTCACTAGGTTTGAATTCCTTAAACCATCCCCTAAAGATACAATCCCCTCTGCTGCTCTTCTTCTAGTAAGTACCTTTAGGGGTCGCAATTGTCTCTTATGTGTCTGTTAAGTACACTTAGGAGCCGATTTTAGGAATTTAAACATAGCATGTAGGTTTAGGGGATTATGTTCTCCTAAACCATTTGGGGGGGGCTGATATGCAATGCTTTACTAAAAGGGATATAGAGGGGGGGAACTTTCAGAGGAGCAGGAAGAGGCAGAAACGGATTTCACGCAGAGAGGCTCCTACTCTAATGAGGATTTGTTTGTTAGACCTTTGATTTGTGACTTGGACTAATTTATGCAGATTAGATATTAGAAAAAAGATTGAAATACTACATTTGCATTTAAAATTATACATTTGGCCACCCATTGGCAATTTTAACATGGTCAATGGTAAGTTATTGTCTTATGGAGCTTAACAAGTACAAGAAACATTGTGTAAAAAATATTTTAAAAGTCTATTGTAAAATATGTTTTTAAAACTAGTACACTTGCTTAACGTGTTAAAAGGGGAATTCTGTCTAATAAATTTTTTTTTGCCAAAAACCCCACCCCAAAGTGTAAGTAACAATGCCCTGGGTACTCTTTATTGGAAAAAGGGTGTAGAAATATAATTTTGTAACTAAGGCTAGGTACACACAAGGCAACGGGAGGTATATATAAGGCACGGCATAGCTATTTTGCAATACTGCGCCTTTAACAATCAGTATTTTTACAACCGCAATTGTATAATGATCGCGCCACCGTGATCGCGCCACTGTGGCCATTTTTCCTTAATAACCCCCGGTATCGGAACTTTCTGATTACCGCGATAGGGGCGTCATGCGTCCCAACGTACGCCTGCCTCCATCTGGGACCCTCGGAACAAAACCGCGTCAATGAAGCTATTTTGGACCTGAGCCCAGGACAGGACGTTGTATTATGGCTGAGGTATGTGGACAATGTCCTCCTCCTGTGGAAAGGCTCGGAGGTAGGTTTGTTAAAATTTATAGCAAAATTTAATGTGAACAACTACAAACTAAAAAAACCATCTGAGATAGATCATAATGAAGTTAGCTTCTTGGACCTCAAGATCTGTAAAAATGGTAGCTCTCTTCAGATGGAAACGTTTAGAAAAACCACAGTGGTTAATGCCCTGTTGGAGGTGATGAACCATCATCCTCTTAGTACTTTGAGGGGTATCCCAACTGGGCAATTTCAAAGAATGAAATATAATTGCTCTGATAATGCAAGTTTTCTTAAACAGTCTGATCACTTTCGGAAGAGAGGCTATAGCGAGCAAGTGATACAGAGGGTTTGACAAATTGTGCAGGGTAAGCAGGAGAACTCTATTACAGAGCAAAAGCAAAAATGACCCGAGCACAAAAGGAGACCCTAGATTGAGATTCATTACTCGCTATAACCAGGAGTGGGGATCTATAAAAGCCATCCTGAACTCTCACTGGCCATTATTGTCTTTGGACAAGGATTTGTCTGAAGTGGTGGGTAGAGGTGCGTCTCTAACAGCTAATAAAGCCCCAAACTTGAGGGATAAATTGTCTCCCAGTCATTTTGTAGAAACTAAATCTGAGGGGAGCAAGTGGCTTACTTCCTAGAAATGGAAAGGGAACGAAAAATGTGGGAAGTGTGTCATGTTCCTGCATCTTTGGGGGACAAATAGGTTTGATGATAGTCAGGGCAAGACTTACACGACAAACCAATATATTACCTGCCTAACCAAATCTGTGATATATATGATTAAGTGCAGTTGTGGTGCCCGCTATGTGGGTAAAACCCTTAGATCGCTCTCAATTCGTTTGAATGAACACAGGAGAGCTATCTTAAAATGGCAACCTGTAAGATCAGTGGTTATAAAACATGCTATGGAGAAACATGGGGGTATATGTCGTTCTTGGCATGCTCTTGGTCTTGAAATAGTCTCTTTGGGAGGGGGGGGGGGGGATTTATCCCATCGGATTCTTCAAAGGGAACTAAGCTGGATCTACAGGTTAAAAACATTTTCTCTGTTCGGTTTGAATGATGAACTACAATTTTCGTGATTATTACCGTTGTTAAGTATGAAATGTTAATTTGTGTCTGTCCCCTTAAGAATTCCTTGGGAGGAGGGGCCAGAGAAGTTGTTAAAAAGGAGGATGGTCTAATAGAGACCCCGTGACATTGACGAAGCCACAGTTCAATAGAGCCTGGCAAAACACATGTCAGTTTACCTGCAGTAGTTGGAGTTTGTTAGTGTTTATTGGAGTCCACCCTGGCTCTTGAACAGATTAGAAAGCATCGGAACTTTGGGAGACGGATCAGAGGAAACGGAGGAGTGAGTTTTGGAGATTCCAGGCGAGCACCGTGACAACCGGAAACAGAGACGGGTGAAGAGTGTGGCCATCCATGGGGGGATAGGTATATATACCATACCTGTGTGACTTAGCTTCTCACATTGAAGTCCCATTTTAGCTGTGTTGAATCCATTATCATCTTTTGGATATTTGTTCAGGGGTGCCTATATCATTAGTTGCGGGACATATTTTATCACTGACTTTATGACTCCATCTTTCTTGCAGGTTTAAAGATCCGGGGACACCCAGTAGGGGGTTTTGGTTTTTGGTCTTCTACTCTCTGAAGAGGGTGGCATATTCCTGTGGGGGGGTGTTATACACTTGTTGATATATTGTTGGGTTTCTTTTTACCATGAGGCACTATTGGTCCGTTATGTGAAAGTGCTGTTATGGGATGGCTTTTTTGGTGGGAAGCTTTGTCCCCTTACTGTTTTTTGGATGCTGAGAACTTTCTGATTCCACAGGTTTATAAATACTGTCTAATATTTCAACCTGACTGTCCAAGGTTTCAGTTCGGAAAACCTTGACCACTGAAAATGAAACCATCAAAGTTTCACACTGAATCTATGAAGCCAGGCTTCGATCGTCAAAATCTCTTTAGCTCTGCATTGTTATTCCACTGGTAGATTTGACTAGCAGAATTTTTAAACGTGGAACTGGGATTTCTGACCAATAACCAGGTTGGGGTACATCGCTAGTTTCAAAAGAAAAATTGTGACAACGAAAACAGTAGTTTTATCCAAACATCAGTTTTGGGATGGAAACTACAGTACATGTCTATAAACTGTCCATTTTTACTTTTTTGTATTTTCTGCACTTGATAAATCTAAAATAATATACATAGTATAAAATAATATATTGTAATATACCTCTGACATTCATTGGGGAACAAATTACATTCGGAGAATAACGCAGTTATATTCATTTGCAAACCATTAAACGCACATTACCAAATAGTGATCGTATGACAATAAGTATGCAGCCAAACAAGTAACTGTATTATTTAGTAAATAAACATGTGATTTCAATTGGAAATGTTTTATTAAGCACTGATGGTTGAAAAGCATTGCATGTGTACCAATGGCTAAAATAGCCACGTTTAAAGTATCATTTAGTAAATTGTTGCTTGAGAAAATTTAATGTCATTTTTATGAGTTAAGCTAAAAACTGACTTTTTTGTTCATTTAATGTAAATAAAAGATATTTTCAACTGTATATTTTCATTAGAAGACCAATGGAAATGAATAACAGATGTTATGATATTGGATGTTTTCTAGTAAATCTCATTCTATGCTCCTGGTATTCATTTCTCAAATAAAAATCAAAAAGCACAAAATGCCTGTAAAGAACCTATGTTTTGGCACATCAATGGCAAATGTAAAAGAGCAAAGTTACAGCCTTGTCTTACATACAGTATATCCCTGCTGACATTTATTGCCTATATTTAAAACTCTCCAAGTTTCCACCCATAAAGCATCAGAGATGGTTTTTCCAAATATGTGTGTTTTGTTATAGTTAAAGGTGGATTTAGTTCAGGGTACATCCTTCAAAAAATTATGGTAACACAAATGGGGACTGCATGAACATAACTCATCGAAAAAAAGACACAAGCCAAAGGGTGCATCACAATGCAAACATTTTAAAATTTTTATAAATACAAATTATAGACTTTAAAGGAGAACTATCACCTAAAACATTTTGATCAAAATTATGTTTTATTTTCAAACAAGAACTATGTGAAATATGTGAAATTCTTCTCTAAAACAAATCTATATTTACTTTCTTTACCTTAGGCAAGGGAAATACTTTCTTTCTCCCCCCCTGGATGTTACACACAAAGAAACTCCAACACAAACAAATATGGAGGAGCACACTATAGTAGTGATTCAAAGTTTATTATGCAAACAACATACAACGGTTTGGGGGTTTGGGACTAACTTGTCCCTTCCTCAGGTGGTCCCGAAACGTTGTATGTTGTTTGCATAATAAACTACTATAGTGTGCTCCTCTATATTTGTTCGTGTTGGAGTAGAGGGCAGGAGGATTGCACCTATTGTCTGTCAGACAGCCAACAGCATTGTGCTTGAGTGCCTTTGGAATGTATCACACAAAGCAAGCCTGTTCCCTGGAAGTTTTTTTATTGTATTGTTAAAACATCATTATTTTCATTTGTGTCATTTTTAATCAGGTTTGAGTAAAGGATCTGAGTTTGACAAAGTATCTGCCAAACGTGTGGGTTAATGTTTGAAAAAGGTTTTGTAGATAATAAACAAATATCATCTCAGTCCTAGACAAATGTTAACTGTGAAAGGCTGTGATAACAGTGCAGTTGCATTGGTTCTTTTGCTCAAGAGTACAGTTGGCTCGGCATATAAACGTTTTCTTTGTAAAGCAAGACATGGGACAAATATTAGCCTTTGCACTGAAAGGAGAAAATATCAAGAATGTATAAGCTGACAATAAATAATACGCAGGAACTATTAAATATGTATTTTATCCATTACAACAATCCATTTTCCAATAACACTTGCTTTAGTTTCTCACAATTCTCGCAACCCAGCTCAACAGTACAGGTAAAGGGTTCAAAAGAAAGCAAGGATAACTTATCATAATTAAAATATTAATTTCCTTTAAAGGACAAGTTCACCCCTCAAATACTATATTGTATATAGGGGAATAAAACAGCAATAGTTAGAAAGCTCATTGAATATTTATTGCCAACTGACCAGTCATTTGTCTTCAAGAAGTTTATCTAACTGAATACTTTGGATATGCCATATCCTGGATGAGTAAGAACTATCACAATCATATTGCTAATCATTTTGGGGAGAAACCCCTCAAAATTGTACAGCAATATCAAAAGACCACAAGGATTTGCAGACTACAAAAAAGACTTCCTCTCAAATTAATGGGCCAGGCATGACTTTTACAGGAACGCTGGAAGGTGGAAAACCACCAGCACTATAGATATCCGATAGATTAGATGTTCATCTACAAATCTACAAATGAACATCATATCTATTATCTAACTAGTGCATGGGCACCTTTAGAGATACAAAACAACACACTGACTTTATTGGATTGCTTGGTAGAAGTCAGGGAGAATGGTAAACTGGAAGTAGAGGTTTACAGAAAACCAACCCACACAGATCAGTATTTCATGTTTGACTCCCACCACCCTTTAGATCTGAAGCTGGTAGTCATCAGAACCCTGCAACACAGAGCTGAGAACATCCCCACTAGCACACTGAATACAACTAAGGAAATCAAACATTTCAAAAGGAGAAATATTAATAATGTCCAATAATTGTATTTATAAATGCATAGTCATTGTAAGTAATAAGGCCCTATTGAATTTTAATACATTTTTAGGGAGGTGGGTTCATTGTCCTATATAAAATTAATGAGTTTTATTTGATCTGTATTTCACTCTCTTGCATAGGAAGGTTGGGGTTGATTAACTGCCCAGCTACTAAGTTACATTCAAGCCAGTTGCAGGTGGATTCATTTATTGCCATAAATGTATTTAATTGCTTTAATGTATTTTACTTATGCTAGGGATATCCAACCTAATGCTTGAAAACAGCTGCCTGGAACAATTTAAAACAGCGCTGCAATGCTGTCTGTCTGCAAATATCCTTAAGGATTCACTATAAAAATTAACTTTTTAAAAAAGTAGTAGTATTTGAGGTTGAATAAAGACATATGTCCATCCAGTCCAACCCATCTAGCAATATCCTCATTTCCTGTCTAACTGTTGATCCAGAGGAAGGCAAAAAAAACCCACCAAATTTATGTAGGGGGGAAAAATTCCTTCCTGATTCCAAGTGGCAATCGGAAATTTTCCTGGATCAACTCAACTTTATGTATCAATACCAGTAACTTGCAACATTCCTTGTTTGCAGAAACTCATCCAGCTTTTAAACTGATCAATGAACCTGCCATAACAACATCCACTGGAAGCTTTACCCTTCTCACAGTAAAAAACCCTTATCTGAACTTGAAGCCTAAACCTTTTTTCTTCAAGTCTTAAGGGATGTCCTTGTGTCCTCTGACATGTTCTGTTGGTGAACAATGCCCCAGATAGTTTATTGTATGGCTCGTTAATGTATTTATACACAGTAATCATATCCCCACGCAAGCGCCTTTTCTCCAGCGTACATAATTGTAACTTTTCCAGTCTCTCTTCATATTCAAGCTCCCCCAATCCCCTTATTAATTTAGTTGCCCTTCTCTAAACCCTTTCCATTTCAAAGATGTCCTTTTTGTACACAGGATTCCAAAATTGCACTGCATATTCCAAATGAGGCCTTATCAATGCTTTGTAAAGAGTAGGGATCGCCGGTTCGCGGATCCGCCGCTGATTTATCCCGTTCGTGAACAGCGGATTTTTCCGGATTTTCCGCCTTCCGAACTTCCGATTCGCGGATTTTTCGTATTTTCAAAAAATTTCGAAATTACGAGTTTTCACGTATTTTCGGGAATTTTCGAAAATACAGGAAAACACGTATTTTCGAAAATTTTCGAAAATACAAGGATTTCTCTTAATTCCATACACACGTATTTTCGAAAATTTTCGAAATTACGAGGATTACTTGTATTTTCGGAAAATACATATTTTCGAAAATACGTGAAAACTCGTAATTTCGAAAATTTTCGAAAATACGAAAAATCTCGTTATTTTAAGGGTATTTTAAATTTTAACGGGTCCGCTCGCGGATTTTCGAATTTTCTAATTTTTTCGAAAATTCGCGGATCCTCGAGCGGACCGGATTTTGCTAAGTTCGGACATCTCTAGTAAAGAGGGAGAATTACATTCTCCTCCCTTAAATCCATACCTCTCTTTATACAAGACAATACCATGCTGGCTCTGGCTGTTGCCGCTTGGCACTGCTTGCTACCTTTAAGTCTGTTATCCACCAAAACTCCAAGATCCCTTTCCAACAGGGATTCACTTAACACAGAGCCATTTATGGTATAAGTAGCACAAGGATTTTTAAGTCCAAAATGCATCACCTTACATTTATCAACATTGAATCTCATCTGCCACTTAGCAGCCCAATGTGACAATCTATCTGATCCCCCTGCAACGATTGCACATCCTCTGAAGTTTTTAATAGTCAACAAAGTTTTGTGTCGTCAGCAAACACAGAAACCTTGCTGACAATACCCACTTCCAAATCATTAATAAATAGATTAAATAGAAGCGGCCCCAACACAGAACCCTGTGGCACCACACTTAGCACTTTAGTCCATAATGATGAAGCCCCTTTTACAACTACTCTCTGCATCCTATTCACTAACCAATTTTCTATCCATGTACAAATGTGACTCCTCAGACCAACAGACCTTAGCTTATACATTAGATGCCTATGGGGGACTGTATCAAAAGCCTTTGCAAAATCCAAGTAAACTACATTTACTGCTATGCCAGAGTATAAATGTCTACTTACTTCCTCATAAAAGCCAAGCAAGTTAGTTTGACAAGATCTATTCCTCCTAAATCCATTCTGGTTACTACTTATAATGTCAGTCCTTGAAACATACTCTAGAACATGTTCCCTTATTAAACTTTCCAGGATCTTCCCCACCACTGAAGTTAAACTTACAGGCCTGTAATTACCCGGCTGTGAGCAACTACCCTTTTTGAATATTGGAATAACATCAGCCTTTTTCCAATCCAGAGGCACACCACCGTACATGAGGGAATCTGCAAAAATAAGAAACAATGGCCTAGATAAAACTGAACTTAGCTCCCTAAGTACCCGAGGATGTATTTTATCTGGTCCAGGAGATTTATTAATATTAACCTTATTAAGTTCTTTATGTACCATATCCTCAGTTGACCAAAGTGCACTTAAATCTTTTATACCATTATTGCTACTATACTCTATGATATCTGTACTTGGATCTTCTATAGTGTATACAGAGGGAAAAAAAATATTCAAGACATTTGCTTTATCGCCATCCTCCGTAACTAACTTATCCCCATTAATTAATGGTGCCACATTCTCAGTCCTCATCTTCTTACTATTAATATACTTTAAAAAAATGTTTAGGCTTAGTGATGCTTTGTTCAGCTATCCTAACTTCATTATTAATTTTAGCTAGTTTGATTGCTTTCTTACACTCCTTGTTACAGTTTTTATAATCCCTAAAGGCCCTTTGCCGTTTCCTTGGCCTTAAAGGTTTTAAATGCCTTTTTCTTCCTTTCCATTTGCCTCTTTACATCAGAATTCAGCCACATGGGCGCAGGTTTATTTTTTTTACATTTATTTCCCAAGGGTATAAATTTAGATGTGAACTGGCTTAAAATCCCCATGAACACAGTCCACTTCTGTTCAGTACCTTTACCTGATAATACATTATCCTTTTAACCTGGGACAGGGAGGTAGGATTGATTATTCCTACCTCCCAATATTGTTTCATTGAGGAGCTACAGCACATACAGTTTTCATTTGCCAGGTTAGTCCTTCACTATTCCTGTATTAAAGATACAGAAGGAAGACTGGCAGAATCAGTTTTCTTTCAGCTGATGCTCCTCACAGAAACAAAATTGGGAGGTAGGAATTACCAGTCCTATATCCCCTAAATGAAAGTACTTTTCATTTTAACTGTTATTAAAGAAAACTATATACACACTATATATCTCCTTTAATCAGCCCCTTATGTGCTGATACACATCCAATGCAACATTTTTGGCAAAGAACTGTTTTAAGTCTGCTCATACAACATGTGGCATTTGAGGTTTAAGAATAAACCCTTAACTATAGCAGGCTCATTTACCCAGAGCTGCTATCGCTCTGGGTAAATGCTCCTTTTGCTATTCAATATCACGCTTAAAAATCGTGATTTACCCACTGTGGGATTTTCACAGCGCTAAAAGTAGCATGGAAAATCCAGCGCTAAAAGTAAAGCAAAAGCGATATGGAATCGCAAGCCCCGGAGTGTGCGGGTGATTTTTGCAGGAACCCGCACATCCAACGCAAATGTGGATTTAAAGTTGCGCTAACCGGTGGCAAACTGGTTCGCGTGACTTTAACTCCATATATTTGCCCAGCGAGTCTAGGTAAATCGACCCCTAGGTGTTCTGAACAAATATGGCACAACTGTCAATCAAGTGCATCATTGCTTATATGGCGTTACAAGGATATCTTAAATCCCTAAATTGTACAGAGTTTGGAATTAAACTGCCTGACAAATTTAACTTATTGTTGTCAGTAAATATAGATAGTCAGGAGATGAGTGCCGGTGAAGGGATGGAACAAACAACTCATTCCAATTTGAGAAATAAATCTAAGTGGTACCCCACTTTGCAACTTGCATCAAATGTAGCCATGTTCGTCAAGATGGTAGAAAAGGAAATTGATAAAATGGAACTGCTAAATATGGGGCCCTCCAATCTGTCAAGAGAGGAGAGTTCAGATGTAAGATCATTAGAGAAGCGAGATGATTTATTTATAAGAATAGCTGACAAGGGAGGGAACGTTGTCGTAATGACAAAAGAACAATATAAAAAAGAAGCTTTGAGGCAACTATCGGATAGACAACAATATGAACTGCTACAGTCTAATATGTTGGATCAAATTCAATGTGAATTAAAATGTTTAATCAACTCAGGTTTTGAAAAGGGTGTCATTAATAAAAGGGAGAAATATTATCCTTTGGTGAAACATCCTACTTTTTACACGATAACTAAAGTGCATAAACAACGGGACTTCCTCCCTGTGTCCGGGGTGGGGGGTCCCACAGAACACATCAGCAGATATGTAGATGAAATGCTTAGACCCTTTCTGGTTTCTTTGAGATCATTTGTTTGGGATTCACGTGACGTACTATGTAAATTGGAGGGTGTGTCTGTCGATGAAAGTACCATCTTGGTTGCACTAGATATAGAGAGCTTGTATTCCTCCATCCCTCGTGATGTAGGGATGGAGGCATGCATGCATTATTTGAATTCTAGAGGTATAGCGTTCTCTAATCACACTCAATTCACCTTGTCCCTTTTGGAGTTTGTGTTAAAGAACAATATATTTGTGTTCAAAAATAGGTTCTATAAGCAGGTGCGGGGTACGGTGATGGGGGCAACTTGCACCCCCACCTACACTGGCCTCCACCTAGGACTATGGGAAACTTCGGACGTTATGGAAATAGCAGCGTCACTTGAAGTTGAGGACAACATTCAAGTCTGGATAAGGTTAGTAGACGACGTGCTAATGCTATGGGACGGAGGTTCCACTAAATTAGAGGAGTTTATGGATAAACTCAATGTCATTAATAAAAATATACATATTACATATGAATATAGCCCATTGTCGATAAATTTTCTAGATTTGAAGATCTTTAAACAAGGAGAATTAATTACTACAGAAACTCATTACAAGGCAACGGCATCTAACACACTTCTCCATGCCTCCAGTCATCACCCACCACATTTGATTAGTGGAATTCCAGTGGGAAAGTTCCTAAGGGTCCGTAGGAACTGCTCCACTGATGTGGATTTCACTAGGCAGGCCAATGACCTGTGCAATAAGTTCCAGGCCCGAAGTTATAAATCAAAGGATATTAATAGGGGTATTGACAGGGCTCGGTTATCGAGAAGGGATGATTTGATCTACGCCAAGAGAGCGGGAGAGAGAACAGCACAGGGGTCTGAAAAAACTAGATTGATAACTAGGTACAACAGAGAGTGGGAAAGGTTGCGACAGGTGTTGAAGAAATATTGCTATCTACTGAAAGATGACCCTCAGATTAGTGACCAGGTGGGCAAAAATAGGGGACAGATTCGACGGCACAGACCATAAAGAATGGCGAGTAAAAGGTAGTATAACTTGCCAGTCCACCCATGTAATATATCTCCTAGAGTGTGAATGTGGGAGTAAAATATGTGGGAAAAACTCAGAGAAGACTCACAGAAAGGGTTCAAGAGCATTTAAGAGCTCTATCAAAAGGTGATGTGGAACGCAGTGCTTTGGCAAAGCATGCCTTTGATTCCCATGAAGGGAAAAAGATCAACTGTACATTTATGGGCATCGACAAAATCTCCTTAGGAATATAGTGGGGGGGGGCTATGATGCCCTTCTTCTGCAAAGAGAAAGCAGGTGGATGTACAATTTAAAAATGCTTAAGTCGATGGGCATGAATGATGAATTAAGTTTTAGTAGTTTCTTAACCTAATTGTAGCCTTGGTGTATGGGCAATAAGACCAATATAGGATCCTTGTGACAAAAACAGGCAATTGATGCTAGTTAAATGGTAGCAACTTAAAGAGATTTATAGTTGTACAAAATGTTGCAAATAAGTTCCCATTGATACAGTGTATAATAATATGTTGTGATCCTTCCCAATCCAAGAGGGAGAAGCATGGAGCTGCAAGGCTCGCAAGACCCTGAGGAAGCTCACGTTCAGTGAGTGAAACGATCGTCGGTCGAAGTTTGTTTTGTAGTGTGCACAGCAGCAAGGAGGAGAACTGAGGAGTTGTATACAGAGGAGGTCCGGCACTGCAACCCGGCACCCAGCAGGTTAACCAGGTGAAAACAGTTTGGTAGAGGAGTGGGGAGCCACGCATATGGCTACAAAGACATGTGGGTAAGCTAGCCCATCGAAAGCCCTTTCCATACCTAAGAAGCAAGTAAGTCCTGGATTTCAGTACCTGTTTGAACTGTCGGTGCATTGGTATTTACATGGTGGTTGATGGAGAATGCCGGGTAACCTGTGACTACTCTTTACATTTGTGCTGATTCTGGATAGGGATTGACTCTTTTCAGTAACATTATTTTGGATTCCAATAGCGAGATTTCACCATCCAGAGAACAGTGATTTCTACCAGTTCCTACTTACCGGGGACGCCCGGTGTTGGTTCCGTTGTGCTGCTGTCACATATTTAAGATTTTAGAGGAAGGTCCTATTAGAGGTTTTATTGTTTGGGGAACGGGGATTTCTTATATATATTGTATGAATAAAGTATGTGTTTTATTATCCAGTGATGAATCCTAGTGAAATTTGTAGTCCGGACACTAAATTATGCCTGGACCACCATTTAGCTATGAATAGCAGGTCATTGTATAGCGTGAGTGCTCAATTAGGTACTGATCTCTTTCTTTGATATATTTAATTATTCATATACCGTGAGCACTGCGTCTATTGTCCGTAACGCTGTGGCCATATTATAGGGTGGTGCGGATCTCACATTGCATTTACTAAATTTAGCTTAGTAGCTAATGCTTGAAAGGCAAGTCCACACCTTCTCAGCTGCTGTTGCAAGCTGGTTTTAAGCTCACACAGCAGTAGAGTAGGCATCTTCAGGAATGGCTGTCAGCCACTGGCTGTGACATCAGCATCACGACTTTAACTGACAGCCATTACCCAGAAGCTTCCGAGTGGCAGAGAAGGCCGTAACAAGAAATCGGTGTCTGTAATTAACTTTAGCAGCATCTTTGGAAAAGGTGTAATGAAAAATATGTTTGGGTGGATCCTTAAAGGGTAACTGTGGTCTTGAATTCTTTCAAACTAGTAAGAATTATATAAAAAGCCTTTCATCGTACCTTCAAAATAAAACCTAAATTAGGTAGAATTTGTGAGAAGGTATTGATAGAAAGGTTCAGCAATATTACTTCCTGCTTGAACACTTCCTGTTTTCAGCCATGTGACCAGCCTCTAGTCATGTGACCAGCCTATGCCTGAAATTTCTGATTTCCCCAGAATTAAGTCCTAACTGAGCATGCTTCTCCCTCAGGATGGAGGGGCAAGGCAGAGGTCAGATGATGTCACTCAACCTACTGGAAGCAGGAAGTTTGAATATTCACCCCAATGTAAATCTGGCTCCAGCCAGAGATGTGATTGTCGGCTCATTTTAAAGTACATACTGAAGGCTTTCATTTAAGCCTAACTTGTTTTGAGACCACAGTTGCCCTTTAACCTATATACAAGTTTTTGTTGAGAGGGTGAAGGGAAAAAAAAGGGTTAAAAATATGACAATAACATGCTATATATACATACACAAACTCAATGCATTTCAACCTTTTAGCCTGAGATTGGAAGAAGCATTTGGATATCTTTTTAACAGCAGTTGGAAAGATAATTGATTTGTTAGTGCTGTCTAGTATGATGGAAATCAAAACCCTAAAAATATGAAAAATTGTGCAATATAACATATGTTGACTTGTACTGGATTATTGTAATGCACCTTAAAATAAAAATACAAAAAATAATACATTTCAGAAACTGTTGCTTTTGGGGGACTGCCTGATTAAACTTACTGACTAAAAATATTCGTCAATCTATAATAATAATAATCTGCCTCTATTAGTAAAAGGAGATTTTCTTAAAAAAAGAAATGCAATCAAAAACGAGAAAATAAATTGCATACGCATTAAAGAACATTATCAATCTTTATTTCTTATCAGGCTGTTTCCCTTGAGGCCCTTTCTGGTTGCTTAAATCAACATTCCCCCTACAATCATATTTTATATAAGATCTTCCAGAAAAGGTCCACCCTCCCCCACTCATTTCCAGGAACTATGTAAAACTAAAAGAAAGTGAAAAACAGTTTGTAATAATTCCTAGCATCAGACTCTGGGAGTGTTTGAAATCACACAATAATGGCTCTTCCAGTAATAATTTAATGATATGTAAGCTTTGGTATATAGGTCAAAATTACAGCAAAATGATATACAATAATTAGTGTTTTATTTGTTATGTTGTGTGCTTGTTTTTCAGATGATCATAGTTTTTAAGATAAGATATTTAAATGGCCTTACAGAAAGGCAGTACCTTCCTTGGAATAATCATGTGGTACAGCAGCTACACAGAAACCTACTACACACTGCATGTGTTATATTTAAAGGACATTTCTCTTAAGTAGAGCACCTCCTACCACAGGGATTCTTAAATGGTGTGACTCCAGATGTTTAAAATTCATAACTATTAACATTCATCTACTACAGAGCAAATTCACAGAATGCTGGGAGTTGAGGTTTTTAAACATCTGGAACCACAACGTTTGAGAATCCCTGCTCTACCTTACTCAGAGACCATAATACTCACACACCTCTCAAGTACTTCTAAAAGCAGTTATTTAGCTCCCCTTAGCCCCCTCTAGCTTCAAGCATGATCAGAACAGGAATCCCTTGGGTAGAGCCTCCAGTCATTGGTCACTGCAGGGGCGCCTCACATGGGTCTGAATGTGTAAATATTAACTTCTCATGGTTTAGTGCTCTATTTGGAGAACAAATTTAATTTTGAGGATAAACAAGCCCTTTAATAAAATACAAGTACTAAGTAAGGTAGCAGTTTTAAAGAAATAATATTGGTGCAAATAATATTGGTGCAATAATACAATAACAGTCAATGTAAGGGAAAATATCTATATATATAAATATGTATTTATAGGATAGGATATATATCATCTTAAAATGTGTCTAAAGTATAAATTATTATAAATATTTACATTATAAAATAAAAGAAATACAATTAAAATCAGGTGGGTATAATTCCACCCTTAAAAAACCCCAGCTCATTTATTCAGAGCTTTATTAGAAGCATTACTAACCAGATATTTAAAGGAGAACAAACACAATTTTTAAAAATCCTAATCTGAAAGCTTTTTTTCCCCAGAACACATATATGTTGTAAGATCTTTCTCTAGTAAGTTGCATTTACGTACATGTGAAAAATTTTGATAAAATTGAATAAGAAGTCTTCAATGTTGTTGCCAGAAAAACTTACAGCCCATGTAGTCTTCAAAGAGCATTGTGCACTTAATGGCAATGCCTCCTGACCTCAGTATTCACTTGCAATATGCACATATTATTTTCTATACAGCTGTCTCCACAACAATGATAAGACTTTAAAAGTGACATGTTACCCTGCAGTTTATTTACCAGCCAGAGTGAATTGCATAGTATTCCTAGGGCAATACAAAATATTCAGCTGATTTTTACAGATTTTTTTTTATTATTTTGTTCCTAAAAAAAAAAAGCTTTGAACATGCTGTAGTGGCTCACCAAAAAATATCTGGTTTTAGAAACACAAAGCCTATAAGGTTCTAATCATTAGATTTACCTTTTTTCCATTATGTTCAAAAGATTCTACATGTGCTAGTGTTCCACATAGAAGGTCTATTGGGATAGGGGTTTTAAACTTTTCTTTTTAGCAAGACAGAGTATAGGAGATTGCAGCTTCAATTTCCCATACTTTTATTTTTTATTGAAATTGTAATATTTTTCTTACATCTATGCTAGCTAAAAAATAAACTGCAAAGATAACTTATTTTTTGTATGAAATATATCATTATTAGGGACAGGAGCAATTACATACTGTATGTGTACACAAAAACTGCACTGAATTCCCTGTTCTGTGTCAGGAAGGGGGAGGATTTCTGTGTTGTTTTATGATTGGCTGCAGCTTTCTTGCATTGATCTGTGTATACATATAATTATTATTAGGATAACTGACCCCTTGTACTCAAAAGATAATTTCATAAATCCCACAGTGGCTACAGCAAAAGGAGAGGCGAAACACAGCTTGATGTATGTTTATGAATTTGCTTTGTCTATTGGGACAATGTTGTCTGGAGACTTAAGTTTCCCTTTAAGGATGATTATTGCCTTTAATTTGGCAAAGTAAGCTGGATTGCTCTTTCCCCTGCTGCCTCCTCTGCACACAGTCAAGCTTATAAAAAGCTCATGAGCAAAGGAAGGAGTTGGATAACTTTTTTTTAGAAAGATAGAGAATTTATCATTAAATCCTGGTTACAAATGCATGCAATAAACTAGTAAAAATAGCAGTTTGGGTTGCAGGCAGAAAACTAACAAGTCCCCAGTTTATGGTTTAAGGGTGGACATGTCCTTTAAGCATCTACCTGTAGCTGTAACTATAGTACATCATTTCATACTGATTTTTTTTCCTGCTGTTTTTATTGATGAAAATGTGTTTTTTGTAATGATTTTTTGAGATGAGTTAAGATAATTGAGAAAGCAGCTGGTAGAAATGAGAATTAGTTTTGTTTGATTCATGGCTCCATCTACTAATTAAAGCCCAAACATCCCAATTCATTTCTACATTACCAAACATTTCACAATTTCATGCTCTTTATACAGTGTTCTAAAGTCACTTTTGTTTTACTTTTACTTCATTTTTGAACTAATCTTGACAAAAGCAAAATAAATCTTTACAAGTGTAAACTAAGTTTTTTTTTCTTTCACTCGTCAGCCATCAGTTTGAGAAAATACAGGCACCAGCCAGTGTCATTAATGTGTATGCTGAGGAAACCAATAAGCAACAGTGGCAAGCTTAAGAACTTTTCTTTCTTGAGCGAGTACCAGGACTATGTGTCAACAAAATTGCAGTGATCCTAATCCTTGTGCAGTAACACCTCTCTGAACATCAGCACCATCAGCCATCAGCAAAATCCATAAATATAACCTTTTAAATTTATATATACCAGTGATGGCGAACCTTTTATAGACCGGGTGCAAACTGCAACCCCAAACCCACTTATATATTGCATAGTACCAAAACAATATTTTAACTTGAATACTGAGGGTTTACTTTAGAAAAACAGACACATCTACACTACCATACAGGAGTTTGAGATCCAAAACAGTGACTATTAACCCCTACAATCCTAGTCAAGAGTTTGAGATCCAAAACAGTGACTCAAGCAGAGCTGAACTTTAAAGCACAAACATAAAATCAATTTACTTTTATTGTGGCTAAGAAATCCCCTTTACACTTTGTGGATGATAGCAGTAGTTTATTCAGGCAGTAAGAACACCCTTAGTCCCCTTTAAACTGATAGAGATAGCAGTATTTTAAACTGAGTGATTTGACATTCCTAGCCCCCGTAGCATGCTGTGGCAGCCACAGGACAGAGAAGGACATGTGCAGCAGTTTCTCACTTATTGCTCCCCACTCCCCTTCCTCCTGTTTTGGAATGTGCAAAAGCCGAAGAAGAAAGAGAAAAAGAGAAGGAGAGACATGTTCACGTGAATGGGCCGTGTCTCTCTGGATTTCTGGTAACAAACTCTGTGCATGAGTGTCCACAGGCAGGGTAATGAGTGATACCTCTGGCACACCTGCAATAGGTTTGCCACCACTAATATATAGAGAAATGTACAGTATAATACATAAGTACTTTTATACAAGGGGGCATCATTAATTAAAATAGATAATTATTATTTATTAATAATCACCCTGTATATCATTGTAAGTTTGTATACCATATCGCTGTATCCATTATACCAGCTGTATCGGCTGTTATCAAACTGTTTAGGAAGTTAGTGCAGAAAGAAAGCATGTATATGTCTTCTGTCTGTGCATGCATGCTCTGTTCTCACTGCACTTGCTGGTAACAATGGATAGAGCAAGTATAATGGATACAGTGGGGTGAGTTTATTTATTTTCAAATTAAGTCCAAAAAATACAGAAAGGTTATTAAGCAGGGCTGTCTCTAGACCTTTTGGCACCTGAAAAAAAATCCAAATGCTGCCCCACCTCACCGCACTGCCGGAAGGGGTATTGTTTTATAATTGAAAGTGGCTGGTGCTTTGTCTGGAAGTGGGGTGTGGCTTTTCCAGAAGTGGGAGGGGCTTTATACACAAGACTGGTAAATAATGTACACAATGACTGGTAAATGATGCCCACAGTGACTGGTATTAGATGACCTCAGTGACCGGGAAATGATGCCCACAGTGACTGGTAAATGATGCCCAACATTGATTTTGGAACTGCTAGGCTGACAAATAGAGATGGCCGGTTCGCGGACCCGAACCCGGATCCGCCGCGGATTTCTCCCGTCCGCGAACGGCGGATTATTCCGGACTTTCCGGACTTCCGAACTTCCGAACTGCAGGATTTTTTTTTTTTACGAAAATTTTCGAAAATACGAGTATCTCCGTAATTACGAGGATCTACGATACTTTCGGGATCCGGAAAAACCGATGATCCTCGTAATTACGAGGATTCGCGTAATTACGAGGATTCGCGTAATTACGAGGATTAACGTAATTACGAGTATTCTCGTAATTACGAGAATACTCGTAAAAACGAGTAATTCGTGTAAATTTTTCAAGACGAAGCAAGACACATGATCCAAATTAGCCAATGGCAGCTATCATAGTTACGGAAAACCTCGTTTTTTTACGGAAATCCTCGTTTTTACGGGAATCCTCGTATTTTCGAAAAATACCGTTTTTTTTAAAGTCACGCTAGCAGACTGTACTTTTTAGGTATTGTTGGCATTTATACGTGCTTCTAAGGCCATTACCCAGGTCCCTGAGTGGTTAAGTGTACGTTACCAAGGCTATTTAGACCACTTTTAATGCGGATTTTGCCGAACTTTCATTTTAATACGTTTTAACGGGTCCGCTCGCGGATTTTCGAATTTTCGGATTTTTTCGAAAATCCGCGGATCCTCGCGCGGACCGGATTTTTCGAAGTTCGGACATCTCTACTGACAAATATTGATTTTTGATCTGCTGAGCTGACAAACATTGATTGTTTTGATCTGCTGGGCTGACAATATTGATTTTTAATCTTCTGGGCTGACAAACATTGATTTTTGATCTGCTGGGCTGACAACATTGATTTTTGATCTACAGGGCTGACAAACATTGATTTTTGATCTGCTGGGCTGACACTGTGACATATAACAGAGACTCCAGTCATTTGAAGTATTAAATAAAAATTATAACTTGCTGGAAATAAAAGTTAACCTTGTGGTCTGTGTCCTATCATAATCTGCAGCTCTTATTAACCTTCCCCACACAGTAACCTGGCTAGTGGCTGCTTTGCCTTGTGGCTCAGTCACCTTGAAAGCTCCCTCAATGGCACATGATGCCAGGGAAAAAAAAACTTTAAAGGGAACTGTTTCTCCATACAAGTGTCCTATATGAAAAAGAGCACAATCCTAAATCCATGATCATACAACACACTGCAATATGAGGGATGGTGTTTTCTGCTTACATTGTAAGCTGTGACGTGACCAGAACCCTTGCTCTGCCAACTTGGGACAGGAGATCTGCACCTACATCCTAAGCCCGATCCCTAATCTTATTAATTGTTTTTAAACTGACTATTATTCAAGCTGATAGTAAATATGTATGTCCTTTAATAATAAGTGTTGCAGATATTTCACATGGATATTTTATTTTATATTTAGTAATGAACTGCTTATTAACAAGTTCTTAATCACACAGCTGTAGCATGTTAGCCCTAATGAAAAAGTAGGTGTTACAATGCTGAAACCTCAACAAGAATATCACAAAAATGGAATAATCATTAGAACATTCTCCTTACTAGAAAAATGGAAAATGCAACCAGGAGGAAACAGTTAAAGTATTCAGGGATAATTTTACACACACACACACACAAATGTTAAATAGCTTAAGATACATCTTTCCGCTATTGGTTAAGTTCTTTCTCTTATATTGGTTAAAAAAATGTTTTATCTTTATTTATGATAATATTTCATATAAATAATATATAATATTGATAAGGCTAACATATGCTAAAATAGTCTATAACACAGAGAGCAGGGTTTAAAGCTCTTCTGCAAGCTATCTCATTTGACACGTTACTGGAAGGCGCCTTGCTTCTGAACAGTCTAAAGCTTTTTGGCAGTCTTGCAGGAACATAAATATTGTTAATTTGCAATATTTATCTATTGTTAAACCTCAATCATCCATAAAGCAAACTGAAAATATAACCTCAGTAAAAAAAAAAAAAAATACAGATAAGAGCATAATAAATAAAGAGCAACTACCACTACAGTTGAGAATTGTCCTATTTGCTTTTGACAATAACATGGTTTAAAGGATAACTATAACTATAAATCTTAACTTTAGAAAAATAGAAAGTACCTGGGGCAGGGAGGTCGGATTGGTTATTCCTACCTCACATTATGTTGCCAGGTTAGTCCTGGACTTGTCCTGTTGCTGAAGCCAGGAGGAATACCGGCAGAATCAGTTTTCTTTCGGCTAGTGCTCCTCACAGAAACAATATTGGGATATAGGGAGTACGTGTTTCCAAGGTCATTACCCAGGTCCCTGAGTGATTAAGTGTACGTTACCAAGGCTATTTAGACCACTTTTAATGCGGATTTTGCCGAACTTTCATTTTAATACGTTTTAACGGGTCCGCTCGCGGATTTTCGAATTTTCAGATTTTTTCGAAAATCCGCGGATCCTCGCGCGGACCGGATTTTTCGAAGTTCGGACATCTCTACTGACAATATGCGTTGAGGATTGTATCGATTCTGCAGCTGCTACAAACATCCAGTTCTACCTTATGTCTTGATTTTTATTTAACGTCCTGACCTGTGCTTTTGTGATTGTACTTTCAATTTCTTTAAACTGTAAATTTAAAGAGCGGCTTGCCAACAGAAATTCAGACTGCTAATATGTGGAAACGTGTAGGGAACTATTGCATGTGCATGATTCTGTTGGGAACAGCGTGACAACAAACATATTTTCCTTCAGTCCTTTTACAATGAACTTTCCAGCTTGGGACTACAATTACTTTGCACTGATATTTCTGCTGGTGCTTTTTAGGGTCATCAGCGGATTTATTTCTCTCTTCATGGATATTATATATTCTGCCATGGTTTATGCTTCAGAAACTGAATTCTCTTCTGGGGTAAGGATCTTGTGGAAACTGTCCCTGGTTCGATTCCACCCTTGGACACATCTGTAAGGAGTTTGAATGATCTCCCCGTGCTTGCGTGGGTTTCCTCCGGACACTCCGGTTTCCCCACAATCATAAAGACATACTGATAGGTTGTATGTGTCAAATGTGCTTAGATTGTAAGCTCTTCAGGGCAGGGCCTGATGTGAATGTATACATGTAATTGGAAAGCACTATGGAAGATGTTGGCGCTATATAAATCCATAATAATAATAATAATACCCATACACTGATCTTTGACCAAATGATAATTGCCAATATCACAGTGACCTCTTAATGCCTCCCACAAATAATAATTTTGAAGAAAATAAAATGACCATTGACTGCATATCAACTACTTTCCAAGATTTTAACCATTTTAACATGACATTCATGCTTTGTATGTATAGTTTATTTATTTATAAAGCACCACTTGGGGATGCAGCACTGTACAAAAACCAATTTCTGATAGATTAGTTGTTACACCAATCTCTATAGACAATAGACTCAGAGGGAAGTATGTATATGTTTATTTATATAGCGCCACTTGGGTACACAGCGCTGTACATTATAACAATACAGATTATACAGTATGTATGATATGGTTATTTATATAGCGCCACTTGGGTACACAGCGCTGGTACATTATAACAATACAGATTATACAGTATGTAGGTATATGTTTATATATAGCGCCACTGGTGGTACACAGCTCGGACATATAACAATACGATTTACAGTATGTATGTATATGTTTATTTTATATAGCGCCACTTGGGTACGCAGCGCTTGACATTATAACATACAGATTATACAGTATGTATGTATATGTTTATTATATAGCGCCACTTGGGTACACAGTCGCCTACATTATAACAATACAGATTTTACAGTATGTATGTATATGTTTATTTATATAGCGCCACTTGGGTACAAGCAGCGCTGACATTATAAACAATACAGATTATACAGTATGTATTTGTATATGTTTATAATAGCGCCACTTGGGGACACAGCGCTGTACATTATAACATACAGATTATACAGTATGTATGTATATGTTATATTATAATAGCGCCACTTGGGGACACAGCGCTGTACATTATAACAATACAGATATACAGTATGTATGTATATGTTTATTTATATAGCGCCACTTGGGGACACAGCACTGTACATTATAACCAATACAGATTATACATAGGATGTATGTATATGTTTATTTATATAGCGCCACTGGGTACACAGCGCTACATTATAAACATACAGACAGATATAACGTATGTATGTATATGTTTATTTATATAGCGCCACCGGGTACACAGCGCTGTACATTATAACAATACAGATATACAGTTATGTATGTATGTTTATATAGCGCCACTTGGGGACACAGCGCTGTACATTATAACAATACAGATTATACAGTATGTATGTATAATGTTATTATATATAGGCCACTTGGGGACACAGCGCTGTCAGTTATAACAATACAGAATTATACAGTATGTATGTATATGTTATTTATATAGTGCCACTGGGTACGCAGCGCTGTCATTATAACAATACAGATTATACAGTATGTATGTATTTTATAGTTTATATAGTGCCACTGGGTACGCAGCGCTGTACATTAAACAATACAGATTATACAGTATGTATGTATATGTTTATATATAGCGCCACTGGGGACACAGCGCTGTACATTATAACAATACAGATTATACAGTATGTATGTATATGTTTTATTATATAGCGCCACTTGGGGGACAACAGCGCTGTACATTAAACAATACAGATATACAGTATGATATGTTATTTTATATAGTGCATCTTGGATACATTATAAACAATACAGATTATACAGTAGTAGTAATGTTTATTTATATAGCGCCACCTTGGGGACACAGCGCTGTACATTTATAACAATACAGATATACAGTATGTATGTATATGTTTATTATATAGCGCACTGGGGACACAGCGCTGTACATTATAACAATACAGATTATACAGTATGTATGTATTGTTTATTTATATAGCACCACTGGGTACACAGCGCTGTACATATAACTATACAGATTATACAGTATGTATGTATATGTTTATTATATAGCACCACTTGGGTACCACAGCGGCTGTACATTATACAATACAGATATACAGTTTGTATGTATATTTTATATAATGCGCATTGGGGACACAGCGCTGTAAATTATAACAATACAGATTATACAGTATGTATGTATATGTTTTATTATATAGCACACTTGGGGACACGACTGTACATTTTAACAATACAGATTATACAGTTTGTATGTATATGTTTATTTATATAGCGCCCCTTGGGACACAGCGCTTGTACATTTAACAATACAGATTATACAGTATGTACGTATATGTTATTATATATAGCGCGCCACTTGGGTACACAGCACTGTACATAAACAATACAGATTTACAGTATATAGTATATGTTTATTTATACGCGCACCTGGGGGGGTACACGCTGTACATTATAACAATACAGATTAACAGTATGTATGTATATGTTTATTTATATAGCGCCACTTGGGGATACAGCGCTGTACATTATAACAATACAGATTATACAGTATGTATGTATAGAACAATAGAATAAGGCCTCCATTTTGGGTATCATTTTAATGGGCCTATCTTCCCATTCACAAATATAATATTGGTTTCCGTATCACATATTCCAATACAATAATATACTTATTTCATATGTATGGTTGTCCTTAAGGTGACCTCTAGGTAACCAGCAGACCTCTGGCTTTAAAGAATTCCAGATACACAGTTTGGCCCCACATTGTCTAGAAGAGAAGTTCTGGTTCCGTGCTTCACTAACCCCAACATAAACACTGGGGACTGCCAAGTCACTACACACTATCCTGACACCTACCCCTGTAAAATTGTTGCATGGGATGCGACTCACAGGTCACCTCCACTGCATCCAGTCTCAGGCAGCTCTGATTGGCTGGAAAGGCCACCGGTATTCCCATGCTCCCTTCCCTTATTGTGCTGTATTGTAAAATCATATTGCTGAAGAGTTAAACTCCACCTAAGTAGTTTTCCATTATCTCCAGACACCCTGTTTAACCAGCTAAGCAGATTGTGGTCAGTTATGACCATAGAGATAGGGTTGTAACTTTTGCAATGCCCATACAATGGCTAAACACTCCTTTTTTACAGTGGCACAAGCAACTTCTCTGGGCAATAGCTTCCTACTCCGATAAAGTATAGGATGTTCTTCACCTTCTTCTTTATTCAGCTGACTCAGTACAGCCCCTAGGCTGTATAGTACAACATCTGTTTGTACTATAAACCTCTTTTTAAAATCTGTTGCCTGTAGGAAAAGAGCAGTAGACAGCTCTTGAGAGCATTAAAAGACCGGTCACATTCCGGTGTCCAGAGTACCATCTTGGGCAATTTTTCCTGGTTAAGTCTGTTAAGGGTTTTGCTAGGGAACTGTAATGGGGGATAAATTTCCTGTAATACCCTGCGGTTCCTAAAAATGACATCACATCCTTCTTGGTTTGTGGGATGGGCCAGGCTAAAATATTTTTTACTTTGTCATGTTCAGGCTTTAAGGTGCCACCTCCTATGCAGTGCCCTAAATAGTGCACCTCGGTCATCCCTATTTGGCACTTGGCTTTATAGTCAGACCTGCAGCTCTGATCCGGTCTAGTACCTGTGTTCTGAGTAGGAACATGTGTTTTTCCCAAATACTACTGAACACGGCAATATCGTCTAGGTAGGCGACTGGGAATTCACCCAGACCTTCCAACACCTCATTCACCATTCTCTGGAATGTAGCTGGAGCATTAGACATTCCAAAGGGGAGGACCGTAAACTCAAATAACCCAAAGTGGGTTATAAAGGCCGATTTCTCCTGTGCTGCGTTTGTCAGCAGAATCTGCCAATATCCTCTGCTGAGGTCCATGATTGTTAGATAGTGAGCACTGGGTAACTGATCCAACAATTAATCAATCCTAGACATAGGATAAGCATCAAATACAGTGACAGCATTCAGCCTCCGATAGTCCACACAGAACCAGGGGGTTTGATCTCCGTTGGGCACCAGAACCACAGGTGAGGCCCAAGTCCACTTATCTGGAGCACTTGGATACGCTCTAGTGAGGCCTCAGCCAAAGTGTCATTGTAAAGTGATCAGTACAATTATACTGGGATTGCCACCTTTCCCTTTAAGACTAAGCCACACTAGTGCGTTTAATATTAGGATTTGCGATCCGATTGGGCTAGTGGGGGCGCAGGCATGTAATAGCTTATGGGACCAGCCCCACTACATGCGCTGCGCTTCTGTGCACTATCTGAGCACATGTGATCCATCCGATTGTGGATCATTGGAATTGTGCATTCTTGCATGCGCCCTAGTGGGGCTGCAGCCTCATGAAATTGACCTGCTGACATTGCATTAAATGCATGCTGTAAAGCTAAACTCAATGCAGCTTGCATTACACTTCTAATTGTACATCAATACTCACACTAATATAAATGGTGTGGAGTGCAAATTTAAACACACAAAAAGATAGTCTTGCAGAAATGCTCACAAATATAAAGGGTTAACAGTTTGCTTCATAAATACATATGAAAAGGGTTAACGCCTTTCCCCCCACTCTGAGCAGGAAAATCAGCTAATAATATTCACTGGTATCTCTGATGTTTGGCTTGGATTCACTGGCAGGTAGGAACTCTGAGGTTAATTGTTAAATGCAGCTTAGTATAAGGGGAGTGTAAAACACCTGGTACCAAGTAAGCATGTGCAGAAGAAGTTTTGGTTCCAGGAAGAGGCAACACTAGAAGCCTGCCGGACGCATTGAGTCAATCTGGGACATGGAGCCTGAGCTATCTTTTCTCGTCCTTTTCCCTTGTATGGAGATAACTTCTGAAGATTCTTCAGGTCAGAGCGGAAGTAATCGTGATCATTCCAGCATCCAAGACCGTAGTTTCCTTCCTACCTATCAGTAGACAAAGCGGTGAAAATTCTGCGCACTCAAGATTGGTTGACGCAGGGGGCCATTCAAAATCAAGATTGGGAACATCTGTCCCTGATGGCATGGCGTTTGAGCGGGCAATATTAGCTAACCTATTTTTTCAACTGTTATTGATTTCCTTCTGAAATCCAAGTCGTCCAAATCTGAAAAATACTATAGGACTTGGAAACAATTTAATTAAGAGTTTTCAGTACAAAGGGGATTCTCCCCTTTAGAACCTTCACCTGCAAAAGTAGTAGCTTTTTTAAATTATTGATTCCAAAAGAATCTGCTGATCAGTACAATAAGAAGGCAGGTTTCAGCACTGTCAATTTATGACAGACCAAGACTGGGCATCTAGTCTCCTTTGTAAAAAGGTTCTTTCAAGCGCTTCTACATGTAAGGCCTAGAAACTCTCCAACATTCCCCCTTGGGACTTGCTATTGGTCTAGGATGTCTTAACAACTACTCCAGTTGAACCATTAGACACAGTCTCAGTATGGTGGATGACCCTCAAATTCTTTTTCTTGGTAGCAATACCCATGGCTGGAAGAGTGGGAGAACTGGGAGCTCTTGCTGCAAACCCCTCAGACATAGTGATTCTAGAAGACAAACTAAAATTAAGAACTTTCTTCTAATTTCTTCCTAAGGTGGTCACTGAGTTCAATATGGACTTAAAGTTTACTTTACCTTCCTTCTGTCCAGAGCCAAGGTCAAACAGAGAAGCAGAGGGGCATTCCTTCGACTTGGTAAGCACTTTGAAGAACTACCTACAAAGATCAGAAGGTTGGAAGAAGTCTGAGGGGTTGCTATAACGAACGGATATAGGAATGGTAAGACACAGTCAAAGAAAACACTAAGTGGTTGGATACATGAATGTATTCAGAAAGCATATGCAGTAAGAGGCCTAAAGATTTTGCAGGGTTTACGGGCTTACGTGCTATAGCACGTTCCTGGGCCTGGCAGGCTGAAACATCTATCAAAGATCTTTGTGAGCAGACAAGATGGTCTTCAGCAAAGCCATTTGTGGAACAGTATAAATGAAATGTACTTTCTTCGCAAGATGCAAAGTTCGGGAGGAGAGTATTGCAATCGGTTCTTCATTCTGTATAAAGATTACTTCAGCTTTGGTAGGTCCCTTTAGTGATTGCTGCCATTAGTCACTGTGGAAAGTAAGAAATCAAAACATCACTCAATGTGATTTTGGTTTCCCAGTCACGTTACATTCACGATTACCCCGCCAACCATGTTTTTTCCTTACAGCTTTACAAATAAGACAAGGGATGATTGGGGGTGGAGTAAACACTGTAGAGAATGCTTATATTGTGACTGGGAAACTGAAGTCACAGTAAGGTTTTGATTTCTTGTTTTCTAATCCTGAAAATTCTTCTGACAGAACGTGGCAAAGTGAGATATTCTTAAACCATGATGTTTTTGTATCTGGTTACAGATGAAATCGGATTTTAGCCAATTACAGTAGCATTTCAGCAGCATGTTTTGATCATGGTTACAATAAAAGCTGCTATCTCTACATCTGCAATGCCTTTTCCCATGCATTTATTGGTCCTTTGCTCTATGGACCTTCCCTCTTTCTCCCACATCCACTGTTAATTATAGGGGATGATTTATGTTTAGGATTACTTTATCCATTCCTTCAAATGTTAGGAACCAACGTAATTATATTACATCTGGGATATGTATTTTTTTTTTAAATTTCTAAGAGAAAACTTCCACTTCCATTCCAAGGGCAAGGCCTTGATAATTTATACTTACCTGTCCCACCCCTGAAAACTCTAACCTTTCAAACTTCACTTACTTCCCCGGCATTCCTGGACTGAGATACTCTCCCTGTAATCTGCTATACTCTTCACTGGTTGTTGCCTCCACCTCTTAAAGCGGTGTGAATTGTTACAAGCTGACTTTAAAGTCACAGCAAGAATTGCTGACCATATTTATACCTTCTTTTTTGTATACATATTGGAGTCCTTTATCATGGCAAGGATTATAGGCTGTATTGCTTGTTTCTTTTAGAACTGGCACTGATTTTGGAAGCTGTATACAGGAACAATTTCTTATGGATGTATTAAACTGCATGACTTGGTTGGGGTAGTAGATTTTCTGGGTATGGCCCCTTTTGGTTAAAGAGTCTGTGTGCAATAGGGCTGTTGTTTTTTTTTTTTATTATTCATATTGTTATATTTATGTAGGGGCAATAAATGTTATGTTCTTATTCTTTATCGATTATGGGTGTTCGTCTACCTAAAATCATGTTTTCATTTTCAGTATAATTCAGTATATATATTCTACTGTGAAGAATACATAAAGTGTATGAGTTACCCACTGAGTGGTTGTCTCTCATTATGTTAGTTTAGCAATATCAGGTTACTGTGCACTTTTTTTTTTTTTTTGAGCTGATAAAATATTTGCATGTGTTTCCCCCATGGTAGAGCAAAGTTACTTTGAGAGTGTATCCAGGATAATGACTAGTTAAAATACCCTGTTCACCAGCATGGTGCCTAAAATGTTGACATTTGAAAATAGGGGAGAGGAAGGTTTAAAAGTGTCCATTATGTAAATATTTACACCCAACAAACTATCAGCTGTACACAAAAAGCATTGTAATTAGATAGAATTTTGTCCCAAGGGCTTTTGCTATTGATTCATGTTATTAAAATTGTGTGTCTATGTCCTCTATTTATTCAGTAGCAATCAACTGAATTGGGGAGCAGGTGCGTGAACAATACAACAGAACAGATGCAATTTTAAAATGGTGTCAGTTGAAAGATATAATAATAATAAATTTATTTTTTAATTTGTATTTGACTCATTGGCTTGTGTAATTTGTTTAGAATTTTAACCTGTCCTTGTCAAGAATCATAGTTATTACAGTGCATGCTATTTCATGTTTAAATGGCATCTCCACCCCTTTTAACATTTTTTCATATATAATAGCTCTCCCTCCCCCAGCCCCAAACGCTATAATAGATTTTCCAGAGACTCCCCCAAGCTTTACTTACCTTCCCTCTTTCCTCTGCCGTACTGCCCGGCCCTCTGCTTACATGAAATGGCAAGCAGGGGGCCGGACCGGCAGCCATGTCTGTGATTGGCTGAGAGGCAGCCAATCATGGACGCGGCTGTCGGCTGCACAGAACGCCGAGGGGGAGAGGTAAGGTATGTAGAGTTCGGGGGAGTCTCTGGAAAATTTATTATAGAGGTTGGGGCTGGGGGAGGGAGAGCTATTACATATCAAAGGGTTTTTACCCTAGATGGAGGGAGAGCAAAACGGGAGGTAGAGGGGGGAGGAGGGCTGCTCTGAGCAAGCCAAAAACCTCTGAGAGAGAGCCTCAGAGGCGGAAACAATTTCCCTCCCTGCAGTGCTCCTGGTGGCCACTTTGGGGGGACATTACAGGAGGACCATTTGGAGCTGGGATGTAAGGTAAGGATTTTTATACACTACAGTGGGGCCAGTAGTGCGTTAAATTATAGTTTTGGGGGTGTACATGCCTTTTAAATGATGGGTTTTCCTTTTTAAAAAAAAAAATACAATAAAATAAGCAGATTTGGAATTTGACTTCTTCTAGAATAGTGTGTTCAAGTTTATCTCCCAGAAATGTTGAACCTCACTGCAACTTTTGCATTCTCTAAAAATGTAACCCATGTATTGTGTAGCTACTTAATGTGGCATCCCAAAGCCACAGCATCACAGTGGGGGCAAAGATCACAGTATAAGGTGGTTCCTGGGCATTCTATTTTCTTTATTTATTTATTGGAACCATTTTTAACAATAAGAACTTTTATTGAATCTCCCTGATAGTTTTGTAAACTGAATTTTACAATTTTTATTTGCCCTTTTGGAATTGAGGCAGTACATTACTTTCAAACAATAAAAAATGCACACGTGTATTTAAAACCACACATTGCAGAACGGTATACCATACATTTCAATGATTCTTTTCCTTTGCTGGTTATACATCGAGAAGACATGTCTGGTAATCAAAATAGCTATAACTTTATTTTAAACTCTAAAATGATTTATTTTTAATATCTATTCTTTCTTATTTATATATTGTAGCTGAATAAGCAGCAGCTGCAGATGATAAGAGAGAGATTCCAGTCCTTTCTTAATGGAGAAACACAAATAATGGCTGATGAAGCATTTTGCAATGCTGTTAGAAGTCATTTTGAGGTAAGCAGATTTTCTTTTTTCAGTGAAAATTGGTTCATGTTAAGATACATTTTTGCAGAATGAATAAAAGTTTACACAAAGCAAGTCCCCCACAAAAATAAAGAAGCTAAGGAGCTGAATGTCACCTCCATATAAAGGGGAACTTTGGTCTCCATTCGAGTGCTCTCTATTAAAAAGAAGTATAAATACCAGCAATTTGCATTTTAAGCCAAATTAATGAAAAATATAGCAAAAATATCCTTATTACATGAGTAATCACTTGAAATTTTATCTACCTCCTTAGAATACCCATGCATAGTAACAAGTGGATTCTGTAACTAAGAAGGATTCAGTGTTTCTACCAGAGCATCTCATATCACATGTAGTCTTCATACAGCCTTGAGAGCATGTGTGACTGTTGGTCACGCACCCTGACCACAGTATTCATGGTCTGTATCCACACACATTATTTTCTATACAGATGTCCCCACACCAATGTGGAAGTCACCAATAATATTTTGAAAGCTACTGTTGCTCTGCAGCTTTTTTCCATCCAGCATAAATGGATTTATAATTGCACACAGCTTACCATGAACAATACTTAAAGGGAAAGTCCAGCCCTCAAATGAAAACTTAAATACAGGTATAATAGTTTGAAATCTGAAATATATAAGGCTAACCTGCAATCCTGCACAATGGCCTGTTTCCTGGTTCTTCGGGTCATAGCAGTGAATCGGCCCTGTGATCTGACCAATCAATCAGTAATCGCTGCCACCACTTCAGATTTCTACGGCTTTGGCGATGCCCGTAATCCCGCTTGACTCTCACTGACTATGCACACCCGTGTCCTGGCAGCTAAATAGTTAACACTACACCATTCACTCCAGCAACTAACTGGTTAATTAGCATCAGTCCTTTCACAAGCAGTCACAGAGTTAATTGGCATTTACACCAGCAAAGCATTCCATAAAGTCCATGGAATCCATTTAAAGTCCATCCAAACACATATAAACTTATAAGACACCAACTGTGTTCTTTTAGAGCTTTAAAGACAAAACTTAAAACATTTTAGATTTAATAATCCAAAAGGTGGACATTGCATATAATACAAAAATAAAAAAAAATGTTACAATAAAATGACCTATAATATAGGTACAAACGGTTATATAAAATAAAACAGGGTACAAATATTCACAGACCCCAGCTACTCACTAGAAGAAGTCCTGTGTCTCCATGATCCATACCCATTTAGCATGTCCCCTCAGTATGAACAAAGTTATAGGGGATACAAGGATTTTTAAGCCCCTTGTTGAACCATCCCCCTCCCTAGGGCTTTAAGTTGCCACTTCTTATGCAGTGCCCTAAAGAAGTGTACCTCGGTCATCCCTATTTGGCACTTGGCTTTATAGTCAGACCTGCAGCTCTGATCCGGTGTAGTACCTGTAAGAGGTGAGATATGTGCTTCTTCCAAGTAATACTGAACACTGTAATATCGTCTAGGTAGGCGACTGCAAATTCACCCAGACCTCCTAACACCTCATTCACCATTCATTGGAATGTAGCTGGAGCATTAGACATTCCAAAGGGGAGGACCGTAAACTCGAATAGCCCAAAGGGGGTTATAAAGGCCGATTTCTCCTGTGCTGTGGTTGTCCGCAGAATCTGCCAATATCCTCTGCTTAGGTCCATGATTGTTAGATAGTGAGCACTGGCTAACTGATCAAACAATTCTTCAATCCTAGACTTGGGATAAGCATCAAATACAGTGACAGCATTCAGCTTCCGATAGTCCACACAGAACCTGGTGGTTCGGTCTCGTTTTGGCACCAGAACCACAGGTGAGACCCAAGCACTATGGGATTTTTTAATCACACCCAGTTCTAAGATTTCCCAAATTTCTCTTTTTATATCAGCCTGTACCTCTAATGACACTCTGTATGCCGACTGTCTAATAGGAGGATGGTCCCCTGTATTAACATTATGGACTGCCAAGTAGGTCCTCCCAGGTGTTGCTGTAAATGTTGGCTGATATGGCTTAAAGGGTAACTGTGGTCCAAAAATGACCTTAGGTAAATTGACAGGAATTTCTTTCCTGAGGATTTTTTCAATTTACTTATATATATACTTGTATATTTGTGATATGTTGCAGCATCACCAGATCCCCTGCACTTCCTGCTTCCTGCACTGAAACCATGTGACAGTCCCTCTTCTGTGTTTCCTCCACCTCGTGGGCCCCCATGGCTCCTCCCCTTGCAGCCCCTTGGGCCTTTCCCGTGCAGCCTCCCGTGGCCACTTCCACTCATGGCTCTGGGCCCCTCCCACTTGGGGCCCCTTCCATTTGGAGCCCCTCCCACTTACAGGCCTCTCCCGCTCTGGGACCCCTCCCACTCGTGGTCCCCCTCCCTCTAGCAGGCCCCGGGGCAAGTGGGGGCCACAGGACCCGCAAGTGTGCGGAGCCACAGAGTTTGTGAGTGGGAGGAGCCACAGGGGGCTGCAAGGGGAGGGGACACAGGGCCCACGATTGGGAAGGGCCAGCAAGTGGAAGGCATTAAAAAAAAAAAGCAGTCTTGTGGGCTGTGCTGTTCTCCCCACCCCCTTTCTACCCTTCAGTCATGCACTGAGCATGTGCCAACCGCAGATTAGAGGAGGAAATAGTATTTCTGACCGCAGATTCAGAACCTCCCACCCCCTAACTTTCTGATCAGTGATTTCTTCATATTTTGGGCTGTGCAGCACATAGAGAGGTGGTTGATGGCTCGTTTTAAAGGTATGAACCTGGCCTTTCATTTAAAATAAACTTGTTTGGAGACCACCGTTCCCCTTTAAGCACTTCTACCAGTTCTGCTTTCTGCCTTCCCGACAATTGGGGCTTAATTTGTGTATCTGCAAAGGATCTGCTTACTTTGTGGATGTGAGTAAATCAACCAGAGGGTCAGTCTCCCCCTTATTAGGCAGACTGCAAACAGGCATAGCATTAGCAGCTCATTCATGATGGGCCTTCATCATATTAACATGGAAGACCTTTTGTCTTTGGCCCTGGTCTCCCATAGCCACCACATAGTTAACATCGTTCAGTCGCTTTACAATAAGGTAAGGTCCCTCCCAAGCAGCCTGTAGCTTGTTTTGGTGCATTGGGAGTAAAACCCCCACTTTCTGACCCACTTTTGCATTACCTGGGCCTGTCTTAGATTGTCTTGGGCTAAACCCATGAATGTTTGTAGTTTTTCCTGGAAGTAAGTTATATAGTCAAGCACTAAAACTTCCATACCCACATTCTTTCCCTCCCAGGCCTCTCTAATTAAATCCAAAGACCCACGCACCCTCCTCCCATATAGCAGTTCAAACGGGGAAAATCCAGTGGACGCCTGGGGTACCTCTCTGTATGCGAACAGTAAATAGGGAAGATAACGTTCCCAATCTCTTCATTGGGAATCCACAAACATTTTTGAATCTGTTTTAACGTACCATTAAAGCGTTCACATAAACCATTAGTTTGAGGTATATGTTGTATTCAATTAGATCAACTAGACTTGAAGCTTAGTTCTTGAAGACGTTTCGCTAGTCATCAGACTGGATTTCTCAATTCAGAAATTCAATTCTGAATTGAGAAAGCCAGTCTGATGACTAGCGAAACGTCTTCAAGAACTAAACAAGTCCAGTTGATCTAATTGAATACAACAGATATACCATGAGGCGGTTTCGTTTAAAATGTTTTCCCATTTGGCCTTAAATTCCGCTGAAGGCTCCCAAGAGGGGACCACCCTACTGCACAGATCCCTTGGTATTACTTTATGATCAAATATTTCTCTAAACTGTTGATATTCCACCACAAATGAGCATATTTTTAATGTACTTTCTTCAATCCCATATTGACGTGTAGATCTGTGATTACTCTCAGGTGTCTTTGAACAGATCATCCAAACATTTTAATCAATCCTCATCCAAATTCCCCAAATCACATGTCCTATAACTATACTAGTCCAAATAGAAGAAAAGACATCAATCAAATACACCGGTCAAAGGTATGGACCACTGTGCTCCTGATTAGAAAATTACCACCTAGGTGGTCTATAGTGAAACAAAATGATTACATAAAGGTCCCAGGGCACTACACACTATTCTATATGGCTTAGGATTTAATGAAAATATATTTGATAACCTATCATTTTCTTGTATGGTTTACCCTAATATTATTGCATTTTCCAATTATGCCCCATATGCACATGCAAGAAAGAGAATTTTATTATTATATGCAGTGTGCTTTGTTTAAACTTTTTCCTCATAATCCAAATCTGAAGTTCTTCACATTGTTTCGCTTGTCCGCGACATAATATAAACTGAAAACATGGATCTCCTCCCCCTTTTATTGTGTAAGTTAGCGCGTTTTTAGAAAACCAGGGTTATTCTGGTCGCAAAACTGCCATCAGTCAACAAGGTCCTGAAGATATGGCTCTTGTTGGTAGTTCCCCAGTGTTATTTGTCGCATATCCAGTATATCCAATACGTATCCCGCAATTATATGAAATAAGAAAGGCAAATTAGATGCAGCATCCAACGTGCTACTGGGTCTTTTAGGCTGTGGATAAAATAAGATCAGAAAAAATTAATTATTTATGAGTTGGGCCAAAAATGTTCTGGTCTTAAATGAAAAGAAGGAGTAAGTCTAAATTCCTCCCTTGAACCAGTTGTCGATATAAGGTTTTAAGTTGGAAAATTCCTTGGCTCACACCCAGGGTCAAGGTTTTCCCTTGGCTCGCTTGGCGAGCTCCTCCTATGAAATATTTATATTATTTATTTTAATGGAACAATGGGGCCTCATATTTGTAATCCCTCAGGTGCTAGGGTAGGTAGGGGGCTGGAGGTATGTACGACTTATGTCATAAAGATAGTGATTAAATATTTCTGCAACCGAAGCTGGCCTTAATACTGCTCTTTAAATCATGGCGCACTTGCTTGCAAGTGTGTGGGTCTGATGAGCCTTCTAGAATTACCACCCTAACAATCTGCCCCCATATGGTCTATTTTTGACAGCCATCGGAGGTGGCTTCTCCCAGTGTTAAGGTAACTTTTGTCCTCACAGGCTTTGCCCCGGCCCTCTCTAGGATGGGCTCGGCTAGTAGAACCCTCGCTACATGTCAATGAGGTCTCAGCCATAGTCCCTGAAGTTTGTTATTCGATGTACTGGCGCAGTCCTGCCAGAGAATGGGCTCTCTCTCTAGCTCTCATCGCCTCCTCCCCCTGCTTCTAACTCTCCATTCAACCGCTACTAACAGATGGGCTCATCTTTTCCTATCCCCCCTGTTTCGCTGTCTCTATCCTATCTTCTAGTCTATTCTTCTATCGTCTTCCCCTGTGCTTAATCTTCTGCTTCTCTACACTCTCCTTACCCCTGGCCCCACTCTCAACCCTGGGCTGGGCAGGTGGAACATTTTCTGTGGGGGAGACAAAAGGCTCCTCCACTGTACGGCACCTCGGCACGCCGCGCATATCCTCATGACCACTGCTCAGCCCTCATCCATTTTAGTCTATGTTGCAGCTTTTCCTCCCTTTGGCTTGCCTCACAGGTGTGCTGCTGTTGACTCGCTCATAGGAATGCTATGAGTTCCCCGGCACACTTCTTTCTCCGTACCTAAAAGGCCGCGGGGATTTCCTGTTTATTTTTAAAGGAAACTCTACTCTGGGCGGTTCATCGTTGAATTATGCTGAATATCGTACAATTATGATAGTTAATATGTAGTGATACATACTGTTGATATCTCTGATACCCACATGAGAACATTCCACTCTTTGATACGATTATAAATGTATGATCGGTGTCGTATATTTGTTGGTTATCGAAAGGCCGTAATAATAGGTCGTTAAATATGTCGCTCTATAGCGTGTAAATGGTGGATTTTGGATCTCTTGGTTTATCTTGGGTATCACACCTCGGAGAGGAGGGGCTGGGCAAAGAGTGTTAAGTAGTGAAAATTAGACACCGTGGGTATTTTTATTAATGTTTTATTCCAGTGTGATAAGAGTCGGAGTGCTTTAGCTGGGCGCAAAGGAGGCCCGATAATTAAGACTGGATAACGATGAGGTTCTTGAAATGGTTCAAGTCCGCCTGTACTTTGTGACTTTTTTCGCACAGCTGCTCAGCTACACGAGTATCCCCCCGGGCGGCGTAGGAACTTGGTATCCTGAATTAGCAGAGTACGGGGATTAGAGCGGGGAGATGTTTTGAGTTTGTTGGGGGGGGGGCAAAGTAGTCAATAGTAGTGGATAAGATAGAGTTCATATAGGGCTAATGTATTGTAGGGGAATGTCCAGGTTAGAGTCACAGCATAGAGGGGATTGAGGGTAGAACTGAGTAGAGGAGGATCAGCTCGGAAGGTCTATGTTATCGGGTGTTGCGGGTCGAACATGGACAGTAGTTGAGAGTCGAGGAGTAGGGTGTTAGTGAATAGGTGGTAGAGAAAGTAATTAGATTGTATCAGAGATGGGAAGGAGTTAGCCGTCAACAGGACTAGAAAGATTTTTTAGTAAGACATGGTTCCGCTTTTCTGCTGAGGACCTCAATGATAATGAGCAGGTAAGTGTTGAAAATAGCACATAAACTACATACCATAGCCTGGCAGCCGCAGCAGTAAAGATAACTATTAGCACATAGCTCATTATCTGATCCTCAGGCCAAAGAAACAATGGTAAGATCTACTTAATTGTGTTGTGCAACTGTAGTGCAAAGGCAGACAATAGTTGGCCACAAGCACAATATTACATCCTTCATTGTGTCACAATTATTGAGTGCATAGCCATAAAGTATGATAATACCCACATCACCTATTGGTGCTAATAGCTACCAATCCAACGGCGATGTTATTTGGGATTGACAGTAATTTGGAGTTTGGCGCTCGACAAGTATAAGAATAACTGAGGGGCGGAAATACACGAGAGTGGGGTTGTAGATTTTACCCGCAATATGCGATCACATGTTATTGGCTACTTAATGCATACAAACAGACACATGATCACAGGGACTGGCTTATCACGTGTAAATCATTAATCCCTTTAATTTATAGTTGCATGAAGGAAGCAGTAGTGGCGCGGCTTTCAAACCCTAGATTGATGGATTGTAACCAATCGGTTGATGGGAATGAATCAATAAAGATCCTATGGCTGGAGGAGGGATTCACTCGCGGATCTGAGCAATTGGACGAGGGACAACCCAGGGAGGATTCAGTTCACTAGATTTTTGTGAATTTATATGGTAACAAATATACCACTGGTACACTGTGGTTGTTCACAATGTTAGAAAAATCCTTGGTGTTAGCGAATCAATTTGTCCGCATAATGTCCTAAGAAGCCTCAGGGCTATCAACTCATCTCTATTTTCTTTTAATCTTGAAGTGGGAGCATCTTGTAGACGTCTAATAACTCCGATTGTCTTCCGCTAGCTTGATATATACTGCCGAGTATAAACCGGAGTTTTTTCATGCGGGCTGTGACAAATTCAGCTGGCTGAAAACTCGGACTCGGTTTTATACCTCGAGTCACGGTCGTTTATATTACCTGGCGCTTCCGGGGTCAGGGCCGCGCGTGTCAGTCTTTTTCTTTTTCTGCCTGCACGCGCGGGCCTGTACGTCAGCGGGGCGGGGGGCTTTTGGGATGGATGGTGTCTCTTGTGCTGCGGTTGTCCGAACACAGCCCGCTGGGTCGCCCGGATTTATCCGCGGTTCCTGCTTTGAAGTGTCTGAGCGACTGAGGAACAAGCGGCCTGTAGCAGTTCTGCGCTGGAAGGCGCGTGTGTCCCGGGGCATGCGCCCTGACCTGTGTGTAAGTGCGTGGTGACGGGCATGGCACAGGCCGGCCCTCTTCCTCCGGGCCACTCATTGCCTGGCTTCTTATGTAACTGTTGCGCGTTGGCCCATAGAGACTGCATCAGTCTCCGGCCGTCTGAAAGCTTTGGTCGGTATGGCCAGGGGAGGAGTCGGGGAACTGTAGTAGTACCCAGTGTGGCTGCAAATCCTTCTCCATTCAGGCCCGGTGTGGGGACGCGGGTGAGTGCTCTCGCCACTCCTTATTGGGCAATAGCACAGGGTGGTTCTGGGTGCACAACCTGCGTCAAGGTGCTTAAAGGGTCTGGTAGACCGCAGTTCCATCCCATTGTTCTTAGTCTGGTTTCCCTCCGTTAGAGGTCGTCCTTATCAGACGCTTTGTAGTTGCATATGATGCTTGTTTAGGTGTGCAGCGAGTCTGCCATTGGATTAGCTTTGGCATTCCATGTGGTTTTATGGTGCAGCTCGGATTGAAACTTATGTGTCTAGAAATCATCTGGGGGCACTTCAAATCTAGGTTCCTTATCTAATGGAAACATTCTAATTTAGTGAACGTAGTCCTACTGGAATGTATACTTAGTTATCATACATTCTGTGACATGCGAACGGCTTGTACTGGCTCCCATAGTTTGATAACTACAGCCCGCAACTGTCGCTAGCATGCTTTAAATTAGTGCTGGACAGTTGTAGTTTCGGGCAACATTCTTGAATGCCAAGTTCTAGTTCTAACCACCCTGCCGGGGTTTATAGCTCGGGTCAATATTACTTTTATTAGGAGGATTTTCTAGCTGAAAATTGGGTATCCCTCGGATTTATAATCCGGGTTGCGTTTTATTAACTAGGAATTATAATACGTATTTTAGAATTCTCTATCGCATGTAGTACAACTGTCCTGGGCCCGTTAGGCTCTTTTTAAAAATTGGCCCGTTCCCTTACTTGGCTTTAAGAGTCTGTAATGCTTTATCATCTTCCTTTGTCAGGGTTAATGGTGGGTTTGGGAATCTATTCATTTTAAGAGTGCATATACTTGGGTCTAACAACATTATATAAAAAAGTCGCTAGTGATGATTCGAGACCTGAACCGGAATTAAAGGTTCGATTTCTTTTAAATTTGCTGCTGGCTAAATCCAATTCTTTTTGATTATGTTGCATTTAAGTTTAGATATTGCGGGTGATCTCGTAGCCGGTCTTTTTTAATTCAATAGGGCTGGCCATTAATGTGTATTGACAACTACCTAAGGCTGGCAGTCTGTTAATCAATGCATCGCTATCCTGTAGTAAATTTCTGCTTAGAGATATTAAACTACCAGGGATTATGCATACCTTGTTGTGCTATCTCCATGGATGACTCGCATCCTCTCGGCTGGACAGTAGTAATCAATTGCGACTGGAATATTTCTGTAGTTTGCTTTGGCTGGATGAGGTCAGGTCTTTGCAGTTCTTCTATTGGTACTGGTTAGCATCTTGCTGCGGCTAATGTTGTTTAATCTCTTACGCATTGAATGTTGAAGATGTTCTACGGGGGCTATAGGGTGAGGTATCATCAGATCAATGCTCGCATTTATTTCAATATCACAACGAACCACTTGTCGCTTATACTTTCAGCATTGTCTTCTGGCATAATTAGGGTGTTTAAGATTAATCCTTATTTTATCCATTGGGGATCTCGTTCTGCTATTTGAGTATCATATCGCTTAAGGTGTGGCTGTGCAAACATGAAGATTAAGCTTCGTCGTTTGCGCGTATAGAATTTCCTAACCCTTTCTTGACATCATCCCCCTTGTCTGAGGATTAAGGGGACTTGCATCCCCTCTTCTGCTAGGTTAAGCCAATATGCACTAGGACTGCCTTCTTCCCAATTCCTTTTAAAGAAGTCCAAAAGGCTGGGCTAAAGTGAGAGGCCTGTTATATGGATCCGGTGATAAGGCTGAAGTGTGAGAAATGTCAAAAGATTTGGCTAATGGTTATAAAAAGGTTAGAAGTTTATGGACGGCTGTCGCAGACTGGGTTACGCTTAGGATTCGTAGGTTTGGAAGGCTTTCATTCTTATGTGATTCTACAGATGTATATCTAACCGCCTTTGTTTAGAAATGTAATGAGTGTGCAGTATAACGACATTGAGTATGGGGCGGCTAGGAATGTTGTCTATTGAATTCTCTTTCTATGTTTATATAAATGTATATTACCAGTGTACGATAATATGCTTTGTTTACTGGGGGGCCTAATTAGGAATGGGGCATTGATTATCTTTTACTTTTATAAATGTGCCAGTGTGCAGATAATAATGATGATTGTATGGGGTATCAAACCTAGGATGTGCATCTGATTATGCTTTTCTATGTTTAGTATGTATGCAGTGTGCAGAATAATGATGATATTGTATGGGCCTAGGCATGTGCATTGATTATGCCTTTTGGCTATGTTTATGAATGTATGCCAGTGTGCTAGATAATATGATATTGTATGGGGTCGTGGGCTAGTTAATGTGGGCATTGATTATCTTTCTAATTTTATAATGTATGGCATGCCGTGTGGCAGATAATAATTATATTGTATTGGGTCCAGTTGACATGTTGCATTGATTATCTTTTCTATGTTTATAATGTAATGGGGGGTGCGCAGTGTGTCAGATATATCAATAATTTGTATGGGGCTGGGGCTATGGAATGTGTATTGATTATACTTTTCTATGTTTATAATGTATGCCAGTGTGCAGATAATTATGATATTGTATGAGGCTTAGGAGCTTGTGGCCTTGCTTATCTTTTCTATGTTTATAATGTATGGCGAGTGTGGGGGGGCTAGAAATGATCATTGTATGGGGGGGCGCTAGGAATGTGCATTGATTATCTTTCTATGTTATATATTAAGTATGCCAGTGTACTATATAATCTGTATATTGTTCTGGGCCTAGGAATTTGTGCATTGTATTAATCTTTTCTTGTTTATAATCTGCCAATGTGTTGCAGGATAATATGATATTGTATGGGGAGGGCCTAGGTAATGTGGGCATTAATTATCTTTCTATGTTTATATATGTATGCCGTAGTGGCATATTGAATGACTATGGTATGGGTCCGGAGGAATGGGTGGCATTGATTCTGCTTTTCTGATGTTAATAATGTATGGCAGTGTGACATGTATAATATTGATATTGTATGGGGCTAGGAATGTGCATTGATTATCTTCTATGTTTTACTAAAGTATGGCGCAGTGGTGTGGGCAGATAATAGGATATAGTATGGTGGGGGGTGGCGCTAGGAATGTGCATTGTTATCTTTTTCCTCTATGTTTATAATGTATGATCCAGTGTGGGGCAGATATGGATCGCTGGTATGGGGCCGTACTGGAATTGCATTGCTTTCTTTTGGCTATTACTATAAACGTATGCGCTAGTGTGCAGAATAATATGATATTGTATGGTTGGGGCTCTCGGAATGTGGCATTGATTAATCTTTCTATGTTTAATAATGTATAGCTCAGTGTGGGGCAGATAATGACATTGTATGGGTCTAGGTAATGTGGCATTGCATTTCTTTTCTATGTTTTATTATAAATTATGCCAGTGTAGCGATATATGATATTGTATGGGGCGCGGGAGAATGTGCCTTGATTATCTTTTCTATGTTTAAATGTATGGCTCAGTGTGGCAGTAAGATATATGACCTGTGATGGGGGTCCATGGTAATGTGGCATTGTTATCTTTTCGTATGTTTAGTGTATATAAAGTTGGCCCGTGCTCACAGATAATTGATATTGTATGGGGCCTAGGATGTGGCATTAATATCTTTTGCTTATGTTTATAATGTATGTCAGTGTGCCGTAATATGATATTGTCTGGGTGGGTCCTACGGGGGGGGGGGGGGGGGGGGGGGGAATGGAATGTAGCCTAATTAAATTATCTTTTCTATGTTATATGTATGGCCAGGTGTGCACAGATAATGACATTGTCATGGGCCTAGGAATTGCATTGCTTATCCTTTTCTTCTTGTTTATAGTAATGTATGGCCAGTGTATCGATTAATATGATATTTGTATGGGCCTAGGATGTGCTATGATTATCTTTTCTTGTTTATAATGTATGCCCAGTGTGCGATAATAGATATTGTCTGGGGGCCTAGGAATGTGCTTGATTATCTTTGCTATGTTTTTAATGTATACCCAGTGTGCAGTTATAATAGGATATAGTATGGGGACCCTTAGAATGTGCATTGATTATCTTTTTCTATGTTTATAAAATGTTATGGCGCAGTGTGCAGATAATATCGCTATTGTATGGGGCCTAGAATAGGCATGTGCATTGATTATCTTTTCATATGTTTATATGTATGGCGCAGTGTGCAGATATGTTAGCTGTACTGGAGCGTCTAGGAATGTGCATTATTAATCTTTTCTATGTTTTATAATGTATGCCCGTGTGGGGGGCTAGATATGATATTGTATGGGGGCCTAGGTAATAGTTGTCATTGTATATCTTTTCTGCATATGTTTATAATGTATGCCATGATTAGTCCTGACTCTGTTTCTCGGATCCTCAAGTGATTGCGACCCTGGATCGAAGCTCCCCACCTCTCTCAGATATTACTTTTCCCGTAGCAGGCTCTCATTGATTAATTTAGTGAGTGGATCATGCCGTACTTCATTACATTCATGACTAACATGGTATCGTATGTCACAGCGCAACCGAATGAGATCTTATATGGGTTACTTGTGAAATATAGCGCCTATTACTCTGGCTGCCGCCATATGGCATTGCCAAATTATATACTGTGGTAGAATGTACTGTAGAACCTTCTGTTGCTGGCCGCATAGTCCACACATCTCCGTTTCCTGAAGTCCACACTCTGCGCTCCGATCACCCTGGTAAGACACGCCCATATGTGCACCACTCAGCCATTGCACTCCGACATACAACGATGATTATTACCCAGAGTGCATCTTAGCGAAGAAATGATCACGAGTATAGAGGCTATGCACAGTGTGCATGCCTGCCCTCGCTGCCACGTGAGAAGCCAAGTCGCGGGCCGAAACGCACTCCAGTGGGTCTCAGAGTTTCGCCACATCCCCATCTGGTCATACCCATCCAAATCTAAGTTCTCACATTGTTCATTGGTCCCATAATATATAAACTGAACATGGATCTCCTCACCCTTTTATTGTGTAAGTTACCTTTTTAGGAAAACCAAGGGTTATTCTGTCCAAAACCCACAGTCAACAAAGGTCCATAGAATGTCTCTTGTTGGTAGTTCCCCAGGGTATTTGTCCATATCCAGGTATATCCAAACGTATCCCCAATATATGAAATAAGAAAGGCAAATTAGATGAACATGATCAACGTGTAACTGCTTAGGCTGTGGATAAAATAAGATCGAAAAAATAATTATTATAGTTGCCAAAAATGTTCTGGTCTTAAATAAAAGGAGTAAAGTCTAATTCCTCATTGAAACCAGTAGGTGATAAGGTTTTAAGTTGGAAAATTCATTGGCTCACACACAGGGTCAAGGTTTTCCTCCTTGGCCGAGTCCTACATGAAAATAATTTTATTATTTATTTTAATGGAACAATGATAAATAAAAATTAAATTAAATACAATTTCATACATCGGTTAAGAAAGCATATATATAAATTATGTATAAATTGATACAAGTGCAACAAGCCTTGACACATAAGGAATGAGATCCCTGCCCTGAGGAGCTAACAATCTAAGTGGGAGGGACAACATACAGATACAAGTGGGGGGGATGGGTACAAAGTGCTTAAAAGGGTTAACTATCATTTGTTTGGCTGATGCTTAGAAAGGTAGGATAACAGTCTAGATTTAATTAATGGATGTCACCAGGCAAAGTGAGAGAGGGTGAAAGTTCCAAAAAGTAGGGAGCAGCAAGAGAGAATGGTTTAAGGCAGGAGGCAGCAGTGTTAGTTGGGGGTCTGTGGAGAAGATTTCCTTGAGTCATAGTAACATAGTAATTGAGGTTGAATAAAGACATACATTCCTTATGAGGAACGGAGGGCACAGCCTGGAACATAAGGGACCAAGAGAGAAGATAAGTAGGGAGGTGCAGTAGAGGGAAGGGATTTAAAGGTTAAAAGCTGGGAATTGAATATGATTCGTTGTTTGATGGTAAGCCACCCTATGGACTGAAGTATCAGGGTTGTGGGTTCTCTTTTAGAGGAGAGCGAGATGATCCAAGCTGCCGAGTTTAAGATAGATTGGAGAGGAGAGAGATGAGAGGCTGGGAGTCCAAGTAGTAGAATGTTATAGTAGTCAAGACGGGAGATTATAAGGGCATGGATGAGCATTTTAGTAGTGAAGAGAGAGAGAGAAAAGGGCGGATCTTGGCAATATTACGAAGGAGGAAACGACAAGTCCTAGCGACATTGTTAATGTGATAATGAAAGAAAAAAGATAACTGCAAGGTAGCGTGCATATTCAACTGGGTTAATGAACATATTATCAATAGAGATGGAGAAGGGTTGACTAGGTCCCAGTTTAGGGGGGGAAATTATTAATTCGGTTTTGGATAGATTGAGTTTAAGGTGGCAGTGTGCCATCCAGGAACAGATAGAGAGCAGACATTTAGAGACTTGGGATTGAACTTCAGGGGTTTGCATGGGGGTGGACAAGTAAATTTGGGTATCATCAGCATAAAAGTGATACTTAAAACTGAAAGAACTGATTATTTCTCCAAGAGAAAGTGTAGTGTATTGTAGAGGGAAAACAGCAAGGGTCCTAAAACCGAGCCCTGAGGGACCCCCACATTAAGCGGAACAGGAGTGGAAGTCTTATTAGCAAAAGAGACAGAAAAAGATCTGTTAGAGAGATAAGAAGACAAACATGCCACAGCTTGATTTTGGATGCCCAGAGAATATAGAATCTGCATAAGAGAGAGTGGTCCACAGTATCAAAGGCAGCCGATAGGTCAAGGAGAATGAAGACCGAGAACTGTCCTAGAGACGTCTTAGAGACAAGACATTCAAGGTGTTTTGATGCAAACGGTAAAAGGGAGACAGGGTGGTAGTTTGAGAGACAGGTAGGGTCCAGAGGGTTTTTTTTAAGAAGAGGTTTGCCAATGCATGCTTCAAGGCAGCAAGAAAAATCCCAGAGGTCAGGGAGGAATTAAAAATGTCAGAAAGAGCGGGGGAAAGGATTTTAGCGCAGTGTCTGTGTAGGAAGGAGGGCATGGGATCAAGGGTACACATTGTAAGTGGCAAGGACAACAGGAGGTCGAAAACTTCAATATGTGAAAAATTCCAGAACTGCAGATGGTGGGCAGGCAAAAGAAGGCGAGAGTTGTCCTGGGGTGAGGGGATTGGAGTACGGATATCATCTATTTTACATTTCTAAAGTAGTCTGCAAAAACCTGAGGAGTGTTAATGGAATTAAGAGTGTCCGCAGAGGAGGGCTGCAAGAGAGTGTTAAATAGCCAAAATAGATGCTGTAGGTTATTTTTGTTATTGTTTATGTGTGCTAAAGTAGGAGTGTTTAGTTGCTGAAAGAGTCAGACATGAGGGGAGCGAGGCTAGAACTGAGAGAGGAGGATAGAGCTGGAAGGTCGGATCGGCGGTTGCGAACAAGGACAGTAGATGGAGTGTCAGAGGAGAGGGGAGAGTAGGTGGTAGAAAAAGTAATTAGAAAAAGTAATTAGATTGTGATCAGAGAGTGGGAAGGAGTTACTAGCAAACAGAGACAGAAAGATTTTTAGTAAAGACATTTCCTTCCATGAGGACACTCAATGATAATGAGCAGGTAAGTGTTGAAAATAGACATAAACTACATACCTAGCCCAGCCCAGCAGTAAAGATAACTATTACACCATACCATTATGTGATCCTAGCCAAAGAAACAATGGTAAGATCTACTAATTGTGTTGGCAACTGTAGCAAAGGCAGACAATAGTTGCCACAAGCAACAAACGTTACACCTTCATGTGCACAATTATTAGTCATAGCATAAAGTATTAATACACCACATCACATATGCAATATGCACCACCACCGATGTTATTTGGGAGTGATAGTAATTGGAGGTTTGGCACAATAAGAATAACTAGAGGGCGGAAATACGAGAGTGGGGTTGTAGATTTTACCACAATATGGATCACATGGTATTGCTAATTATCACAGACACATGATACAGGGACTCTTATCACTTGTAAAATCATTAATCCCTTTAAGATTCAGAAGGAAAGCAGTAGTGCCTTTCAAACTAATTTTATGAGATGTAACCATCGGTTGTGGGAATGAATCAATAAAGATTCCTAAGGGCTGGAGGAGGGATTCCACTCCGGACACAATTGGACGACCAGGAGGATTCACTAGATTTTTGTGAATTTTAGGTAACAAATATAACACTGGAGCATGTGGGTTGTCACATGTTAAAAAATCCTTGGTGTTAGCATCAATTGTCCCATTCCTAAAAGCCTCAGCTATCAACTCATCTATTTTCTTTTTAATCTTGAAGGTGGGATCATCTTGTAACTGCTAATACTCCATTGTCTTCCGCTACCGTATATACTCGAGTATAAACCGAGTTTTTCAGGCTGAAAAATCAGCCTGAAAACTCGGACTCGGTTTATACTCGAGTCAACCGCTTACCTGGGCATTCCGGCAGCCGCGCGATCTTTTTCTGCACTGGCACGCCGGCCTGACGTCAGCGGGGCGGGGATGGAGGTGTCTCTTGCTGCGGTTTGTCCGAACAGCCCGCTGGGTCCCCGGAGTTACGCGCTTCTGCTTTGAGTGTCTTGAAGCGACTGAAGGAACAAGCCCTGTGCGTTCTGCTGGAAGCCGTGGAGTCCCGGGGGGCAGCGCCCGGCCTGTGTGTACTGGTGACCAGGCACGGGCCGCCCTCTCCCCCTCACCTGCTTCTATGTAGACTGTTCCGTTGGCCAGAGCTGCAGCATCCCGGGCAGCTGAAAGCTTTGGTCGGATGCCAAGGAGTCGGGGGACCGGAGAGTAACACAGTGTGCTGCAATCCTTTCCATTACAGCCGGGTGTGCGGACCGGGTGAGTGACCGCATCCTTATCAATAGCACAGGGTGGTTCTGGGTCACACCGCGATCAAGGCAAAGCTGGAGACGCAGTTCCACCCATTGCATCTTAGTCTGGTTTCCCTCCTGTTAGGGGCCCATCAGAGCTTTGGTGTTGCCATAGGAGGCTTGTTTAGGTGTGCAGCGTCCCATTGGATTACTTTGCAGTCCAGGGTTTTTATGGGTGCACATCGTGATTGAAAATGATGTGCTAGAAATCAACTGCACTTCAAATCTAGGTTCCTTATCTAATGGAAACATTCAATTATAGTGAAGTATCCTAATGTATAAGTAGACATACATCTGTGACATCGAACCTTGGTACTCCAGAGATTTGGAAACTACAACTCCCAGCATGCTTTATTAGCTGGGAGTTGTAGTTTCCAAACATCTTGAATGCCAAGTTTCTACCCTCGGTTTATACTCGGGTCAATAACTTTTATTAGGATTTTTAGCTGAAATTGGGTACCTCGGTTTATACTCGGGTCGGTTTATACTCGAGTATATACGGTATATAGAATTCTCTATCCATGATTACAACTGCCCCGCCTTTTTAAAAATCCCGTCCTTACTTGCTTTAAGAGTCTGTAATGCTTTATATTCTTTCTTTGTAAGGTTAAGGTGGGTTTGGGAATCTTTCCATGGAAGAGCAGATACTTGGGTCATAACAACATTATTAAAAGTCGCTAGTGATGAATTCGAGACTACCGGAATTAAGGTCGATTTCTTTTTAAATTTGCTGGCTAAACCATCTTTTTGATTAAAGTGCATTTTAAGTTTAATATTGCGGGTGATCTCGTACCGGTCTTTTTTAAATTCAAATAGGCTGCCTTAATGTGTAGGGACGAACCCTAACCCCTTGTTAATCAAGGCCTCCTATTCCTGGGAGAAATGCTGCTTAGAGATATTAACTACCAGGGATTATCAGTACCTTGTTGTGCTATCTCCTGGATGATCGCATCCTCTCGGCTGGACCTTAGTATCTCGACGGAATTTTCTGAGTTTCTTCTGGATGAGGTCGGCTTTCAGTTCTTCTATAGTACTGGTAAGTTGCTCCTTAATGTTGTTTAATTCTTCCATTGACATGTTGAAGATGTTCTATAGTGAGGTATATCAGATCAATGCTGCATTTATTCAAAATCACGAACCACTTGTCCTTATAATCAGCATTGTCTTGGCATAATATAGGGTGTAAATTAATCCTTAATCCATTGGGGATCCGTTCTGCTATTGAGTATTCCTTTAAGGTGGGGCTGTGCAACTGAAGATTAAGCTCTCGTTTGCGTAGAATTTCCAACCTTTCTTGGACATCCCTTTCTGAGGAATTAAGGGGGATTGCATCCTCTTCTGCTAGTAAGCCCAATATGCACTGGATGGCCTCTTCCCTCATTTAAAGAAGCCAAAGGGCTGGGCTAAAGTGAGAGCCTGTTATATGGATCCGGTGAACAAGTGTGAGAAATGCAAAAGTTTGCTAATGGTTAAAAAAAGGTTAGAAGTTAGGACCTTCCAGACTGGGGTTACCTTGACGTGGTTGGAAGGCTTTTCATTCATGTGATCACAGTAATGTATACTAAACCCCTTTGTTTATAATGTATGCCAGTGTGCAGATAATGACATTGTATGGGGCCTAGGAATGTGCATTGATTATCTTTTCTATGTTTATAATGTATACCAGTGTACAGATAATATGATATTGTATGGGGCCTAGGAATGTGCATTGATTATCTCCTATGTTTATAATGTATGCCAGTGTGCAGATAATGATATTGTATGGGGCCTAGGAATGTGCATTGATTATCTTTTCTATGTTTATAATGTATGCCTGTGTGCAGATAATGGGATATTGTATGGGGCCTAGGAATGTGCATTGATTATCTTTTCTATGTTTATAAAGTATGTCAGTGTGCAGATAATGATAAGGGTCAGAGATCACACCCAGGCCTTAAACCTTAAAAACCAAATTCCCTAACCAAAAAATCTTGAATATCCCTTTTTTATTATCACATAACAAGACATTCAACCTTAAAAAGGAAAAACACACGACACAACTTTTTTCGTGGCAAAAATTATGGGAGGTCACTTTATTAAATTAACACAACATATTTCACAAAAAACACAATTTTAGAGTCCCCTTATAAACTAAATGCGGTCTTCCTCCCCTATGGCTGATTGGTATTACCTGGCTCGATTAGCCCCAAACGCTCACCGCCCTTGCCAGCTGAGTCCCCCTGCACATCAGCTGGTGTTTTGGAGGTCTAGACAATCAGGATTTTCCCTTTGTCTGTACCTACCCCAGGTGCCCCTTCAGGTTGCAAGAAGGTAGGGCAAACCAGAATGCAAAGCACATCCCATACTGCATTTCCATGGCACCTCTTAACCGCTGTCTGGGGGAGGGGGAGACCGCATTCCACCACAAAAAGGAGGGGACATCTCTTAGCTCCTTCAACCTTTTTTATTACTGGAACTCAAATACCGAAGTTAAAACCATTCATCACTCCAGTCAGAAGCGGATCTACTAGACGATGGTCCCCAAAGGTGTGTCCGGGTTCTTAATGCTCTCTCTGATTCGAATGGCTTTTTGTCCTTTTGTCCAAATAATTCCTCCTGCCAGACTGAACAGACAAGTTATTAGAATTTCTAGAATACGCACTTTCCGTCCCGCGCCCTTTACTTCCCTTCCTTCTATCGTATTTTTATCCTTTTGGAAAAACACTCTCCCTCTCTTCCTCACTGCAAACCTCATGATATTCCGTTTCTGATTCCCCACTGGTGTCCGATATAGAAAAATATTCAGGAGAAATGCTACTTTCCCTTCTTGTTATTTTCTTTATCCTATCCCTCCCATCAGCCTCTCTTAATTTTTCCTCTATCCCTAACACCAACCCTTTTTTCCTGCTTATTTGCCCTTTCTTTCCCTCTTCCCATCCCCTGCAGCTCATTTGTATTTTTTATATACCTATTCCCACTCCCCCCGCTCCCCTCTTCCTCTATTGCCGTTCTTATGTGCCTTGGGGAGCGTGAGGAGAGCCTTAGAACATTGGTGGGTCCGTGGGCAGAAGTGACGTTTGCAACCATGCAACTCGTCACTTCCGCAGACCTTGTGGCAGCTGCCACGTGGTGGGCTCTGTCTTTACCCTGCACGCGGCAATCTGTCTGTGTCTTGGGCCGCGTGCAAACCTTGCTGACCTCCCTCCGTTCCTCGATGTGCTGTGCCATAGACCCGGAAGGGGAACGGGTCTATTAAATACCCTGCTTTTAACCTTTAAATCCCTTCACTCTACTGCACCTCCCTACTTATCTTCTCTCTTGGTCCCTTATGTTCCAGGTCGTGCCCTTTGTTCCTCCCAAGGAAATCATCTCCACAGACCCCCCAAACACTGCTGCCTCCCGCCTTAAACCATTCTCTCTTACTGCTCCCTACCTTTATAACTCTCTCCCTTCGCCTGGTGATAATCCATAAGCTTTCCATCTAGACGTATCACCACCTTATAACTCTCCTCTTCCCCTCTCGCTTGCCTGGTGACATCCATTAATACTTTTCCATCTAGACTGTTATCCTACTTTATAACTCTCTCCCCTCTCTCGCTTCGCCTGTGGGACATCCATTAAACTTTCCATCTAGACTGTTATCCTACCTTTATAAATTTCTCCTCTCTCGCTTCCGCCTGCTGGTGACATCCATTAATATTTCCCATCTAGACTGTTATCTACCTTTATAACTCTCTCCCTCTCTCGCTTCGACTGCGTGGTGCATCCCATTAATACTTTCCCATCTAGACTGTTATCCTACCTTTATACTCTCTCCCTCCTCCTCTCCCTCTTCGCTTCGCCTGGTGACATCCATTAATACTTTTCATCTAGACTGTTATCCTACCTTATAATTCTCTCCCTCTCTCGCTTCGCCTGGTGACATCCATTAATACTTTCCCATCTAGACTGTTATCCACCTTTATAACTCTCCCTTCTCCCTCTCTCGCTTCCTTGCTGGTGACATCCATTAAACTTTCCATCTAGACTGTTATCCTACCTTTATACACTCTCTCTCTCGCGCTTCGCTGGTGACATCCATTATACTTTCCCATCTAGACTGTTATCCTACCTTTATACACTCTCCCTCTCTCGCTTCCACCTGGTGACATCCATTAATACTTTTCATCTAGGACTGTTATCCTACCTTTATAACTCTCCCCTCTCTCTCCTTCACCCTGTCAACATCTAGACTGTTATCCTACCTTTTAACTCTCTCCCTCTCTCGCTTCGCCCGGTGGTGGTGACATCCATAATGCTTTCCCATCGAGACTGTTATCCTACCTTTATAACTCTCTCTACTCTCTCGCTTCGCTGGTGACATCCATTAATACTTTCCCATCTAGACTGTTATCCTACCTTTTAACTCTCCCTCTCGCTTCGCCTGGTGACATCCATTAATACTTTCCCATCTAGACTGTTATCCTACCTTTATAACTCTCTCCCTCTCTCGCTTCGCTGGTGACATCCATTAATACTTTCCATCTAGACTGTTATCCTACCTTTATAACTCTCTCCTCTCTGGCTTCCCTGGTGACTCCATTAATACTTTCCCATCTAGACTTATCCTACCTTTTTAAACTCTCTCCCTCCTCTCTCTTCGCTTGCGCTGGTGACATCCATTAATACTTCCATCTAGACTGTTATCCTACCTTTATAACTCTCTCCCTCACTCGCTTCGCCTGGTGACATCATTAATACTTTCCATCTGACTGTTATCCTACCTTTATAACTCTCTCCCTCTCTCACTTGCCTGGTGACATCCATTAATACTTTCCCATCTAGACTGTTATCCTACCTTTATAATTCTCCCTCTCTCGCTTCGCTGGTGAACATCTCATAATACTTTCCCATCTAGACTGTTATCCTACTTTAACTCTTTCCCTCTCTCGCTCTTCGCTTCGCTGGTGACATCCATTATACTTTCCCATCTAGACTGTTATCCTACCTTATAATCTCTCCCTCTCTCGCTTCGCCTGGGGACATCCATTAATACTTTCCAATCTAGACTGTTATCCTACCTTTATAACTCTCTGCTTCGCCTGGTGACATCCATTAATACTTTCCCATCTAGACTGTTATCCTACCTTTATAAACTCTCTCCCTCTCCGCTTTGCCTGGTGACATCCATTAATACTGATAGGGCCAGGGAGAGAGGTCCCGGTTCAAGGTTAGGACCCCTTAAGCCTCAAAGGGCTATTGTCAGAGCTGCAAGGGCCTGATAGGGCTGGGGGAGGGGGGGTCCGGTTTGAGCTGCAGGACCCCCTAAGCCCCAAAAAGCACTCATCAGTGCCCTGTTCGAGGGTACCTCCACCCCAGCGGGCACTTCCTTTCCCCTCCCCATGACGTATAGGGCGGGGGCTGGGAGGGGCTGCTGGGAATAGGGCGGGGTGGGTGTACACCGCCCACCCCTGTGTTGGCAGGTGTGACCACCCGCGGCGCAATCCTTTCTCAGGAGCCCCTCCAGCCCCCTGTCCATGCGGCGGGGTTTGAGCTTTCTTCACCACGATACTGTACTTGTTGCTAAGTACAGTATCACGAGAAGGGAGTCAAAATACCGCAGCAAATCACCGCGGTAATCTTTTAATGGCGATGTGCTCACCTTTAAAATATGGCGAAGCAGTATTTTCGCCACGGGACGTGCAGCGGTAACTTTAGGCGCGGTATTAAGGCCGTTTATAAATATCGTTCCGTTTTCGAGTTTTGATTTTCGGAAAGTTTGAGTTTCGGTTTTCGGAAATCGTCTTACTTTAAGTAGCGCATGAAAATTGTGGGGTGGACAGCAGCACGTTTCTTAAAAAAAAACGAAAACAAGCATAGGGACCAACAGTTTAACATTTCACATTAACTTTCAATGTCCTTAAGCTCACTCATGGTGTATACCTTACAGCCTTGCTTAGGTCATGACACAATGTGAATGACTGTGTGAAGTTAAGACACGTCATCCCCCAACTTCACTACATAATGACGTATTAGAAATATTGCTATGTGACATAGTTACATGATTGTAATCAGTGGTGACGCTACGTTAAAACATTTGGGCCACGTGTCCCGGATCTTTGGCAAAGTGCCCCAAATGTTTTTTAAAAACTTACCGAAAGAGGTGCCTGAAATTCCAACATCCCAGCAGTAGTTCCAGCTGCACGATGATGTGTTGTACTAGTGGGAGTTGGAACTTCCGCCCCTGAGCTTCTCTGAATGTCTCTTGAATTCTGGCCTCCAGCTGCTCTGCTCCTGACACATGGGTAGGTGATAGCCACAGATCCTTATTAGGCTATTATAGTGATGAATTATTATATGAGAATTGCAAATTTGTGTCATTATGTAATGAAATGCCCATGGCTACCACTATGCAATTAAAATGGCTACCGGTATTCGACTAAATTCCCATGGTGATGACATTTCCATGGCTATCAGTACAGTGTAATAATGAAATTCCCATGGCTACCAGTATGTGATGACATTCCATGGCTACCAGTACAGTATGTAATGAAATTCCCTGGCTACCAGGATATTAATGAAATTACCAGTGTGCTACCAGTATATAATCAAATTGCCAGTTTGCTACCAGTATTATAATTGCCAGTGTGCTACCAGTATATAATCAAATTGCCAGTTTGCTACCGTATATAATGAAATTGCCAGTGTGCTACCAGGATATAATGAAATTGCCAGGGTGCTACCAGTAGATAAGAAAAGCCAGTGTGCTACCGTTATAATGAAATTGCCAGTTTGCTACCAGTAATAATGAAATTGCCAGTTTGCTACAGTTTTATTGAAATGCAGTGTGCTACAGTATATAATGAAATTGCCAGTTTGCTACCAGTTTATATTGAAATTGCCAGTGTGCTACCAGTATATAATCAAATTGCCAGTGTGCTACCAGTTTTATATTGAAATTGCCCAGTGTGTACCAGTATATATGAAATTGCCAGTTGCTACAGTTTTATATTGAAATTGCCAGTGTGTACCAGTATATAATGAAATTGCCAGTTGCTACCAGTTATAATGAAATTGCCAGTTTGCTACCAGTTTATATTGTGAAATTGCAGTGTGCTACCAGTATATAATGAAATTGCCAGTTGCTACAGTTTATATGAAATTGCCAGTGTGCTACCAGTTTATATTGAAATTGCCAGTGTGCTACCAGTATATAATGAAATTGCCAGTTTGCTACCAGTTTATATGAAATTGCCAGTGTGCTATCAGTATATATTGAAATTGCCAGTGTGCTACCAGTTTATATTGAAATTGCCAGTGTGCTATCAGTATATAATGAAATTGCCAGTTTGCTATCAGTATATAATGATATTGCCAGTTTGCTACTCAGGATTAATGAATGCCAGTGTGCTACCAGGTTTATATTGAAATTGCCGTGTGCTATCAGTATATAATGGAAATTGCCAGTTTGATACCAGTTAGATTGAAATTGCCAGTGTGCTATCAGTATATAATGAAATGCCAGTTGCTACCAGTTATATTGAAATTGCCAGTGTGCTATACAGTATATAATGAAACTGCCAGTAGTTGCTACAGATATAATGAAATTGCCCGTTGCTATCAGTATATAATGATATTGCCAGTGTGCTACCAGTATATAATGAAATTGCCAGTGTGCTATCAGTATATAATGAAATTGCCAGTTGGCTATTCAGTATTAATGATATTGCCAGTGGTATCAGTATATAATGAATTGCCAGTTTGCTCTATCAGTTATATGATATTGCCAGTGTGCTACCAGTATATATGAAATTGCCAGTGTGCTATCAGTATATAAAATTGCCAGTTTGCTATCAGTATATAATGATTGCCAGTGTGCTATCAGTATATAATGAAATTGCCAGTTTGCTATCAGTATATAATGATATTGCCAGTTGTGCTACCAGTATATAATGAAATTGCCAGTGTGCTCTCAGTATATATGAAAATTGCCAGTGTGCTATCAGTATATAAGGATATTGCCAGGTGCTACCAGGTATAATTGAATATGCAGTGTGCTACAGTAATAATGATATTGCAGTGTGCTACAGTAATAATGAAATTGCCAGTTTGCTCTCGTATATAATGCTATTGCCAGTGTGCTACCAGTATATATTGAAATTGCCAGTGTGCTATCAGTATATATTGAAATTGCCAGTGTGCTACCAGTATATAATGAAATTGCCAGTTTGCTATCAGTATATAATGATATTGCCAGTGTGCTATCAGTATATAATGAAATTGCCAGTTTGCTATCAGTATATAATGATATTGCCAGTGTGCTACCAGTATATATTGAAATTGCCAGTGTGCTATCAGTATATAATGAAATTGCCAGTTTGCTACCAGTATATAATGAAATTTCCAATTTGCTACCAGTGTATATTGAAATTTCTAGTTTGCTACCAGTATAATGGAATATTGTTCCTCTGTGACATTAATTTGTGTATCTCTGTCTATTTCTCTGTCTTTCTATTAATAACTTCCTGGCTGTGTATGTATCTATCGGTTTGTCTGTTTGTTTGTCTCTCTGTCTCTCTATTAAGTACCTAGTGGGTGTGGCTTAATTGGGACGTGACATAAATAATTTCGCCGTGACCCTGATCTTCTCAGACCCTAGAGATGCCCCTGATTGTAAGATCTGAGACATGTTATTAATAATCTCACCATGGACATTCTGCTTCATACTTTATCCCTGTTTTGGTTAAAATCACTCAGACATTATTGGTGTATTTCAAATACATGTTTCATGAGCGTGTTGAATGCATGTGAAGGATATTCTACAGTTGTACAGGACAGTTTGTATATTACGCATTCCGAACAAGTAATGTTCTTCCAAGTGACGCAGCAGTTCTCTTCTATGGGTCTCAATAGTCAGACCTTGCTTGGGTAGTTGTACGATTAAACATGTGTAATGAACTACATACCTGACATGTAACAGGAACTTGACAAACATGCTTTGATATAGTATGCATATGACATTGCACGGGCAAAATTACATGGTCCTGCATAATATAGTTTGCATGTATACATATGTACTAATGTAAAGTCATGCATACCAACGTTTATCACATGCTTAATGTTAGGATACCCATTTGAACTACAACCCGGCCTGTAAAAAATGCACATAGTGGTCATTTGACATATGAAAATATTATTCATCATAGATGGCAAAGTACGTGTAGTATTCAGGTGATGAATATTTCCTTAGAGGTAGTAAAATAGCATTGGATGGGTGACAAGTGAGCAGTTTCATTGACAATGATGAACACCCTGGTGTGTGTATAGAAATGAATAACATATTGCATCCATTCAAGATTCACAGGTTTTATCAAGATACATGTTACATGTATTAGTGCTTAATGTGTGCCTAATGTCAACTCTTTTGTGCAGACACAGCAGTTGACAAGTCAATGCCACGCGAGATGACACAGTTGAACTGGAAGAACAGAAGTGGCTCCAGAGACACCCTCTGCACACAATTCTTCCCAATCGGCTGATGCCCCATCGATGAAATGTACCATATCTGAATACCTTAGAGACCATCACTGATGCCTTTTGCAATGAACTTGAACCAAAATGCATGTACAAGCGTTGATGTGTTGACCAGTCATCTTGGACATGACATGAAACTATCGATCACTACACTCCAGCAAACAAACATGTAGGTTCCAACAAGACGCAAACACACAAACTCTGCACACACATATGACAAGTTGGTAGCAACACCTCTATAAATAGTCACTACTCCGTGCCTACTGGCAATCAAAATTTGTTGGCCCTCGCAAAATATAAGACACAACACTTGGATTTTTATTCCCACAGTTACTTATGCACGGTTTGATGTTCTCGCACTACACACAGGTGTTTGCACTGTCACTGTGATTTGTGCTTATATTCAATACTTTCAGGGAGATTCAATAAATTTTCTTATCGTTTAAAATGGTGCTAATTTTGCCCCAACCAATCAGATCTTATTTAACATTTGAAAGCTAACATCTGTCGGCTCCAACTCAAAAACATCTCCCGCATTTAACCCTTCCTCTCTAAGTAAGCTACAAAAATCTTAGTCCACGCCCTAATTATATCCCGGCTAGACTACTGCAACACACTCCTGTGTGGTTTACCAAACAACCGCCTGGCACCGCTTCAATCCATTCTCAACTCTGCTGCCCGGCTCATTCATTTCTCTTCTCGCTTCTCTAATTCCTCTCCACTCTGTCAGTAACTCCACTGGTTACCCATCACACAAAAGCACTATACAACACAACCCCTCCATATATCTCACCCTATCCTATAAAGCACTATCCAACACAGCCCTCCATATATCTCACCCTATCATATAAAGCACTATCCAACACAGCCCCTCATATATCTCACCCTATCCAAAAGCACTATCCAAACACAGCCCCTCTATATCTCACCTATCTATAAAGCCAATCCAAAAACAGCCCCCCAATATCTCACCCATCCTATAAAGCAAAATCCAACACACCCTCCCATATATCTCTACCCTATCCATAAAGCACTATCCAACACAGCCCCTCATATATCTCACCCTATCCTATAAACACTATCCAACACAGCCCCTCATATATCTCACTATCCTATAAACACTATCCAACACAGCCCTCCATATATCCACCTATCCTATAAAGCATAATCCAACACACCCCTCCATATATCTTACCCTATCCTATAAAGCCAATCCAACACAGCCCCTCCATTATCTCACCCTATCCTATAAAGCACTATCCAACACAGCCCCTCATTAATCTCACCCTATTAAAAGCACTATCCAACACAGCCCCTCCATATCTCACCCTACATTAAAGCACTATCCAACACAGCCCCTCCATATATCACCTATCCTATAAAGCAAAAATCCAACCACCCCTCCATATATCTACCCTATCCTATAAAGACATATCCAAAAACAGCCCTCCATATATCCACCCTATCCTAAAAGCACATCCAACACAGCCCCTCATATATATTCATCCCCTCCCCCCTCCCTCCCCCCTTCATCTTCTACCCTATCCTATAAAGCAATCCAACACACCCCTCCATATATCTACCCTATCCTATAAAGCGCAATCCAACACAGCCCCTCATATATCTCACCCTATCCTATAAAGCAAATCCAACACACCCTCCATATATCTCACCCTATCATAAAAGCACTATCCAAACACAGCCCTCCATAATCTCACCCTACCTAAAGCACATCCAACACAGCCCTCATATATCTCACCCTATCCTATAAAGCACTATCCACACAGCCCCTCATATATTCACCCTATCCTATAAAGCACTATCAACACAAGCCCTCCATATCTACCCTATCCTATAAAGCACTATCCAACACAGCCCTCCTATATCTCACCTATCCTATAAAGCACTATCCAACAACAGCCCCTCCATATATCTCACCTATCCTATAAAGCACTATCCAACACAGCCCTCCTATATCTCACCTATCTATAAAGCAATATCCAACACAGCCCCTCCATATATCTCACCCTATCCTATAAAGCAATATCAACACAGCCTCCATATATCTACCTATCCTATAAAGCAATATCCAACACAGCCCCTCCATATATCTCACCCTATCCTATAAAGCACATTCAACACAGCCCTCCAATATCTCACCATTCCTATAAAGCACTATCAACCAGCCCCCCTCCCATATATCTCACCCTATCCTATAAAGCACTATCCAAGACAGCCCCTCCATATATCTCAGAGCTTATTCAGCGACACCATCCCAGGCGCAACCTCCGCTCTGCAAATGATACCGTCCTCTCATCCACCCTTGTGGACTCCCTTCCTCCGTCTGTCTGTCACTCACCGTCCCTTAACACCTTTAAACGGAACCTTAAAACCTACCTCTTCAGGCACCATATAACCTGGTCTAAACATTACCCCCTTACTACCCAATATGATCCAACCCGCCTTTCATGCTCCACTGCCAATCAGTTTACAGCCTACCGATTCCTGTCACTTTATGTCTCACCCCATATCCTGTGGACTTTGAACAGGTTCCTCTCTCCTATTGTATCACGGTATTGCTGTAAGATACCCCTCACTGTTTACTCATATTCTGTATTACCTGTGTATGTAATATGTATGACTTTGTATAACATGTATTACCCTGTATGTAATGTATGACTGTCATTGTAAAGCGCCACGGAAGATGTTGTCGCTATATAAATCCATAATAATAATCTGATTGGTTGGGGCAAAATTACCACCATTTTAAATAAAAACTTTTTATTGAATAACCCTGTATGTTTAAAGGGTATGTCCACCCTTATAAATTTTTTTTGTCATATTATAATATGCCTTTCCCCAGCCCCAACCGCTATAAAATAAATTTAAGAAAGTGCCCCGATGTTTACTTACCTTCCCTCTCTCCTCCGACACCTGCCCAGCCTTCTGCTTGCAAAACACTGCAAGCAGGGGGCGGGACCGGCAGCCGCGCCCGTGATTGGCTGAGAGGCAGCCAATCACGGACGCAGCTGCCGGCTTCTCAGAATGCCGGGGGAGAGAGGGAAGGTAAGTAGAGTTCGGGGGTCTTTATTAAAATTATTTTTTAGCAGTTTGGGGGCTGGGGGAAGATATTCTATTACATGGGCAAGGGGTTTTATGGTAGGGGGAGGAATCGCAAAATGGGAGGGGGAGTAGGGCTGCAGTACGCATGCCAAACTTCTCCCGGAGGCCAGGTAGGAGGCAGTCCTATATGGACCTGCTATCCTCCTGGTGGGCAGTTTTGGGGACTTTGGGGGGGGACTACAGGAGACCATATGGAGCTGGGATATGAGGTAAGGATTTTACTACACTACATGGTGGGGCCAGTAGTTGGGGGGGATTAAGTTTTTGGGAGTGGACATGCCGTTTAATGGTAAAGTGTTGCTGTAGGTTTGTGGTTCATTCTGTATATACCTTGGCAAACAATACAATATTTCATGCAGTGTGCTCTTGGCAAACTGTATACAAATACAACAACAGGTTGTGCATTCGACAGTCTTTCACTTGGTGCCTGCTATACTGTCTGAGCACCACCTAGTGGGGGAAGAAAGCAACAGCGTAGTGACATCGCCGCCAAACGGAACTAGAGAATATGAACAAGTCGTGTATTAGGCTTCTGAACTGCAATACTTTTTTCCCCATTCATATGTAATCGACTATCATTAAAGCTGCAAATACAATGATCATTGTCTTTATGTTGTGAGCCCCTCGCTCATTTTTTTACGTATTGCTATTTGTTTGTGAAATCACTAGTAAAGGTTCCACAAAGCACGGTGTTTACTGGCTGATTGTATTCAACTACACATACTGCATGAAGTTATTGGTAAGTGAAAGCATGCTTACATGTGACTGTGTTTAGGTTGACATTCGATACGTTAGACGTTTTCTATAACCAACCGTCTAATCTACGTAATGTGTAACGTTTACATAATCCCATGTGACCCGTTCATTTTGTGATCTCAAAAAAACAGCCTAGGTGGTTCTTAGATAGATGAGAGATTTGTCTGTAGACAAAGGTCAAACCCCAAATCTATACAGTAGTGTACGTGGAGCTTGAGAGACCTGAAAGATAAGCGTGTCAACTGGTCCTGTACATTGGATTACACACGGTGCATTCACTAGTTTATACATTAACCAACATAATTCACAGAGAATCTTACAAACAATGACACACACTTGACTTAAGGCACTGTACATTTGCCCTGTGTGTGCGATGTACAAACACTATGATGGTGATTTGAGTAATATGTCGTAAATGCCGCATAACATGTCCCAAGGGCATGATCAGAAAAGACTATGCATTTAAAGGGTTCACATTATGGTCCTCATACCACTGGTGCAGATTCATGTGTATCATGGTCAGCGTATAAGACGTGGTATATATTTCTAAGAAGAACATTCTTGTATAACAGGTAGTTTTCCGAGTTGGTTGCACAAGATCAATGTGGGTTTAAAACCAGTGGCAATGCTACAATTGTTAGTAAAGCACATTCCGCACTTCTGTCAAACACGTCACATAAGCAAAAGCACTTTTCCAAGATGGCGTTGAGCAACCAGCAAAGTGGAATGAGTGTTATGATGCAAACGAGCAGAGCTACGGAGGAAGATGATTCTTCTGCGGGGACATCAAGGGGATCATTTCAGTCACCTGCAGCCTCACCATATGTGATAACCAGTGGTTGGTCTGCAAAGGAGGGGAAACAGTCCATGCGGAACCTAGAATCCACCAAGATGGCCGCCTCTTGTGGACATTCTACAGGTAGTGGGGGGAAGCCCTTAGTTCTACACCGCAGCTATGAGCACACGGAGAACACAGACTGTGTCATCAAATATTTCAAACACTGGCATGCAGCTTCTAACAGAAATACAACAACTTGAGCAGAGGCAAGAATGTAAAATGTATGACATGACATACAATGCACAACATACAATAAAATAACACAACGTCCGATGACAAAGAACTGAACCAATTAGGTCAAGGTTAGGAAATGGCCGGAAAGTGTCAAAAGAACAAAAAATTTCTCAAGGGGGGAGTTGGACAATATGGTGCGATACCTGCAGAAACATGAATATGATACTACCCAATGGGAGTTACCAAATATTCCACTAAGTACAAATAATGCAAACTTTGTCCTACAAAGTATAGAGAAAGTTTGGATATGGACAGACCATGGCCAAATTACAACTTCGCCAAATTGACTACAAACTGGACCTACCAACTCCAAAGAAAAAGGAGCATGGGGACTAGAGATGGACCCGAACCCGAGTTTGAGTCGAACTTAAGTCCAAAATGGACTCGGATTTCTCGGACTTTCGATCTTTCTGGTCTTTCGATAATTATTGAATGTTCGTCGTCACGATTTCGAGAAAAAAACTAATTTACTAGCCGTTCACTAACCCTTGAATGGACCGTTCGGTCACCCTTGAATGATAAATTAGAAAAAGAACTTTTTAAACGTAAAAAACAAAAGCTAAGTAGAGATCAGACTATCAAAAAGCACAAGTTTATAAGTGGAACCACAAGGGAACCGTCTGAGAGATAAGGGGGTTACTTCTGATACAACACAACCAGTGACTAGTACGGACATCGACACTTCAGATAGTGAAGGAAATTTTTTTTTAGGGCTCTCCCCTCGAAAGCTAAGATCAGGAGTGCAAAAAACCAACAAAAACACCCTAAAGTAATGCTGCCCTCTATGGGGATAAGTCCATCTGACATCGTTACAATAATGGACAAATATTTGAAACAGACGGCCACTTCTGAATTGCAAATTGTTAACCTTTCCTCTCATGTTCTTACAGCTACTCAGAGGTCAGTACTTGCAAAAGGTCTGAAATGTTGTCCCCAGCAACATTGAACACATCGACAAACTTACAGCATCTAAGGACCTGTTTCTTTTTTGTAGGAAATTGGCCTTAAAGGCATTTTTTGCTGAGCAATGTGATGATAATGCTGCAGTGGACATTTTACTAGACCTTGAACAACAGACCACCCGTTCAGGATTTAGAAGTAAGTTTAGACAAAAAACTAAATTTACTCCTTCCTTTCCAGATTTCCCTGCCATTCAAATTTTTTATCAAAATTCACTACGTGAGATTGATAAAATGATGACCACATCGACACCGCATTGCAACCTCACTAAAGAGGGAAAAGCTGCTATTGAGGAGATTGCTGGTTGGACCGATGTGGTCATCAAACCCTTGGACAAAGGAGGAAATATAGTTCTGTGGCCTGAGAAAATGTATATGGAAGAGGCTGTGTCACATTTAAGCAACACTCATAACTATAGATTGTTACCTTCTTATCCCACAGGTGTCTTTTAATTGAGGAGGCAGAATTCTTACAGGCAGCTAATCTGGTTATACCTACCTTTTTACCTACTGCCTAAAATACATAAAAATTTGAAAACTCCACCAGGTAGGCCGATTGTGTTGGGCATCGGAGGGTTAAATGAAAACCCATGTTCTTTTATTGACTGGCATCTCCACTCACAAGTCACCGGACTTGACTCTTATATAAGAGATACTTCAGATCTCCTGCTTAAGTTCATCGAAGTAACTGATGAACATCTTCTGGTCATGTGGAGTCATTATGTACAAATATAGAACATCAACATGGCATCAAGGGATCAGATATTTTTTGAACATGGAAGAACAGGAATTGACAGGTAGACATTCTTTCATTTTACTTCTTCTTGAATTTGTACTCACTAAAAACTTCTTTGTATTTGATGGCAGGTTTTATATCCAAACCAGGGGTACGGCTATGGGTGCGAAGTGTGCTCCCTCTTACGCCAACCTGTTTTTGGGTTGGTGGGAGAGGGAGTACGTTTTTTCGGATTATTGATGTGTTTTACTGCATATGTGGATGTCTGGCTCCATTTCATAGACAATGTCTTTTTTCTGTGGCACGGGCCCAGGCAGCTACTGCAGGAATTCATTAAAATATTGAATAAAAATGATCTCAATATATTTTTAACGCATCAGATCTCCGAGAAACAAGTGGAATTCCTTGACGTTATGATCAAGAAATTTGAGGGACATCTCATTACCACATTATATAGGAAACCCCCTGCATCGAATGCTTTGTCCATCCTGAAGCCCTTAAAAGATCAATCCCGAAAGTGCAATATTTACATCTAAGACATAACTGTACCCTAGACAGTGATTTTGATGACACAGCTACAGAACTGACTGAGAGATTTGATGAAAGAGACTACCCTAAGGCACTTTTAGGAAAAGATCGAGCTGCAGCAAAGGGTCTTAATCGGATAGAACTACTCAAACCTAGGGTTAGAAACTGTGACCAACAAGTAAGATACATCACGACGTATGGTACTGAATGGTTTGGTCTCAAACAAGCCTTACGTAAAACCTGGCATGTTCTAAGTAATGACAATGTCATTGGTAATTTTGTTTCAGAACAACCAACTCTTACGGCAAGGAAATGTAAAAGTCTATCAGAGATACTCACCAGAATTCATTTTGTCAGAGGCACCATAGAACTAACATTGGGCCACAAAGTGGTGGGGACCTACCCCTGTGGCGATTGCACTTTCTGCTCACTAATGACCAATGTGCGTGAGGTATGCTTCTCTAAAAATGATTTAAAATTTAGTCCTAAATACACATATTTATACAGATCCGATACACATTTATTACGCTGTTGAGGAAGCCAGGTGTGCGAAACGCGTTCAGTTTTCCCGACCGTGTACATGCCATGTAAACCACTCAGGACCCAACCTTATTGATCATTTGCCCTTGATGTTGATTTCCCCGTGGACTGGTGACTGTGACTCGATTACAGATGAGTAATACTGTTAGGGGAATAGGGTGTAAGGGATTGAGTCTACTATACTTGTTTTGCTGAATACTTTATGGTTCACATGTCTGCCTTACTATTGTTTTTAAGTGACTTTATCTTTCCATTGCACTTTGTTCCCCATGTATGTTCAAATAAAGGGATATTTATAGTTTTTCAGATGTAAGCCCTAGAGGTGTGCTTGGTCTCTCTTTCTCTGTTTGATAACCCTCGAATGTAGCTTGTGCAAACCCGACAATTGCCCGCTTGTGTTCAGGAAGTGTTATAACAAGTTTTGGTGACAGTGCCATATTCCCCAGACCATTTCCCAGGTACCACAGCCATTTACAGTAAGTTACCATTGTTGGCTGTAAATCATCCAGACTTTTCGAACTATCACTTCCCATTGACTTTAATGGATACGAATTCGAACTTTCAAACTTTTATTGAAGTTCAAAAATGGACTGAACTTTATGAAATTCGAGCATCTCTAGTGGGGACTGAGGTATTAATTTTAATGTTCCTTATTATTAATTATAACACATAGTTACTCATTGGTCACAACTAAATATGCAGTTGGTACAACACGACACTAACAAGGCTACACACTCACTGTCACTATATCTGTGTACCACTGCACAAGCATGGGTACTTCCATATACTACTGTGACAAGGGGGTTTAAACGTTTTTCAGGTACAGGACTTTGCTTAAAGTTATGCGACTTGCAAAGCTAAGGATCTGAGTACTTCACATCACAAAGTATCAATGTCAATACTGCAATGTAATTGAGATCCACAGTAGCACATTAATGTTGGCTGACGGCAGACAATGGGTAGGGGCAATACTCAAACCCTCTACTGCAAGGGCCAAGACAATCCAAACGCAAAAGAAATGTGGAGGAGCCCATTACAGGTATGTGCATATACCTCCTCTTACCTCCTTTACCACTCTTACCTCCTCTTACCTCCCTTACCTCCTCTTACCTCCTTTACCACCCTTACCTCCTCTTACCTCCTCTTACCTCCCTTACCACCCTTACCTCCTTTACCTCCCTTACCTCCTCTTACCTCCTTTACCTCCCTTACCTCCTTGCAATGCAGCAATACTGAGTTCCCTGTGTTACACCTGGATACGTCTCACATGCCCCCAACATTACTACCTCTTTAAAGAGCAAATTCTCCCTCTCAATTACAATCTTTATAAAGATTAATGACCCCCCATAGTTAATTTGTGTTATAATTCCCTTTACCAAAGGTGTGTGTAAAGTTACAGATCTCTTGTTATGGTCATCTACTTACCTCTTATGCAGCTTCCAGGTAACACCATTAGTGTTGGTGACATCACAGCCAATCAATGGCGACCATTCCCAAAGTTACCTGCTCTGTGAGCTCGGGGGGGAAGTCGTAGCCTGTAATACTAATCCAATGCAAGGTCAGGGAGACAATCTTCCCAAGAAAATGCAACCAAGCAGGGAGTGTCATCCCAGATAAATGACCCAAGGTAAACTGTTAGGACCTTCCATACTGGGGTTACCTTGACGTGGTTGGAAGGCTTTTCACTTTTATGCATAAAATTGTAACTAAAACCCCCCATGTTTTTACTAGCACAGATTATGATATATGGGGCCCAGGAATGTGCATTGATCATTTCTTTTCTTGTTTGTTATAATGTTTTGGTCAGATACGATCAGTAGCACTTCCACTATATGTAATAATAATATAACCATAGGAGCTCCCACAGCACTCTGAGCTCAAAACAACATCGGAGGAGGTGTGACTATGCTGGCAAGGAATCGGCTCTGTAGGTAACTTTATACACATCTTTGGTAAAGGGAATTAGATCAAAAACTAACTAATACACAAGAGGTTCAAATTATTATGGGAACTGCAGTGAAATATTTTCTTATAATAATCACTTGGCTATGTCACTGGGGATTAACATAGGTAGTAAATGGATCAGAAATTCAGGGACATATTTATAAATATTACTTAGTGGATGTTCGAGGTATGAGCTTGAAAGTAAGGGTGGGTGTTTTATCTTCTAAATCAAATTATTTATATTCCTGAAGTAAGAAATAGTAATAATTCCCAGAGGTTCATACTGTAGTTACCAATATACATTTATAATACATCCTTACAATTGAAATGTAATGTGAGCATGTGCAGTACTGAGACGACGAGATGCACGGATGGTTTGTAAGGAAATTTATCTGGAAAACAAAATTGGGAGAATGGTCCATTCTCTGCCTGGTCCTCTATCCACCAGATGTCTATCTAGCACCACATGTAACTATTATATCGATTCCACAAAGTGTTCTTTATTAGGTGTATCATGGTCAGGCTGAATGGTGGCCTACAGTGAAATCCATAATAGTGGTTGCTATAAAAAAAGGGCCTTGGAATATGTAGAATCTTTCTTCTTGGGAAAGGCTGGAGAGATGAGGGAGAAGAAACACCGGGAACATTGGGAAAGGTCCAGTAGGTGGAGGGTTGTAGACTGAGCAGAATATGAGCTATAGGGAAGACGTAGTATCTGTTATTTGTACCAAAATGAAGAGCAATTTTATCAACATTTATATCCAAGAAGGGCCCAGAACATATGGAGACTAAATTGGGGGGGGAGACTAGATTAGGGGGGAGACTACATTGGGGGGGAGACTAGATTAGCCACCAGAATGACAAGGAACCTCAGTGGATGAAGTTTATCACTGCTACTTCTCGTACACTGGATCATTTGTCCGGCCATAAGCTCTTTATCACAGGCAGACTGAGATGCACATCCACTCATTGAAAGAGACTCTGTAAAAAGAAAATATTTTAATACATTTCCATCATTTGTTAAGCTAGGTACACACATGAAAGCAGAATCTGCAAGTTTCTGTCACTTATTCTCTAAACCTATGTAAAGTATAGGGAGAACGCTCGGGACTGCAATTTCCAAATCAGCCGCAGCCGACTCCCTACAAGGAACCCAAGAAGATGAAAGTGTGAGTTAGAAAGTAAAGTACTTGTCTCAACAACCTGTGTGGTGCAGAGAGTCCCTGATTAACACTTTCCTAGTAGCAGTGTTGTAGTGTGAAGGTCTCTAGCTCTTCCTGTCAGCTGCAGCAATACTTGTAGAAAGTACCTTCTTAAAGGGGAATATTGGAGGGTAGGAAGAATGTTGTTCCTTATGCTGTATTTATAGAAACCACATGGTGCAGAGCTGCAGGGGGAGGATAATGACCTCCCGTTCTTCAATAAAATAATCAGGAGCCGGGAGAGAAGGTAAGGAACTTACCCGATCGCTCACTCCCCCGCATGCACATAGAAGACAGTCCATCAGGACTACATAGCGGGGGAGCAAGTGATCGGATAAGTTCCTTACTTTCTCTCCTGGCTCCTGATCATTTTATTAAAGAACGGGAGGTAAGACACAGCTCCTTTACCTCCCATTCTTCAATAAAATTAAATGCCCACACTTTATATTTTCAGTGGAGATACCTTTCAAGCCTTGTACACTTATACGTCACAGCGCAAGACTAAGGTTGCCACTTCAATACCCGAGCACACAATCTACACAACAAAAGGCTGTTAGCATTTTCTTTAGAAGCACAATGCAGGCTGCATTAATTTACATGTACCGTATATACTCGAGTATAAACTGAGATTTTCAGGCTAAAAAAATAGCCTGAAAATCGAGTCTCTGTTTATACTCGAGTCAAGCACTTACCTGCTCCGGCGGCCGCACGCTCCGCATCCTCTGCTTGCCGATGTTACTTCCCGGCGCCGAGTAATGACGTCAGCCAGCAGAGGAAAGTGGAGCATGCGGCCGCCGGAGCAGAGAAGAGGATCCAGAGCAGCCTGCAGGGGAACATGTGGAGCAGGTAGGAGAAGGCAACTGGGAAGGAAGGGGGGAAGGCATAGTAATTCCTGCAGTGGCAATTCTTTGCTACTCAGACTTTTGAAACTACAGCTCCAGCAACTTAAGCATGCTGGGAGTTGAGTTTTTTCAAACATCGCAGTGCCAAGGAATAAGACTTCAGTTACCTTTTAATGGACATAAGAATTCCCATACAGTATAGCCAAATACCGTATAGCTATTACTTTAGGGACTTCTGATGTTCATTTAAAGGGCAACTAAATCCTAAAACAATAAAGAATCTGAAGGAGGATGATATCTATTGCTGCCTTCTGATTCTGTATTGTTTTGAGGCTTTAGTTGCCCTTTAAATGGTCAGCAGAATTCCCATACAGCAGTCCCATACAGCAATAGTCTAAGGGATTTGGCTATTACTGTATGGACTACTGTATGGGAATTCTGCTGTCCATTTAAAGCACTAAAGCCTCAAAACAATACAGAATCAGAAGGCAGTTGTGGTCCATTTTTCTCTACCCTCGGTTTATATCTCAAGTCAACCACTTTACTCCTTTTTAAATGTAAAGTGGGTGCCTCGGTTTATATTTGGGTAGGTTTATACTCGAGTATATACGGTAGTCATACAGTACATATTTAATGCAATGGTACTTAGCACTGCAGCAGTATATATTTAATGCAATGGTACTTAGCACTGGTACTTTAATGCAATGGTACTTTGCATTAAATATGTACTGCTGCAGTGCTTAGTACCATTGCATTAAATATGTACTGCTGCGTTCTTAGTACCCATTGCATTAAATTTTACTGCTGCAGTGCTTAGTACCATTGCATTAATATGTACTGCTGCGTGCTAAGTACCATGCATTAATATGTACAGCTGCAGTGCTTAGTACCAGAGCACTGCAGCAGTACATATTTAATGCAATGGTACTAAGCACTGCAGCAGTACATATTAATGCAATGGTACTAAGCACTGCAGCGTACATATTTAATGCAATGGTACTAAGCACTGCGCAGTATATTTAATGCAATGGTACAAGCACTGCAGCAGTACATATTTAATGCATGGTACTAAGCACTGCAGCGTATATATTTATGCAATGGTACTTACACTGGTACTTAATGCAATGGTATTTGCATTAAATATGTACTGCTGCAGTGCTTAGTACCATTGCATTAAATATGTACTGCTGCAGGTGCTAATTACCATTACTTAATATGTCCTGCTGCAGTGCTAAGTACCATTACATTAAATTGTACTGCTGCAGTGCTAGTACCATTGCATAAATATGTTCTGCTGGAGTGCTAAGTACCATTGCATTAAATATGTACTGCGCAGTGCTAGTCACCATTACATTAAATATGTACTGCTGCATTGCTAAGTACAGTGCATAAATAGGTACTGCTGGAATCTAAGTACCACGATTCATTAAATATGTACTGCTGCAGTGCTAAGTACCATTACATTAATATGTATTGTACTGGCAGTGCTAAGTACCTTGCATAAATACTGTGCAGCGCTAAGTATCATGCATTAAATATACTGCTGCAGTGCTAAGTACCATTGCATTAATATGTACTGCTGGCAGCTAAGTACCATTACATTAAATATGTACTGCTGCTTGCTAAGTACCATTACATTAAATATGTACGCTGCAGTGCTAAGTACCATTGCATTAAAATGTACTGCTGCAGCTAAGTACATTGCATTAAATATGTACTGCTGCAGTGCTATGTACCATTACATTAATATGTACTGCTGCAGTTTAATACCATACATAAATATGTACTGCTGGAATCTAAGTCCATTGCTAAGTCCAGTGCTAAGTACCATTGCATTAAATTGTACTGCTGCGTGCTAAGTACCATTGCATTAAATATGTACTGCTGCATTGCTAAGTACCATGCATTAATATGTACTGCTGCAGTCTATACCATTGCATTAAATTGTACAGCTGCAGTGCTTAGTACCATAGCACTGCAGCATACATATTTAATGCAATGGTACTAAGCACTGCAGCAGTACATTTAATGCAATGGTACTTAGCACTGGCAGCATACATATTTAATGCAATGGGACTTAGCACTGCAGCAACATTTAATGCAATGGTACTAAGGCACTGCAGCAGTACATATTTATGCAATGGTACTTGCACTGCAGCAGTACATATTTAATGCAATGGTACTTAGCACTGCAGCAGTACATATTTATTGCAATGGTACTAAGCACTGCAGCAGTACATATTTAATGCAATGGTACTTAGCACCGCAGCAGTACATATTTAATGGCAATGGTACTAGCACTGCAGCAGTACATATTTATTGCATGGTACTAAGCACTGCAGCAGTTAATTATTAATGCAATGGTACTAAGCACTGCAGCAGTACTTTTAATGCAATGGTACTTAGACCATGCATTAAATATGTACTGCTCAGTGCTAAGTACCATTGCATTAAATATGTACTCTGCAGTGCTTAGTACCATTGCATTAAATATGTACTGCTGCAGTGCTTAGTACCATTGCTTAAATATGTACTGCTGCAGTGCTTAGTACCATTGCATAAATATTACTGCTGCAGTGCTTAGTACCATGGCATTAAATATGTACTGCTGCAGTGCTAAGTACCATTGCATTAAATATGTACAGACTGCAGTGCTTAGTACCATAGCACTGCAGCATTACTATTTAATGCAATGGTCCTAAGCACTGCAGCATCCTATTTAATGCAATGGTACTAAGCACTGCAGCATACATATTTAATGCAATGGTACTAAGCACTGCAGCAGTACAATTTTAATGCAAGGGTACTAAGCACTGCAGCAGTACATATTTAATGCATGGTACTAAGCACTGCAGCAGTACATATTTAATGCAATGGTACTTAGCACTGCAGCAGTACATATTTAATGCAATGGTACTAAGTACTCGATTACAGATGAGTAATACTGTTAGGGGAATAGGGTGTAAGGGATTGAGTCTACTATACTTGTTTTGCTGAATATTTTATGGTTCACATGTCTGCCTTACTATTGTTTTAAGGACTTTATCTTTCCATTGCACTTTGTTCCCCATGTAGTTTCAAATAAAGGGATATTTATAGTTTTTCAGATGTAAGCCCTAGAGGTGTGCTTGGTCTCTCTTTCTCTGTTTGATACCCTCGAATGTAGCTTGTCAAACCCGACAATTGCCCGCTTGTGTTCAGGAAGTGTTATAACAAGTTTTGGTGACAGTGCCATATTCCCAGACCATTTCCCAGGTACCACAGCCATTTACAGTAAGTTACCATTGTTGGCTGTAAATCATCCAGACTTTTCGAACTATCACTTCCCATTGACTTTAATGGATACGAATTCGAACTTTCAAACTTTTATTGAAGTTCAAAAATGACTGAACTTTATGAAATTCGAGCATCTCTAGTGGGGACGTGAGGTATTAATTTTAATGTTCCTTATTATTAATTATAACACCATAGTTACTCATGGTCACAACTAAATATGCATTTGGTACAACACGACACTAACAAGGCTACACACTCACTGTCACTATATCGTGTACCACTGCACAAGCATGGGTACTTCCATATACTACTGTGACAAGGGGGTTTAAACGTTTTTCAGGTACAGACTTTGCTTAAAGTTATGCGACTTGCAAAGCTAGGATCTGAGTACTTCACATCACAAAGTATCAATGTCAATACTGCAATGTAATTGAGATCCACAGTAGCACATTAATGTTGGCTGACGGCAGACAATGGTAGGGGCAATACTCAAACCCTCTACTGCAAGGGCCAAGACAATCCAAACGCAAAAAGGTGGAGGAGCCCATTACAGGTATGTGCATATACCTCCCTTACCTCCTCTTACCTCCTCTTACCTCCTTTACCTCCCTTACCTCCTCTTACCTCCTTTACCACTTACCTCCTCTTACCTCCTTTACCACTCTTACCTCCTCTTACCTCCCTTACTCCTCTACCTCCTTTACCACCCTTACCTCCTCTTACCTCCTCTTACCCCTTACCACCTTACCCCTCCTTTACCTCCCTTACCTCCTCTCTACCTCCTTTACCTCCCTTACCACCTCCTTGCAATGCAGCAATACTGAGTTCCCTGTGTTACACCTGGATACGTCTCACATGCCCCCAACATTACTACCTCTTTAAAGAGCAAATCTCCCTCTCAATTACAATCTTTTAAAGATTAATGACCCCCCATAGTTAATTTGTGTTATAATTCCCTTTACCAAAGGTGTGTGTAAAGTTACAGATCTCTTGTTATGGTCATCTACTTACCCTCTATCAGCTTCCAGGTAACACCATGTTTGTTGTGACATCAACGCCAATCATGGCGACATTCCCAAAGTTACCTGCTCTGTGAGCTCGGGGGGGAAGTCGTAGCCTGTAACTACTCCCATGCAAGGTCAGGGAGACAATCTTCCCAAGAAAATGCAACCAAGCAGGAGTGTCATCCCAGATAAATGACCCAAGTAACTGTTAGGACCTTCCATACTGGGGTTACCTTGACGTGGTTGGAAGGCTTTTCACTTTTATGCATAAAATTGTAACTAAAACCCCCCATGTTTTTACTAGCACAGATTATGATATATGGGGCCCAAATGGGCATTGATCATTTCTTTTCTTGTTTGTTATAATGTTTTGGTCAGATACGATCAGTAGCACTTCCACTATATGTAATAATAATATAACCATAGGAGCTCCACAGCACTCTGAGCTCAAAACAACATCGGAGGAGGTGTGACTATGCTGGCAAGGAATCGTCTGTAGGTAACTTTATACACATCTTTGGTAAAGGGAATTAGATCAAAAACACTAATACACAGAGGTTCAAATTATTATGGGAACTGGTGAAATATTTTTCTTATAATATCACTTGGCTATGTCACTGGGGATTAACATAGGTAGTAAATGGATCAGAAATTCAGGGACATATTTATAAATATTACTTAGTGGATGTTCGAGGTATGAGCTTGAAAGTAAGGGTGGGTGTTTTATCTTCTAAATCAAATTATTTATATTCCTGAAGTAAGAAATAGTAATAATTCCCAGAGGTTCATACTGTAGTTACCAATAACATTTATAATACATCCTTACAATTGAATGTATGTGAGCATGTGCAGTACTGAGACGACGAATGCACGGATGTTTTGTAAGGAAATTTATCTGAAAACAAAATTGGGAGAATGGTCCATTCTCTGCCTGGTCCTCTATCCCACCAGATGTCTATCTAGCACCACATGTAACTATTATATCGATTCCACAAAGTGTTCTTTATTAGGTGTATCATGGTCAGGCTGAATGGTGGCCTACAGTGAAATCCATAATAGTGTTGCTATAAAAAAAAGGGCCTTGGAAATGTAGAATCTCTTTCTTGGGAAAGGCTGGAGAGATGAGGGAAAGAAACACCGGGAACATTGGGAAAGGTCCAGTAGGTGGAGGGTTGTAGACTGAGGCAATATGAGCTATAGGGAAGACGTAGTATCTGTTATTTGTACCAAAATGAAGAGCAATTTTATCAACATTTATATCAAGAAGGGCCCAGAACATATGGAGACTAAATTGGGGGGGGAGACTAGATTAGGGGGAACTACATTGGGGGGAGACTAGATTAGCCCCCGAATGACAAGGAACCTCAGTGGATGAAGTTTATCACTGCTACTTCTCGTACACTGGACATTGTCCGGCCATAAGCTCTTTATCACAGGCAGACTGAGATGCACATCCACCTCATTGAAAGAGACTCTGTAAAAGAAAAATATTTTAATACATTTCCATCATTTGTAAGCTAGGTACACACATGAAAGCAGAATCTGCAAGTTTCTGTCACTTATTCTCTAAACCTATGAAAGTATAGGGAGAACCTCGGGACTGCAATTTCCAAATCAGCCGCACCGACTCCCTACAAGGAACCCAAGAAGATGAAAGTGTGAGTTAGAAAGTAAAGTACTTGTCTCAACAACCTGTGTGGTGCAGAGAGTCCCTGATTAACACTTTCCTAGTAGCAGTGTTGTAGTGTGAAGGTCTCTAGCTCTTCCTGTCAGCTGCAGCAATACTTGTAGAAAGTACCTTCTTAAAGGGAATATTGGAGGGTAGGAAGAATGTTGTTCCTTATGCTGTATTTATAGAAACACATGGTGCAGAGCTGCAGGGGGAGGATAATGACCTCCCGTTCTTCAATAAATAATCAGGAGCCGGAGAGAAGGTAAGGAACTTACCCGATCGCTCACTCCCCCGCATGCACATAGAAGACAGTCCATCAGGACTACATAGCGGGGAGCAAGTGATCGGATAAGTTCCTTACTTTCTCTCCTGTCCTGATCATTTATTAAAGAACGGGAGGTAAGACACAGCTCCTTTACTCCCCCATCTTCAATAAAATTAAATGCCCACACTTTATATTTTCAGTGGAGATACCTTTCAAGCCTTGTACACTTATACGTCACAGCGCAGACTAAGGTTGCCACTTCAATACCCGAGCACACAATCTACACACAAAAGGCTGTTAGCATTTTCTTTAGAAGCACAATGCAGGCTGCATTAATTTACATGTACCGTATATACTCGAGTATAACTGAGTTTTCAGGCTAAAAAAATAGCCTGAAAATCGAGTCTCTGTTTATACTCGAGTCAACACTTACCTGCTCCGGCGGCCGCACGCTCCGCATCCTCTGCTTGCCGATGTTACTTCCTCCGGCGCCGAGTAATGACGTCAGCCAGCAGAGGAAAGTGGAGCATGCGGCCGCCGGAGCAGAGAGAGGATCCAGAGCAGCCTGCAGGGAACATGTGGAGCAGGTAGGAGAAGGCAACTGGGAAGGAAGGGGGGAAGGCATAGTAATTCCTGCAGTGGCAATTCTTTGCTACTGCAGATGTTTGGAAACTACAGCTCCCAGCAACTTAAGCATGCTGGGAGTTGTAGTTTTTCAAACATCTGCAGTGGCAAGGAATAAGACTTCAGTTACCTTTTAAATGGACATAAGAATTCCCATACAGTAATAGCCAAATACCGTATAGCTATTACTTTATGGGACTTCTGATGTTCATTTAAAGGGCAACTAAATCCTAAAAACAATAAGAGAACTGAAGGATGATATCTATTGCTGCCTTCTGATTCTGTATTGTTTTGAGGCTTTAGTTGCCCTTTAAATGGTCAGCAGAATTCCCATACAGCAGTCCCATACAGCAATAGTCATAATGGATTTGGCTATTACTGTATGGGACTACTGTATGGGAATTCTGCTGTCCATTTAAAGGGCAACTAAAGCCTCAAAACAATACAGAATCAGAAGGCAGTTGTGGTCCTATTTTCTACCCTCGGTTTATACTCAAGTCAACCACGTTTACTCCTTTTTAAATGTAAAAGTGGGTGCCTCGGTTTATATTTGGGTAGGTTTATACTCGAGTATATACGGTAGTCATACAGTACATATTTATGCATGGTACTTAGCACTGCAGCAGTATATATTTAATGCAATGGTACTTACACTGGTACTTTAATGCAATGGTACTTTGCATTAAATATGTACTGCTGTTGCTTAGTACCATTGCATTAATATGTACTGCTGCATGCTTAGTACCATTGCATTAAATATGTACGTGCTGCAGTGCTTAGTACCATTGCATTAAATATGTACTGCTGCAGTGCTAAGTACCATTGCATTATATGTACACTGCATGCTAGTACCATAGACTGCAGCAGTACATATTTAATGCAGGTCCTAAGCACTGCAGCAGTACATATTTAATGCAATGGTACTAAGCACTGCAGCAGTACATATTAATGCAGGTACTAAGCACTGCAGCATACATATTTAATGCAATGGTACTAAGCACTGCAGCAGTACATATTTAATGCAATGGTACTAAGCACTGCAGCAGTATATATTTAATGCAATGGTACTTAGCACTGGTACTTTAATGCAATGGTACTTTGCATTAAATATGTACTGCTGCAGTGCTTAGTACCATTGCATTAAATATGTACTGCTGCAGTGCTAAGTACCATTACATTAAATATGTACTGCTGCAGTGCTAAGTACCATTACATTAAATATGTACTGCTGCAGTGCTAAGTACCATTGCATAAATATGTTCTGCTGAAGCTAAGTACATTGCATTAAATATGTACTGCTGCAGTGCTAAGTACCCTACATTAAATATGTACTGCTGCAGTGCAAAGTACCATTGCATTAAATATGTACTGCTGGAATGCTAATTACCATTACATTAATATGTACTGCTGCAGTGCTAAGTACCACATTAAATATGTACTGCTGCAGTGCTAAGTACCATTGCATTAAATATGTACTGCTGCAGCGCTAAGTATCATTGCATTAAATATGTACTGCTGCAGTGCTAAGTACCATTGCATTAAATATGTACTGCTGGAATGCTAAGTACCATTACATTAAATATGTACTGCTGCAGTGCTAAGTACCATTACATTAAATATGTACTGCTGCAGTGCTAAGTACCATTGCATAAATATGTACTGCTGCAGCGCTAATAATCATTGCATTAAATATGTACTGCTGCAGTGCTATGTACCATTACATTAATATGTACTGCTGCAGTTCTAAGTACCATTACATTAAATATGTACTGCTGGAATGCTAAGTACCATTGCATAAAGTACCAGTGCTAAGTACCATTGCATTAAATATGTACTGCTGCAGTGCTAAGTACCATTGCATTAAATATGTACTGCTGCATTGCTAAGTACCATTGCATTAAATATGTACTGCTGCAGTGCTAAGTACCATTGCATTAAATTGTACCTGCAGTGCTTAGTACCATAGACTGCACAGTACATATTTAAGGCAATGGTACTAAGCACTGCAGCAGTACTATTTAATGCAATGGTACTATGACTGCAGCAGTACATATTTATGCAATGGTACTTAGCACTGCAGCAGTACATATTTAATGCAATGGTACTAAGCACTGCACAGTACATATTAATGCAATGGTACTTAGCACTGCAGCAGTACATATTTAATGCATGGTACTTAGCACTGCAGCAGTACATATTAATGCAATGGTACTAGCACTGCAGCAGTACATATTTTAATGCAATGGTACTTAGCACCGCAGCAGTACATATTTAATGCAATGGTACTTAGCCACTGCAGCAGTACATATTTAATGCAATGGTACTAAGCACTGCAGCAGTATATATTTAATGCAATGGTACTAGCACTGCAGCAGTACATATTTAATGCAATGGTACTTAGTACCATTGCATTAAATATGTACTGCTGCAGTGCTAAGTACCATTGCATTAAATATGTACTGCTGCAGTGCTTAGTACCATTGCATTAAATATGTACTGCTGCAGTGCTTAGTACCATTGCATTAAATATGTACTGCTGCAGTGCTTAGTACCATTGCATTAAATATGTACTGCTGCAGTGCTAAGTACCATTGCATTAAATATGTACTGCTGCAGTGCTAAGTACCATTGCATTAAATATGTACAGCTGCAGTGCTTAGTACCATAGCACTGCAGCAGTACATATTTAATGCAATGGTACTAAGCACTGCAGCAGTACATATTTAATGCAATGGTACTAAGCACTGCAGCAGTACATATTTAATGCATGGTACTAAGCACTGCAGCAGTACATATTAAGGCAATGGTACTAAGCACTGCAGCAGTACATATTTAATGCAATGGTACTAAGCACTGCAGCAGTATATATTTAATGCAATGGTACTTAGCACTGGTACTTTAATGCAATGGTACTTTGCATTAAATATGTACTGCTGCAGTGCTTAGTACCATTGCATTAAATATGTACTGCTGCAGTGCTTAGTACCATTGCATTAAATATGTACTGCTGCAGTGCTTAGTACCATTGCATTAATATGTACGCGCAGTGCTAATAACATTGCATTAAATTGTACTGCTGCAGTGCTTAGTACCATTGCATTAAATATATACTGCTGCAGTGCTAAGTACCATTGCATTAAATATGTATTGCTGCAGTGCTAAGTACCATTGCATTAAATATGTACTGCTGCAGTGCTAAGTACATTGCATTAAATATGTACTGCTGCAGTGCTTAGTACCATTGCATTAAATATGTACTGCTGCAGTGCTAAGTACCATTGCATTAATATGTACTGCTGCAGTGCTTAGTACCATTGCATTAAATATATACTGCTGCTGGCTTAGTACCATTGCATTAAATATGTACTGCTGCAGTGCTAGTACCATTGCATTAAATATGTCTGCTGCAGTGCTAAGTACCATTGCATTAAATATGTACTGCTGCAGTGCTAGTACCATTGCATTAAATATGTACTGCTGCAGTGCTAAGTACCATTGCATTAAATATGTACTGCTGCAGTGCTAAGTACCATTGCATTAAATATGTACTGCTGCAGTGCTTAGTACCATTGCATTAAATATGTACTGCTGCAGTGCTAAGTACCATTGCATTAAATATGTAATGCTGCAGTGCTTAGTACCATTGCATTAAATATGTACTGCTGCAGTGCTATGGTACTAAGCCTGCAGCTGTACATATTTAATGCAATGGTACTTAGCACTGCAGCAGTACATATTTAATGCAATGGTACTTAGCAATGCAGCAGTACATATTTAATGCAATGGTACTTAGCACTGCAGCAGTACATATTTAATGCAATGGTACTTAGCACTGGTACTTTATGCAATGGTACTTAGCATTCCAGCAGTACATATAATGTAATGGTACTTAGAACTGCAGCAGTACATATTTAATGTAATGGTACATAGCACTGCAGCAGTACATATTTAATGCAATGATACTTAGCGCTGCAGCAGTACATATTTAATGCAATGATACTTAGCACGCAGCAGTACATATTTAATGTAATGGTACTTAGCACTGCAGCAGTACATATTTAATGTAATGGTACTTAGCATTCCAGCAGTACTATTTATGCAATGGTACTTAGCACTGCAGCAGTACATATTTAATGTAATGGTACTTAGCACTGCAGCAGTACATATTTAATGCAATGGTACTTAGCATTCCAGCAGAACATATTTAATGCAATGGTACTTAGCACTGCAGCAGTACATATTTAATGTAATGGTACTTAGCACTGCAGCAGTACATATTTAATGTAATGGTACTTAGCACTGCAGCAGTACATATTTAATGTAATGGTACTTAGCACTGCACAGTACATATTTAATGTAATGGTACTTAGCACATGCAGCATACATATTTAATGTAATGGTACTTAGCACTGCAGCAGTACATATTTAATGTAATGGTACTTAGCACTGCAGCAGTACATATTTAATGTAATGGTACTTAGCACTGCAGCAGAACATATTTAATGTAATGGTACTTAGCACTGCAGCAGTACATATTTAATGTAATGGTACTTAGCACTGCAGCAGTACATATTTAATGTATGGTACTTAGCACTGCAGCAGTACATATTTAATGTAATGGTACTTCACTGCAGCATTACTATTTAATTAATGTGACTTAGCATTCCAGCGTACATATTTAATGCAATGGTACTTAGCATTCCAGCTGTACATATTTAATGCAATGGTACTTAGCATCCAGCTGTACATATTTAATGCAATGGTACTTAGCATTCCAGCTGTACATATTTAATGCAATGGTACTTAGCACTGCAGAGTACATATTTAATGTAATGGACTTAGCAGTCCAGCTGTACATATTTAATGCAATGGTACTTAGCATTCCAGCTACATATTTAATGCAATGGTACTTACACTGCAGCAGTAACATATTTAATGTAATGGTACTTAGCATTCCAGCTGTACATATTATATGCAATGGTACTAGCACTGCAGCTGTACATATTTAATGTAATGGTACTTAGCTTCAGTTCCATCTGTCATATTTAATGCAATGGTACTTAGCACTGCAGCAGTACATATTTAATGTAATGGTACTTAGCATTCCAGCTGTACATATTTAATGCAATGGTACTTAGCATTCCAGCTGTACATATTTAATGCAATGGTACTTAGCACTGCAGCAGTACATATTTAATGTAATGGTACTTGCATCCAGCTTTACATTTTAATGCATGGTACTTAGCATTCCAGCTGTCAATTTTTAATGCATGGTACTTAGCACTGCAGCAGTACATATTTAATGTAATGGTACTTAGCATTCCAGCTGTACAATTTAATGCAATGGTACTTAGCACTGCAGCAGTACATATTTATGTAATGGTACTTAGCATTCCAGCGTACATATTTAATGCATGGTACTAGCACTGCAGCAGTACATATTTAATGTAATGGTACTTAGCATTCCAGCTGTACATATTTAATGCAATGGTACTTAGCATTCCAGCTGTACATATTTAATGCAATGGTACTTAGCACGCAGCGTACTATTTAATGTAATGGTACTTAGCATTCCCAGCTGTACATATTTAATGCAATGGTACTTAGCACTGCAGCAGTACATATTTAATGCAATGGTACTTAGCAATGCGTATACATATTTATGCAATGGTACTTAGCACTGCAGCAGTACTATTTAATGATGGTACTTAGCACTGGTACTTTATGCAATGGTACTTAGCACCAGCATTACATATTTAATGTAATGGTACTTAGAACTGCAGCAGTACATATTTAATGTATGGTACTAGCACTGCAGCATTCATATTTAATGCAATGGTACTTACGCTGCAGCAGTACATATTTAATGCATGATACTTAGCACTGCAGCAGTACATATTTAATGTAATGGTACTTAGCACTGCAGCAGTACATTTTAATGTAATGGACTTAGCATCCAGCAGTACATATTTAATGCAATGGTACTACTACCTGCAGCAGTACATATTTATGTAATGGTACTTAGCATGAAGCAGTACTATTTAATGCAATGGTACTTAGCATTCCAGCAAACATATTTAAGGCAATGGTACTTAGCACTGCAGCATGTACATTTTAATGTAATGGTACTTAGCACTGCAGCATACATATTTAATGTAATGGTACTTAGCACTGCAGCAGTACATATTTAATGTATGGTACTTAGCAGCATCAGTCATACATTTATTGTAATGGTACTTCACTGCGCAGTACATATTTAATGTAATGGTACTTAGCACTGCAGCATACATATTTAATGTATGGTACTTAGTCACTGCAGCAGTACATATTTAATGTAATGGTACTTAGACTGCCAGTACATATTTAATGAATGGTACTTAGCACTGCAGCAGTACAATTTAATTAATGGTACTTAGCATGCAGCAGTACATTTTAATGTAATGGTACTTGCACTGCGCAGTACTATTATGTAATGTACTTCACTGCAGCAGTACATATTTAATGTAATGGTACTTAGCACTGCAGCAGTACATATTTAATGCAATGGTACTTAGCATTCCAGCTGTACATATTTAATGCAATGGTACTTAGCATTCCAGCTGTACATATTTAATGCAATGGTACTTAGCATTCCAGCTGTACATATTTAATGCAATGGTACTTAGCATTCCAGCTGTACATATTTAATGCAATGGTACTTAGCATTCCAGCTGTACATATTTAATGCAATGGTACTTAGCATTCCAGCTGTACATATTTAATGCAATGGTACTTAGCACTGCAGCAGTACATATTTAATGTAATGGTACTTAGCATTCCAGCTGTACATATTTAATGCAATGGTACTTAGCACTGCAGTACATATTTAATGCATGTTACTTACATGCAGGCAGTACAAATTTATGATGGTAATTAGCACTGCAGACATTTTAATGCAAGGTACTTAGCGACTGACTTTTGCATGTATTACATTCCAGCATTACATATTAATGTAATGGTACTTAACTCAGCAGTACATATTTAATGTATGGTACATATCACTCAGCAGTACATATTTAATGCAATGTACTTAGCAGCGCTAGCAGCTAGCATCAGTCAGTACATATTAATGCAATGGACTTAGCACTGCACAGTCACTATTTAATGTAATGGTACTTAGCACTGCAGCAGTACATATTTAATGTAATGGTACTTAGCATTCCAGCAGTACATTTTATGCAATGGTACTTAGCACTGCAGCAGTACATATTTAATGTAATGGACTTAGCACTGCAGCAGTACATATTTAATGCAATGGTACTTAGACATTCGCAGCAGAACATATTTATGAATGGTACTTAGCACTGCAGCAGTACATATTTAATGTAATGGTACTTAGCACTAACAGTATCATTTTGTAATGTAATGGACTAGCAGCATGCGCATTACATATTTAATGTATGGTACTTAGCACTGCAGCAGTACATATTATAAGTAATGGTACTTAGCCTGCAGCAGTACATATTTATATGTAATGGTACTTAGCACTGCAGCAGTACATATTTAATGTAATGGTACTTACACTGCAGCAGTACATATTTAATTAATGGTACTTAGCACTGGCTCAGTACATATTTAATGTAATGGTACTTAGCACTGCAGCAGTACATATTTAATGTAATGGTACTTAGCACTGCAGCAGTACATATTTAATGTAATGGACTTAGCACTGCAGCAGTACATTTTATGTAATGGTACTGTCACTGCAGCAGCAGTACATATTTAATGTAATGGTACTTAGCACTGCAGCAGTAACATATTTAATGAATGGTACTTACATTCCAGCTGTACATATTTAATGCAATGGTACTTAGCATTCAGCTGTACATATTTAATAATGGTAACTTAGCATTCCACTGTACATATTTATTGCAATGGTACTTAGCATCCAGCTGTACATATTTAATGCAATGGTACTTAGCTCCAGTACACATATTTAATGAATGGTACTTATGCATTCCAGCTGTACATATTTAATGCAATGGTACTTAGCATTCCAGCTGTACATATTTAATGCATGGTACTTAGCACGGCATCAGTACATATTTAAAGTAGGAAAGTACTTAGCATTCCAGCTGTACATATTAATGCAATGGTACTAGAGAAGCACTGCAGCGTACATATTTAATGTAATGGTACTTAGCATTCCAGCTTTACATATTTAATGCATATGGTACTTAGCACTGCAGCAGATACAATATTTGTGTAATGGTACTTAGCATTCCAGCTGACATATTTAATGCAATGGTACTTAGCATTCCGCTGTACATATTAATGCAATGGTACTTAGCACTGCAGCAGTACATTTTAATGTAGATGGTACTTAGCATTCCAGCTGTACATTTAAATGCAATGGTCTACTATGTACTACATTACTTACATACTGTACAATTTAATGCAATGGTACTTAGCACTGCAGCAGTACATTTAATTATTAATGTGAATGGTACTTAGCATTCCAGCTGTACATATTTAATGCAATGGTACTTAGCACTGCAGCAGTACATATTTAATGTAATGGTACTTAGCATTCCAGCTGTAACTATTTAATGCAATGGTACTTAGCACTGCAGCAGGTACATATTTAATGTAATGGTACTTAGCATTCCAGCTGTACATATTTAATGCAATGGTACTTAGCATTCCAGCTGTACATATTTAATGCAATGGTACTTAGCACTCGCAGCGTAACATATTTAATGAATGTACTTTGGTACTTAGCATTCCAGCGCGTACAATATTTATGCAATGGTACGTAGCACTGGCAGCAGTACATATTTAATGTAATGGTACTTAGCACTGCCAGCAGTACATTTTAATTATGGTACTTAGCAGCACTGCAGCAGTACATATTTAATGTAATGGTACTTAGCATTCCAGCTGTACATATTTAATGCAATGGTACTTAGCACTGCAGCAGTACATATTTATGAGTTGGTACTTAGCACTGCAGCAGTACATTTTAATGCAATGGTACTTAGCACTGCAGCAGTCTATTAATGTAATGGTACTTAGCACTCAGCATTACATATTTATGCAATGGTACTTAGCACATGCAGCAGACATTACATATTTAATGCATGGTACTTACACTGCAGCAGTACATATTTATGCAATGGTACTTAGCACTGCAGCAGACATATTTAATGCAGTGGTACTTAGCACTGCGCAGTACATATTAATGCAATGGTAACTTAGCACTGGCACAGTACATTTTAATGTATGGTATTAGCATTCCACTAGCGTACATATTTAAGTTATTATGCAATGGTAACTAGCACTGCAGCAGTACATATTTAATGTAATGTGTAACTTCATTCAGCTGTGACATATTTAATGTAATGGTACTTAGCACTGCAGCAGTTACATATTTATGTAATGGACTTAGCATAATTTCATCTTCCAGCTGTACATATTTAATGCAATGGTACTTAGCATTCCAGCTGTACATATTTTAATGCAATGGTACTAGCACTGCAGCATTACATATTTAATGTAATGGTACTTGCATTCCAAGTGCTACATATTTAATGCAATGGGTACTTAGCACGCAGCAGTACATATTTAATGTAATGGTACTTAGCCTGCAGCAGTACATATTAAATGAATGGACTTAGCACTGCAGCAGTACTATTTAATGTAATGGTACTTAGCATTCCAGCTGTACATATTTAATGCAATGGTACTTAGCACTGCAGCAGTACATATTTAATGCATGGTACTTAGCACTGCAGCAGTACATATTTTAATGTGCAATGGTACTTAGCATGCAGCAGTACATATTTAATGTAATGGTACTTAGCCACTGCAGCGTACATATTTAATGTAATGGTACTTAGCATTCCAGCTGTACATATTTAATGCAATGGTACTAGCACGGCAGCAGTACATATTTAATGCAGTGGTACTTAGCACTGCAGCAGTACATATTTATGCATGGTACTTAGCACTGCAGCAGTACATATTTATGCAATGTACTTAGCACTGCAGCAGTACATATTTAAGTAATGGTACTTAGCATTCCAGCGTACTATTTAATGCAATGGACTTACACTTCAGCAGTACATATTTAATGTAATGGTACTTACATCCAGCTGTACATATTTAATGCAATGGTACTTAGCACTGCAGCAGTACATATTTAATGTAATGGTACTTAGCTCCAGCTGTACATATTTAATGCAATGGTACTTAGCATTCCAGCTGTACATATTTAATGCAATGGTACTTAGCACTGCAGCAGTACATATTTAATGAATGGTACTTAGCATTCCAGCTGTACATATTTAATGCAATGGTACTTAGCACTGCAGCAGTACATATTTAATGTAATGGTACTTAGCACTGCAGCTACATATTTAATGTAATGGTACTTAGCACTGCAGCATACATATTTAATGTAATGGTACTTAGCATTCCAGCTGTACATATTTAATGCAATGGTACTTAGCACTGCAGCAGTACATATTTAATGCAGTGGTACTTAGCACTGCAGCAGTACATATTTAATGCAATGGTACTTAGCACTGCAGCAGTACATATTTAATGTAATGGTACTTAGCACTGCAGCAGTAACATATTTAATGCAATGGTACTTAGCACGGCAGCAGTACATATTTAATGCAGTGGTACTTAGCACTGCAGCAGTACATATTTAATGCAATGGTACTTAGCACTGGCACGTACATTAATGGCAGTGGTACTGTCACTGCAGCAGTACATATTTAATGCAATGGTACTTAGCACGGCAGCAGTACATATTTAATGCAGTGGTACTTAGCACTGCAGCAGTACATATTTAATGCAATGGTACTTAGCATTCCAGCTGTACATATTTAATGCAGTGGTACTTAGCACTGCAGCATGTAGATTTAATAAGTATATGGGTGGCCTTTGCCTTTACACTACGTCCAAGTATATTTCCCTTTAAAATGCATTGTCAGAGCAATGTTTTTATAATTGTACCTTGTAAGGTAATCACTACAGTTCTACTGTGTTTGCCACCTTTCCCTTTAAGACTCAGAATCTTAGGGCTCCCACTATTGCACTACTAGGAGCGCGGGCATATAATAGCTGATGGGGCTGGCCCCACTGCATGCGGTGCACTTCCGTGCGATATCGGAGCTCATGCAATCACAGTTTTTGGTCTGCATCACATGCTTCCGATAGGGTGCAATTTCTGTGCACAGAAGTGCTTACGATTGCTCATTCTCCCAGTCGCTCAAGTGGGGACACATCCTCATCAAATTTACCTGGCATCACACTTCTCAATGTACATTGCAGCAATACTCACTAATATAAACGGCAGAAATAAACACAGATATATCTTATATACAGGGTACCCAGGGGCCATGGAATTTTGTACCAGCTATGGTCTGTTTACTGCGCTTGCTTGCTAGTTATGGGATGTGGGGGTTTGTGGTGCACATAAGCTAATACCAGTGTTCATATCTGGTTCACTTTGTATAAAATGGTCAGAGTGATGATATTGTGCCAACTCTTGTGGTAGGTACGAACAAGGGCACTACCCTAACAATATGTATCTAAGGGTAAGTTATCTGAACTGACCTATGATATGTAGGTAGTTCTCTCCTTTTTCTTATATACTGTATTGAAACTTCAGTGAGGTTTTAAAACCTATCTTTTGTAAAACCTAGTGAGCATGTGCAGAAGGAGTTTTGGGTCCAGGACCACCAGGAAGAGGCAACACTAGAAGCCAGCAGTGACATGATAGATTGCCAGTACACTGTTCTACTCTGTTCTATAAATAATTTCTACAAGAGGCTGAATTCAGAGGGGAGACAATTGGTTTTACTAAGTGACAGTCTGTGGAGCTTCTGGCTGTATTTTGACAACTGCTGCCAAAGGAATTTTTAGGGTATTTCTGAATGATCGCAAGGATTTGGGAACGCTCACTACTCACACTAATCGATAAAGGGTATCAGCCTTTTATCCCTAGTGGAATAGTTCAGATGTGGACAGTAAAGCAGGCATGGAAAGGCCCTGCCCATGTCCCACTTCTATGGAAAAGTTGGAGCGTGGGTGGGGGGGTAATGTTCACTTTAAAGGGAATTTACCTGCCCCCAACCCCAAGTGTTATATTTGTACTGTATTAACTTTGTCTAGTAAGGGATGCTGGGAGGTGTAGTTCAACCATAACCCAGGACAATGGAAACAGTAGAGAACATTACATTTAAAAGCATAAGGCAAATAATAAACTGGCTACAAAAAGGAGCTACACAATGAAGCAGATTTCCGAATACTTTCCCTTTAATAAGGGACACTGATGGAAAATACATTGCACAGAGCAGGGATAAGATCAGACTCACTTCATATTCATCCCTTTGCAGCTTTGCTCGTTTGGTTTCTAGGAGGGCTAGGCCACACTAGCGTGTTTCTTACGTGCTTTTGGTCAAGTTTTGTTATCCCTTTGTGGGTGGCCACATTGCATGTGCTGCGATCCGTTTTCAGAGCACATGTGATTTTTAGTGGGTTGCATGTGCTCTGATGGTGGGAACGCACACCCATGTTCAGGAACTTTCTTTTAAAATTATAAAATTAAAGGGCATGCCCAACCCCAATACTAAAATTTAACCCCATACTGTCTCCACTGTGTGATTTAAAATAATCCTTACCTTACATCCCTGCTCCTTATGGCTCTCCTGCAGTGTGTAGTCAAAGTCCAGGAAACTGAAGAGAAGGAGCTGTCTGTGTGTCATCTGGTATCTGCCCCTTCCCTGTTCTCCTGGAGGACTCTAACATGTGCAGCGGAGCCCTCTCCTCCCTCCTTCCCACCAGATCCCCTCTGTTCATTTCTGTGATATAGGGGGAATTTACTGTAGATTATTACCAAATCCACCTTAACTCACCTTCATTAGGTTGAATATTGTAGGACAGAGCAGAGAAACTGAAGCATTTGGTTTCATCCCCTCTACAGATCACAGGTTTCTTTTCCTCACATGATGTAGAATAAATGTTCAGACATCCCGGACAGATCAAACCATTGGGTAAACCTTCAGGGACCACTGAGAAGAGACACAATGTTAACCTGTAGCTCGCTGCGACACACAGAGAAATTTTACTCGCAATCTTTGTTTTTCCGATTTGGTCCGGAAGGAAAATTTCCCCATCTTGAAGCCCCCCCATCTCCCACCGATTTCAGGGTGAAAATCGCCACCGCAGACTTCAATAGGTACTTCTGAGCGAATTTCTGATCATTTTGACCAATTGAAATAAGCTATAGCTTGAGATCAAGAGATCCAGGTGCCATGTTTGCTATAGTTCATGTATGGTAACCATAGCTAAATTATCAAAGTTAGTTCATGGCCTAAAATTCAAAAATATACCTCCTATCACACAAACACAGGTACACACACCTACTGATACAACCACACAACCTCACCAGTTTCCATGGCTACCATACCTAAACCATTCAAAAATGTTTTCACTGTTTCTTTTCACTTTCCATGGCAGCATTCACCACATTGGGAGGTTCTCCTTGGACTGGAAATGCTCTCTATAAAAACTCTTCCTCTCTCCACCCCCTTGTCTTTTGTCCCATAGCTAGACAGAGAATATATAGCATATAAGACTGCATGTGCCACGTAGAGTTTTCTCTTTCACTCCAATGGCAGCCATTGACCACAATAAAAGAACATTGACCAAAGCACAATAAAAGGGAGGGCCCAAAAAGTTTCTGAACGTACAAAAAGTTTATTATAATACAATATTCTGTTTTAAAACTGTTTCTAGCACCCTGAGGACAGATTTTCTTTTCAGCTGTGGCCACAATTCACCGATAGTGCCATACAAAGGTTTGCCAAGAAGACCATCTTGCTGCTTTGCAAATATCATCTAGTGGGGTTTCAGTCTCCAACGCCCAGATTGTTGTGACTGGTTGAGCTTAATGCCCCCATGAAACTGCATCGCCTCTGACTTGCAATGCTTTAGCAATGGCCAGGACTACTTACGGTACATTTCGTAGGAGCTTCTACTTTACGTACCTATCTGGGGATTACAAATAGTTTCTTTGTTCTTCTCCAAGGCTTGGTTCTCTCTAGGTAACAGGCAAGTAATCTAACTATAACTAAACTATGAAGTTGCCTTTTGTTTTTTGGCCTACATGCAGACACTTTTAGTGTGAGAAGATGTCTGCCCCTTAGGCTCAAAAGCAGGGCTACCATCAGACTTTTCTGGGCCCCATATTGGGTAAATTTCTGGGGACCCCTAAACATATATATATATATATATATATATATACCCCATATACAGTAAAGCCACTTACTGACTCAATCACTGCTGTACACCAGGGGCCAAGCACCAGCCACAAGGAACTCCCAGGAAACAAGAACATGCCAGAGAATATACAGTCCCCTGCGCTCTATTCAAGTATGGGTGTCCACTGCTCTAAATTCAACCCTTAGTGGATCATAGACTTCCAAAGTAGATAAAGTTGAGGGTTGCACTCAACGTTTCAGGGGGGGGGGAAATAATGTGCCCCCTTCTTCAGGTGATATTCAAGTAACAGTGCTGCAACAGTGAAGAGGAAAAAAAAATCTGCCTTTTCCTGGGCCCCTTCCAAGTCCGGGCCCCATTTCCCCCCTGATGGCAGCCTTGCTCAAAAGGCTTCAACATAAGAGTCTGCAACACAACTGGTAGGCTCCATAACAGACATGAGGATTTTTATATACTTTACTCTCTTTAATGATCAATGCATTAATGTCCATAAACACTGAAATGATGGCTATTTGCCCTTTGAGTGCTGTTGCTAAGACCCATCTGATACCTGACAAATTAAAATTTTACTATTACCCATACATCTGCTTACAAGGGATTTGCATTCAAGGCTATGCAAAGTCTGGTAAATTAAGGCCATACTCTTTGATATTGTGTTGACGTTGATTGCTTTCTTGATAACAACGTCAAATCCACTATTTGATTGTGAAAACCTAATGATGATAATTTTACTCTCTCAACTTCCAGGCCATTAGATTCAAACTGGATAGTTTACTGGGCCTTGTGTTAACCAACCGTATATGTTGGAATTTTGTATATAGGTTTTGAAATTTTTCATCTTTGGGAAAAAGAGGAACAGCAATGGGTTCCAAATGTGCTCCCTTGGATGCCAACCCTATTTTTGGGTTGGTGGAAGAGGGAGCCTGTTTTTATGGATGACGTGAGAGAATATACCGCACTCTTTCTATTTCAAAAGAAGGAGTAAACTTTTTAGATTTGTACATCCGTAAACAAAAGAACAGACAAGTTAGCAAACATTTTTCAGAAAATACATATACAAACTGTCATTCATTATTTCATTCATTATTTTGCATCCTCCGTAACTAACCCACATTAATGGCCCCATATTTTCAGTCCTCAGCTTCTTACTATTAATATACTTGAAAAAATGAGGGTTAAACACTTGTAAGGAATAACGTGAGCACGTCACACCTGGATGATGTCATCCAGCTGCCATCCCTTATTTCCACTGAGATCTTGGAGTCAGAGGATTCAGAGGCGGGTTTCGGGGTCTGCGAATCACAGATTTTGCAGATTTTACTGAAATCCCCTTTCCAAACTCCATCCGGAAATTATTGAAAATCCTCGAACGTCCGATGACTTCTAAACATTCAAGGATTTCCGAAGTAATCCTCGGATGGCCAAGGATTTCCGAATGTCTGAAAGTCCCGTGGCAAACGTTCGGGGTCCCACGACTCAACCAGGGACCCCCTCCCAGGTCTTTAGAAGGACCATTGCAGCCCTTACAAGGGCCCTTTGAGGCTTAAGGGGTCCCACAGCTCAAACCGGGACCCCCCCTCCATGGCACTTATAAGTGCCCTTGTTGCCCTTGGAAGGGCCCTTGTGGTGCTGACAAGTGCCTTTTGGAGCTTAAGGGGTCCCACAGCTCGAACCGGGACCCCCCTCCTCTGCACTAATAAGTGCCCTTGTAACCCTGACAAGTGCCTTTGTTGGGGGTCCTGCAGCTTGAAACCAGGACCCCCATCGGCTCTTAGAAGAGCCCTTTGGGCTGTGTCCTCTTTCTTCCCAGCCGACAATTGGTTATTGTGTGATCATATGATTGAAGGCATTGAAATATCAACCAATCACAATTGGATTTGGTTCTTTAGCAAACCTATGTAAAGAGGTGCAAACCCCACGGGGCTCAGAAGTCACCACAGTGATGGCAGAAGAAAGACGATGCCAAGAACACTGGCACCGCTGATGTCGGCGGTGTAACTGGTGGCCGCAGTGACATCGTCTGGTGTTGGCAACATCAACAGCGCTGGTGACGCCAGCTGGGAAGAAAGAAGAGCCCTTCTTTCTTGTGTCTTCTAAGTGCCAATGAGGGTCCTGGTTCGAGCTGCAGGACCACCAACAAAGGTACTTGTCGGTGCTGGGGAGGGGGGGTCCTGGTTTAAGCTGCGGGCCCCTTAATCCACGGGGTTTAGCCGCGGGACCCCCGAACGTCCAGTCACGGGACTTTTGGCCATTTGGGAATCCTTGAATGGCAATTAGTTACAACTGCTATTTAAACCCTTATTTCTGAACGTTTTCCCCCATTGGCTTTAATGGCAAAATTTACGGATTTTTCTAATTTTCCGAATTGTTTTGCAAATCTGAAAATCCTATAGCGGAAGGGATTTTCGGACGTTTGGCCATCTCTACCGGAAATATATTTGGTCTTGGCTTTCCACGGTCACTGTAATTTTAGTGGTTTGAATTAGATGATCATTCAGTTACTTTACCAGAGAAAATGACAAAAAATTCGCTATTTTCTCAGCACTTTTTCCCTTTTCAGAACTGCCAGTATGTGCCATTCATTCTATTATTCACAGGGAGGTTAGAACGCACTCCACTCACAAGCTGCTCCTGCACAGAACAGCTCCTTGTCCAGCAGGAAACGCACAAAAAGGAGGCAGAATTGGAGGGTTTATAGTGTGTGTGTTCCTGTCAATCCAATGGGAACCTCCCTATGTGGTGAATGTCTGCCATTGGAGTTAAAGAGTAAGTTTGGGGGGTTGTTTTTTAATTTATGACCATAAAACTAACAGCACATAGACACAGGTACACAAACCTACTGATGCACCCAAGTACTCACCCCACCCATCCGTTTCCATTGTAACCATACCTAAACCATGAAAAATGTTTTACAGTCAATATAAAAACATCCTACATTTAAGCACTACTCTGCTTAAATGGCAAAACAGGAGGTAGGAGTCTCCTTCGTCCCCAAGGAAAATGATGTGGACCCTATAATCTCTAGATAATTCCAAATGGGCCTAATAACGACTTTAGTCCACACAGACAAACCTCCATTGACATCTCCTCTCTGTCCAGCTATCAGTGATACAAACAAGTGTTCTGGCTTTAAATACGTTTTATACTACTAAATACTATATTAATATTAAAGTACTGCGGGATGTTTTACCTTTCTCTGCAATATTCAGATGATATTAATATTCAGTTGCATTAACCTTTTGGGGTCCGGTACTTCCTTTTGGGGTCTGGTACTTACTACTGGGTAGGTCCAGTCTGCAGAGGTCAGTTGAGCAGCAGCTGTGGCTGGTCACCATCCTGTTGAATGGGGTTCTTAATGTAAATGAATCTCCACAGTGATTGGAATTCCAGCAATCCCTCAGAACCAAATTCATGGAGCGGTTTCCTACAACAGTAGAAACTTTGCAGTCAGTAATCCATGAATGATATCTTCAGGTGCGATGTAATTAAAACTTTCAATTTCTCTTCATCCATTTTTCTCTGCAGTTGAATGTTTCTGTGTGATCACCATTTCACTTTAAAGGGTCACTATACTCACTCAAACAACTTTACATTATCCGAAACCGCAATTTGAGAGAAGTAAAATGGTGGTACTCACATGTTTACCTGTGCTTGCTTTATTAAATTATTAATGTTTAGTGAGTGCTCCTAATTCCCCACCCTCCCTTACTCACTGCCTACTTGTAGTGTCTGTGACACTTATAAGTTCTGCACAGCCTCACCATGGACACTGCTCTGCTTACACATCCCCCTCATCCTCCCCCTGCCTTCTTTTCTCTGCTGATTCTCTTAATTGTTGCAGAAAGTGTGCTGACAGGCAGATAAAGACCCTAATAATAGGTCAAGGACAGGGAACATATTATAATTTCTTCCTCTAGAGTGACATGTTTCCTTGTAAACACTGTGATTTCAAATGATGATTCCTTTAAATGGCAGTGGGGTCTTAATTCAAAGAATTAAGTAGAAGAGGAGGGGCAAAGCTGTTAGACAGACATTATGGGTAGGGTATAAAGGTTGGACTAGATGGACGTATGTCGTCTTATATTACATACATCAATACTAGTACTTAGATGTAACTGTATACAGACATATGGGTAGGCTATAATGGTTGGACTAGATGGATGTATGTCTTTATACAACTCCAATACTATGTTACTTGTAACTGTTATACAGACATTATGGGTAGGGTATAAAGTTTGGACTAGAGGGACGTATGTCTTTATAAATCTCAATACTATGTTACTATGTAACTGTTATACAGACATTATGGGTAGGTATAATGGTTGGACTAGATGGACGATTTCTTTATACAACCTCCAATACTATGTTACTATGTAACTGTTATTACAGACATTATGGGTAGGGTATAAAGGTTTGGACTAGATTGATAGTTGTTTTTCTAGAACCTCTAATACTATGCGCTATGTAACTGTTAGACATTATGGGTAGGGTATAAAGGTTGGACTAGATGGATATTGTCTTTAAAACTCCAATACTATGTTACTATGTACTGTTAAGACATTATGGGTAGGGTATAAAGGTTGGACTAGATGGACGTATGTCTTTATAAAACCTCCAATACTATGTTACTATGTAACTGTTATACAGACATTATGGGTAGGGTTATAAAGGTTGGACTAGATGGATAGTTGTCCTTTGTAGAACCTCTAATACTATGCTGCTATGTAGCTGTTAGAGATATGGGTAGGGTATAAGGGTTGGACTAGATGGATATTTGTCCTTGTAGAACCTTAATACTGCTGCTATGTAACTGTTATACATGTAATACCATGTTGCTATGTAATGTTATATGTAAACTAGTTGCTATGTAACTGTATACATGTATACTATGTGCTATGTAACTGTTATACATGTAATACTATGTGCTATGTAACTGTAACATGTAATACTAGTTGCTATATGTTATACATGTATACTATGTTTATGTAATGTTAACATGTAATACTCTGTGGTATGTAACTGTTATACATGTAATACTATGCTGCTATGTAACTGTATACATGTAATACTATGCTGCTATGTAACTGTATCATGTAATACTATGCTGACTATGTAACTGTTACATGTAATACTTGTGCTAGTACTGTATAACATGTAATCTAGTGCTATGTAACTGTATCATGTAATACTATGTTGCTAGTAAGTTATACATGTAATACTAGTTGCTATGTAACTGTTATACATGTAATACTATGTGCTATGTAACTGTATCATGTAATACTATGCTGCTATGTAACTGTTATACATGTAATACTATGCTGTTATGTAACTGTTATACATGTAATACTATGTGCTATGTAACTGTATCATGTAATACTATGTGCTAGTAATGTATACATGTATACTATGCTGCTGTACTGTAACATGTAATACTATGCTGCTATAACTGTTATACATGTATATATGTGCTTTGTCAATTATGTACTGATACATGTTACATGTGCTATGTAATGTATGCATGTAATAATGTACAATATGTTTATGGCAATTCTTTTTTTTACATTTGGAAAGGTTTTAGGTTTTCCATCAACATAAAATTCAGTTGTTAGTTATAGGTTAGCATTTAGTTGTCCACATTTAGGGTGAGACATCCAGTGGCGTAAACAGCAACACTGGGCCCCCCAGCAAAACTATTATGGGTCCCTATCGTGCTTCATTCAGGGGTTTTTGGGAGGAGGCAATATCGGTCATAGGAAAATAAGAAGATGGGGCCTCTTGGCTCCCAGGCCCCCTGTGGTTATTTCCCTGCTCCCCTCTCTTTACGCCCTGGAGACATCCCATGTCCATCTTTCTTTGGCGGTAAGAAATAAGGCAGTACTCAAAAGAGAATCTAACCTAGGTAAAGATTTCTAGCTAAACCTGAGTCTCCAGATGCTTTTGCCCCCGGAGAACATGACAATAAAATAGAATTTCTCAATCCCACTCGTACAGCCACTGCATACAATATATCACAAATGTGTCTCAACACAAATAACATATCACTGTTCAGTGCATTTAATTAAGTAAAATAAAGGTTCTGCAGAACAAGCAGTTAGATCATTAACCAAAGTAAAAGACCGAAATCACTGAGCGAAACTATTTAAGTCTGGACACAATTGGGTTTTTTTCTGCGTTTTGCGCTATATGAATGGTGGAGTTGGGTGGAGGAGCTTGGGAGTGAAAAATAGTTAATATGGAATAACTTTGGGAGTGAAAAATAATAGTAAGATATTCCAAAATATTAACTATTGAGAAATGTAAGGCAGCAATAAGGACTTGATCAGTAAAGGTGGCCATACACTATTACGATCATAATTACGATCTTAAACCGACCGATACTTTGATAGAACAGATGTACAATGTTAATTGTACCAAGATGTACATAAATATTGTACGACATTCAATTTTGTGATTATGTCGAATGTCGTCCATTGTGGGTTACATTACATTCACATTTAATCGTAATTACGATCGATTTTACGATCTAGTCGCGCGATAAGAATGGGAAAATGTAAATTTTTCGGCCAATCGATGGAAATGTCGGATTGTATGTTGGATTGTACATAAAATCGGCCTAATGTATGGTCACCTTAACACTCATGTTAAAAGCTGATTGGAAGTATCTAACAGCACCAAAAGGCTCTTGGTGAACTGGAAGCGTCAGCCATATGCCACCTGCTCCACATTGAGTAACAAGACACGTAATTGGCTTATTTATGTAATCTGCAGCAGCCAATCAGATGATACCTCCATTACGCTAGATAAGAAATTCTTATCACACTCCAGATACACAGAGCCCAGTATTCCCAGTGCTACAGTAATAAATTATTCATGTCAAGTCTCCCATTAACATAACATGGTGGGAGGACAGCGCAAAATCTAATCCCTTCCCATATTCAGAATATGGTGCCTCCTCCTCGTAATAAACCATGGAATCTCCCATATAGAAGGAACCACATTCTATGGTCCAGTAGTTCACTGGACATCCCCACTTCCTCACCATCACCCAATCATGTAATGAGCTGTCCAGGTGGTACAACGGATTACTTACTTCCCGTGTTTGCTTGTAGAAGAGCCACATTTGCAGGATTGGACAATCTGTTACAATGAAAAAATGGAATAACATGGAGGGGTGGAAATGGTGCAGTTCTATAGGTCTATAGTTGGCGGGTGAAGGTGCTGGCACTAAGTGTGGTGAGCAGAGATTCTGTAGGTAGGAACGAGAAATAACAAGAAGAAATAAGAGTTTCTAGGTGTGGGGGTGAGAAATTGAGGAAGCCGTACAATTAAAACATCTTCGGACCTCGGTTCAGACCTCTGTTGATAGTTAAGATACCCTTCAATACCATAACCCTGACTGTGGGACTCGGAATTTGTCTTTAGCTGACTTCTTGAATGGGAGAAGCTCTTTTAAAAAACTGATATATGTAATGATAATGTAATAGATGGCACTATTGCCTACCAACATGGCTCTGTAATCACCTGAAGAAGGCCGTGTGGCCATGTGGCATGAAACATCATGTGTCTGTGCACTAATAAGCTGGGATTACCCCTGTGAAAAATGACTGGACACTTGCTGTTTTCTGTTTTGGAGTATTGACATCTCGATTGGGGCAATCCTTGTGTAGGTGCTCATTTTATAACATGTCCATCAAGCTGTTTGTAAAGTACAATTTCCAGGATCATTTACACAGGGCTGGACTGGCCAAACAAAATAAACCACAATGGCTGGTGGACTCTGAGTTTTCTACTTGTATCTTCCCTACCTTCTTCCAATTGGTTTCCAGCCACGCAGACATGCGTAAGCCAAAGACCCTTACATCTGATCAATTCCTGACCATCACTGTGGATTCTCCTACGAGAAAGGGAAGAAGTCATCTGAAAAGTAGGGTGGGTGGTGGGGTCTGCTGAAGTCTGCAATAGTTTACACTGCCGCAGAATCCATTAAACCGATAGAGTTCATGTTAGTCACCAGTAATCAGCTCTGGGCATGTCAGACTTGGTGGCCATAAGTGCAGATACTATTGGAACCCATCATCATTTTTACGGTCATGGTCTGGAAACTCCAACTGCAGATATTAAGGCTTAATGACCATGGTGCACAATGAGGATAGTATTGTAATTACTGAATGGGATTGATATAAAGATATGAGGTTGCTATTTTCCATACAGTAGGTGGCACCAGTCTGATTCTGAGGAGACCAGAGGGTTGGTGACAAGGAGGTTGTGTGTAGAAGAAGAGAAAGGAATAGAAGAACATGGCAATGAAGGACGAAGGGGGAAGAATTTAATCTTTTACTAGGAACTCACCCATCTCATCCGGACCAGATTGGCCACACAAGAGTCATAATCAGATGAACAGTTCACCGGTGACCCCTGACAGTCTCTCCCTCCGAGATCTGAACAATGTAGACAGTCAATCATGCCCTGCAAAGTAGCATTGTGTAACACCATGTGAATGATTTAGATAGTAACAAATTAACTTCCCAATAACAGTTTGTGTGGGGGAAAGTTTTGTTTCCGAAAGAACAGTGAAGGCGATTTTACATTTAGTCTGTGCATATTAATAAAACATTTATCCATCTGATACGTGTAGTAATAATATCAGACTAAACTCCTGAGGACCCACCAGAGAATAATAACCATAATGTGTTTAGCCAGTTCCCCATTGTCATGTAAATCTGTAACATTTATAGTCTACAAAATATCTGTACAGAAGTAGGGACTTACCTGTGGCATTTCTTCAGCTGAAATTGAATTACAGGTTCGCACTAGTGGTAGGTACAGCTATACCCAGTTACCATAGCAAGCCAACACAATTTGTTCCCTTCAGTCTTAGCAAAAAGCAGGTTAATGGCACACTTTAACAAAATGAAAGAAGTAGGGGAGCACACTACTGAGATGAATTCACATTTTTTTAAAGTAACCACACACCAACGTTTCGGTACACCCTGTCCCTTCCTCAGGTGTAACCAGAGTGAGCAATCCAACAATATTTAAACCCTCAAGTCCCACCCACCCTACATGTGATACAATGAGTGACAACATTGGCCCCAGTGAGGGGTTACCCATAAAGGGTATCTATCAAGCATTTGCACTATATGTTTAAGTGCTCCTGTGCATAAATACATAAAATGTGCTTAAAAAAACATATACTGCTACAAAGTGCAATAAAATATAAATATCCAAACTCAATTGTGTGTCTCATTCCAGCCGTGATGGCAGGCGGTGTGCTGAGTGTTCCTTTGATTTTAATGGCACCACTTTCCCTTTAACATAGTAGAGCTGGTAAATATCACCCTTTAATATCTGTACTGAGGGTGGTAAATGGCACCGTATGTGTGCAGGAATGAGATTGTGTCACCGGAAGTCTACACTTACAGTATTTACAGTACATGTACAAGCAGTATTATAAATAAATATAAACTGCCAATGTAGGAGCAGAATCACAAACTGAGATATATACATTGCCATATATTGATATGGAGTTGGGATTTATAAATTTATTCCTGTCTCAGACTTTACTGCCTACTGCTTAAGATCTAGGTCACACCTGTGTGTTAAGGAATGTGTTTGTCCTATGACCTACTCTATTGGTATACAATGCCCCAGATAGTTTATTGTATGGCCCGTTAATGTATTTATCACAGTAATATATCCCACTGCAAGCGCCTTTTCTCCAGCGTACATAATTGTAACTTTCCAGTTCTCTTCATATTCAAGCTCCCCCAATCCCCTTATTAATTTAGTTGCCTTCTCTGAACCCTTTCCATTTCAAGATGTCCTTTTTTACACGGATTCCAAAATTGCACTGCATATTCCAAATGAGGCCTTACCAATGCTTTGTAAAGAGGGAGAATACATTTTCCTCCTTGAATCCATACCTCGCTTTATACAAGACATACCATGCTGGCTCTGGCTGTTGCGCCTGGCACTGCTTGCTACCTTTAAGTTTATCCACCAAAACTCCAAGATCCCTTTCCAACAGGGATTCACTAACACCAGACCATTTATAGTATAAGTAGCACAAGGATGTTATCACGATATTATCACGTACAGTAAATCTGTATCTATTATTCACAGGGAGTAATAGAGCGCAGTGACGTATCTACTACCCCCGCCACCTGGTTTCATTTTCCGTTTTTTTTTTAACTGCGCTGTGTGTAAGGTCCGTAACGAACTTCTCTGGACTCGGGGAGTGGGAGGACCGGAAGAGCTGCTGCCCGCAAGAAAGAAGAGCAGCCCTGCCCACCTAGTTGATAAGTTAACTGCTGGTGTGTGCTTCTGGTTCCATCTGTGCCCCGTGTTGATCCTAACTCCTCTAGTCCAGACTGTGGCTGCTATCGTGTGTGACTGCCCCCCTGACCTGCCCTGGCACCTGCTTTGTGCTGCTGCAGCTGTGTTGCACTTGTGCACAGCACATTCAATCCAAGTCAGGCCAGCCCAGCCTGAGCCCAGACTCCAGTAAGTCTACTAAATAATATGAATGAATGAAAATCCTGAAAATGAAATTACACTTTTACAGAGAGAGATAGAAAATGGATGATGGATGGAGGATGGATGGATGGATGATGGATGATAGATGGATGGATATAGATGATGGTGGATGGATGGATGATAGATGGATGATGATGGATGGATGATGGATGATAGATGGATGATAGATGGAGGATAGATGGATGGATGGATTGATTGATGGATGGATGGAGGATGATAGATGGATGGATGATGATGGAGGATGAAAGATGGAGGATGGATGATCAGATGGATGGATGGATGGATGGATGGATGGATGGATGATGGATGGATGGATGATGAGTGGATGGATGATAGATGGATGGATGATGGATGGATGATGATGATGGATGGATGGATGGATGATGATGGAGGGATGGATGATGGATGGATGGATATAGATGATGGATGGATGGATAGATGGATGAAAGACGGATGAATGATAGATGGATGGAGATAGATGGATGATGATGGATGGATGGATGATAGATGGATGATGGATGGATGATAGATGGATGGATGAGGATGGAGTGGATGGATGATAGATGGATGATGGATGGATGATAGATGGATGGATGGATGGGTGGATGATAGATGGTGGATGGATGAAAGATGGATGGGATGGATGATAGATGATGGATGATAGATGGATGGATGATAGAGGATGTAGATGGAGGGATGGATAATAGAGGATGGTGATAGATGGATGGATGATAGATGGATGGATTATAGATGGATGGATTGATGGATGGATGGATGATAGATGGATGGATGAATGAAGGGATGGAAGATGGATGGATGATGGAATGGATGATAGTGATGGATGGATGGATGAAAGATGGATGGATGGATGATAGATGGTGGATGATGGATGAATGGATTGATAGATGGATGGATGGATGGATGGATGATAGATGGATGGATGATGATGGATGGATGATAGATGAATGGATGGATGATAGATGGATGGATGATGGATGGATGATAGATGGAGGAGGATGAGAGATGGAAGGATGATGGATGGATGATAGATGGATGATAGATGGATGATGGGATGGATGGATGGATGATGGGTGGATGGAGGATGATAGATGGATGGATGATAGATGATGGATGGATAGATGGATGGATGATAGAGGATGGATGATAGAGGATGGATGGATGATAGATGGAGGATGGTGGATGGAGATGATGGATGGATGGATGGGATGGAGGGATGGATGATGGATGGCTGGATGATAGAGGATGGATGATAGATGGATGGATGGATGGTGGGATGGATGGATGGATGGATGGATGGATGGATGGATGATGGATGGATGATAGAGGGATGGATGGATGGATGATGGCTGATAGATGGATGGATGATAGATGGATGGATGATGGATGGATGGATATAGCTGATGGATGGATGATAGATGGATGAAGATGGATGGATGATAGAGGATGGATGGATATAGATGATGGATGGATGATAGATAGATGGATGAAAGATGGAATGGATGATAGATGGATGGATGATAGATGATGATGGCTGGATGATAGATGGATGGATGATGGATGGATGGATGATGGATGGAGGATGATAGATGGATGAGGATGGATGATAGATGGATGGATGATGGATGGATGGATGATGGATGGATGGATGATGGATGGATGGATGGATGGATATAGATGAGGATGGATGTAGATGATAGATAGATGGATGATATGATGGATGGATGATAGATGGATGGATGATAGAGGATGGATGATAGATGGATGGATGGATGATAGATGGATGGATGATGGATGATAGATGGATGATGGAGGGATGGATGGATGGATGATAGATGGATGGATGGATGGATGATAGATGGATGGATGGGATGAAAGATGGTGGATGGAGGATAGATGGATGGATGATAGATGGATGGATGATAGGATGGATGGATGGATGGATGATAGATGGATGGATGATAGATTGATGGATGGATGGAGGGAGATGGATGGATGATAGATGGATGGATGATGGATGGATGGATGATAGATGGATGGATGGTGGATGGATGGAGGGATGATAGATGGATGGATGATAGATGGATGGATGATGAGGGATGGATGGATATATAGATGAGGATGATATGATGAGGATGAAAGATGGATGGATGATAGATGGATGGATGATATAGATGATGGATGGATGATAGTAGATGGATGAAAGATGGATGGATGATAGATGGATGGATGGATAGATGGAGATGGATGATGATAGATGGATGGATGATAGATGGATGATGGAGGATGATGATGGATGGATGATGGATGGATGATGGATGGATGGATGGATGGATATAGATGATGGATGATGTAGATAGATGGATGAAAGATGGATGGATGATGATGGATGGATGATGTAGGATGGATGAGGATGGATGGATGAATAGATGGGATGATGGATGGAGATTGGATGATGAGATGGATGGATGATGGGATTGGATGGATGATAGTGGATGGATGATAGAGAATGGATGGATAGATGGATGGATGATGGTGGATGATAGATTGGATGTGGATGATGAAAGATGGTGGATGGATGATAGCTGGATGGATGATGGATGGATGGATGATAGATGGGATGGATGATAGATGAATGGATGATAGATGGATGGATGATGGATGGAGGGAGATAGATGGATGATGGATGATAGATGGATGGATGTGGATATAGATGATGGATGGATGGATGATGGATGATAGATGGATGGATGAAAGATGGATGGATGGATGAATAGATGGATGGATGATAGATGGATGATAGATGGATGGATGGATGATGGATGGATGATGGATGGATGGATGATAGATGGATGGGGATGGATGATGGATGATAGATGGATGGATGATGGATGGAATAGATGGAGGGATCGACTGATGAAAGATGGATGGATGGATGTAGTGGATGGATGGGATGGATGGATGATAGATGGATGGATGTAGATGATGGATTGTAGATGGATGGATGATGATGGATGGATGAAAGATGGATGGATGGATGTAGATGGATGGATAGATGGATGGATGTGGAGGATGAGAGATGATGGATGGATATGGATGATGGAGTGGAGAGGGATGGATGGGTGATAGATGGATGGATGATAGATGAATGGATGATAGATGGAGGAGATGATGATGGATGATAAGAGATGGATGATAGATGGATGGATGAGGATGGAGATAGATGAATGGATGATTAGATCGACTATAGATGATGGTGGATGATAGATGGAGGATGATAGATGGATGGATGATGGGATGATGATAGATGGATGATAGATGATGGATGATAGATGGATGGATGATAGATGGATGGATGATAGATGAAGGGATGATAGATGGATAGATGATAGTGAATGGATGATAGATGGATGGATGATAGATGGATGATAGATGGATGATGAAATGGATGGATGGATGATGGAATGGAATGGATGGATGATGATGAGATGGATGCAGATGGGATGGGATAGATGGATGGATGAATAGATGGATAGATAGTAGATAGGGACAACATATGATAGATAGATAGATAGACGGACAGATAATAGATAGATGATAGATAGACAGGATAGAGAGAATAGATGATAGAGATGGTGGAGACAGACGATAGATGCAGATAGATAGACAGATAGAGATGGATAGATAGTACGGTATTTTGTGGCAATTATAGCCAAGTAGTCATGTCAGGGGGAGGAGGGAGTTGTGGTTGGGTGGCGTGGGGGCCCTCCAAAATTTTGCTGGGGGGCCACTGATTTCTAATTACGCCCCTGTTATAGTGCCCGGATAACAGAGTAAACGTACATTGGCACTCCACCCGGGCTTCTATTTTCACTGGGAGGTGGTTATAAGTTGATCTTACTTCCCTATGACTAATAGATGCAGATTTACTGTACTTGATAATATCTGTTTGTATCCCTTAAGCCAAAAGGGCATACCTATATTTATAACAATGAATCTAATATCTGTCCACTTAGAGCAGCCCAATGTGACAATTTATATGACCCGCCTCCAACATTTTCAACATGATTTGTAGCTTTTAATGGTTGATATAAGTTTTGTGTCGTTCGCAAACAAGCGACCTTGCTGAATACCCATTAATAAATCCTTAAAAGCAGATTAAACGAAGTGCACCCAATAAGAACCTGATAAGCCCCATTAACAATGACTCTCTCTATCTGATCCATCACCAACTTCTATCCAGTTCAATATGCAGCCACCGCACAGACCTTAGCTAGACATATCGCCTATGGGACTGTATCAAAAGCGTGCAAATCCAAGTTAAACTACATCTACTGCTAACCAGAGTCTAAATTTTACTTACTTCCTCATAAAAAAATAAACATTAGAGTTACCGGTACATAGTTTGGAGGTTAAATAAACACGATACTGGACTCCATCTAGTCAAACCATTATACCCTACTCTGCACCTACCAACTGAAGTTAGTTTGACAAGATCTATTCATCCAAATGCATGTGGTTACTACTATAATGCAGTCCCTTGAACATACTCTAGAAACATGTTCCCTATTAAACTTTCCAGACCTTCCCCACCACTGAATGTTAACGTCACAGGCCTGTAATTACCCGGCTGGAACGACTACCCTTTGAAATAAGTGGATACAGAGGAAAACACTTTTATTTGAGTACATTTGTTTTATCCCATCCTCTGTAACTGTAACTATTTTTACCCCATTTACTTAATTGCCCCAATTGTTTTGGTTCTCTTTATCATACTATTAATGTTTTTTTAATAAGTTTAGGGTTCGGATCTTGCTTTGTCAGCTACTTACTTCATATTTATTAACTAGTTAACGGGGCATGTTCACCCCCAAAACTATCATTTACCCACTACTCCCCATTGTTAGTGTTCAAAAATCCGCAGTGTCTTTGCAAGTGAGGAAAACTGAGGAAGTAGGAGCTTCGTGAGTCATACCGGAGGCCTGCTATTTCATGTCCTTATTGGGGTTCTGCCTGTCAGGGGAGACCCTACACAACCTCCTCGTATCTATCCTTTATGCGGGGCCTACCTATAAAGCTTTTCGAAAAAATGTTGTGTGGTGGAGATACCCTTTAATGTGCTTCCTTACAATATTTGTTAGTTTTTATAGTTCCTAGGGCCCGTTATATTCTCTGAATTAAATGCCATTCTCTTTCTTTCCATTTCCCTCTTTACATCGAATTTAGCCACATGGGCGCGGATTTATTTTTTTTTAACGTTTATTTTCCCAAGGGTATAAATTTAGATGTGAAATGTTTATCCCCTTAAAAACAGTCCACTTCTGGCAGATCTTACTTTTGTAACCCTGCGAAAGTTTCTTTCTATGACATTAATGACAATATTTAATGATACAATCCCTAAGCTTCAGTACCTTCATAAACAGTATGAATATACTGTTTGTTTTTAGATATAAACCAAGATTCAACAGAACCCTTTTCTAGTAAGAGTTCAACCACCATGAGAAAATGTTCATCTAGCAATTTAGGAATTCATCACCTATACTGTGTTGGAGTTCAGGGAATTAAAGTCCCCGTATCAGAAAATGCCCAAAACTGGCAGCCACTTCCTCCTCGGCTAGCATTTGGTAGCTTGTGCAGACGCCAACATAACCCCCTCCTGTAGCCCAATTCTACCTAGTGCTCCTCTTTACATAATATTAACTTATCTATCATGTTTATCATATCTAAGAAAAAATGTTATCCTCTAAATAACAGCCCAATCCAGTCAAAAATAAAGTTTAGCTATAAATGTTAATCATAATCAAACCCCCAAACCTAGCTTGCCATCTACTAATATCTCCAACATGCCCCTGAGGTCTCTTACACTGACCGGTCCTGATACACTGGGTTTGCGTCCCGTTTCCTGTTTAGAGCTTCGTTTCACACTAAAACAGGAGCGAAGGTGTCCGCGCAGACAGCCGCTATACTTCCTGGTCACGGCATCAGGCGATTGATGTGTTTTTGTGACATCACTTCGCACCTTTTACGAAGCGCAACCAGGAAATGGAGTGGCGTCAGCCGCCAGGCAGAGGAGGAGTGGCGAGGGACCAGGTCAGTGTAAAGAGACTTCAGGGGCATCTTTTGTACATATATTATTAATGCAAGCTAGGTTTGGGGTGACTAACATTTATAGTAAACTTATTTTGACGGACAAGCTCTTAACCATGTTTCTGCTAACCATTACACATATTTTTCAGTCAAATGTCATAGTCTCCGATTCTCCTGTGTTTTTCAGCCAGCTTCTACATTGAAAAACATGTTTCGCTACATACATGATACAACAAGAAATACATTAGTACAGACAGGAGTACACATACATCTTACAGTACATTATACAGACATTGATGACAGACAGGTAAGACCACCATAGGACAACAGGAGACAGTAAAGGGAGACAGACAGTAGGGACAGACAGGGAGACAGACAGATACAGACAGGACGGAAAGGACGGAGCGGACGCAGAGACGACAGGAGAACAGGACAGGGGGACGAAGGAGGACAGACAGGAGGACGAAAGAGGACATTTAACAAAAACGACAGGAGACAAAGGGACAGACATATGGACAACAGAACAGACATGACACAGAGCAAAGGAGCAACAGAGTACAACAGGAGACAAACAGGTAGGGCAGACATAGGAAGTACAACGACAGATTGACACAGAGGACATGACAGGATACAACGAGCATACATGGACAAGTACTATTAGTACAGTACAGAGGACAACAGGAGGACGACATTACAGACAAGAACTATAAAACAGAGGGACAATACACGGAGGACAGACTAGGTAGGCAGACAGTAGAAGACATACAGACAGATACAGTACAGTCAGCAGGAGATAGACGATGACATACAGTAACATGACATTAGACAGACATGGTACTGACAGTTATTACAACATTATTACATACATTATTACATACATATTAGTACATTAATTGTACATACATTTATTACAACATTAAGTTACCATACATTTATTACATACATTCATTATTCATACATTATTACATACATTTTATTCATACTATTATTGTACTACATATTACATACATTTATCTACATTATTAACATTACATTTACATACATTATTACTACATATTACATACATTATTACATACATTTATTGCATACATATCATACATTATGCATACATTATTACATACATTTATTGCATTACATTATTACAGACATTATACATATTAGAAAGACATTTATTAATACATTATTACATACATTATCTTACATAATTATAATACATTATTACATACATTATTGCATACATTATTACATAATTTACATACATTATTACATACATTATTGACATACATTATTACATACATTTATTGCATACATATTACATACATTTTGCTACATTATTACATAACATTTATTTAAGCCCTTAGTAATTGCCTTCTAATCTTGTATAAGGCCCTCCCCCTTTCCTCCTACACTCTAAATAGAGCTTACACAGGAAGACTAGGCAAGGAATCCAACAATTGGGCCCAATACTCTGACAGCTTAAACATCCAGGTGACTGTGGCACCAGCAATGATGGCACGCATGCGTGTAAGCCAGGCACCCCCATGTTGGAAGGATCTTTACACTCTTTGCTTAATCTCCCCTAGACATTTCACCTTAGGCGAAACATCATAAACAAACAGCAAACGAAGTTGGTGTGACAAAAAAAACTGCTACAGCAAACAAATAACAAGGTTGGTTTGTAGAATCAAAGTTACATCCTGTCTGGGGTGACGGCTAAAATCCAACACCTGCAGCAGCCTTTACCTTATAGAATGAATTGAATTGGGAAGTGGCAGTTATAGAAGGATGAAAAGAGTCAGGAAATAAAAATGTTGGAGGAGAAATCAGTGGGTAGGAAGAGAGACAAAAGTGAGAAGAAAGATGGGGAAAGAATGTGATGTGGAAATAGGTGGAAGAATTAATGAGGACTTTCCCTTTAATATAAGCTTTAGCCTCCTCATCTTAATAAGAAAGTGGTCAGGATAGAAGGGAAATCCTGGTATAGTGAATTGGAAGGTTGAGAAACATCTCTTCAAAGAAAAACCCAACCAAGGTTATAGGACCTTCCATACTGGGGTTACCTTAAAGGGGTTTAGAAGACTTATTTTATCATCATAAACCTGTAGTTAAGCCCCAATGTTTTTACCTACCACAGACTATGAGATATTACATGGTGCCCGGATAAGATTGATCAGAAGCACCTCTGTAACCTGTATTTTAACTGTAATTTTGCTTTAGGAGATTTCCCACTCCTTCTACTGTATTGTGTCATCACAAAGACGTACTGATAGATTGTTTGTGGATATTTAGATGTAAGCACTTTGGGACAGGGCCTGATGGGACTCGTTAAGAGAATTGTAAATGCTCTCCAAATTATGTCAGCACCATCTAAGCAAATAAATTCAAATATATTTTGAAATGTGACCACTAGGAGTGCTATTCATTCTTGGAAACGATATCACCTTTGAGGTATGCCAGTCCAAATAAATACAATGTATGTATTTTATTTCTTATATAAGAGCACATATTCCGCAGCGCTTTACAAGTATTTACTCAATTCACATCAGGCCTGCCAACGAAGAGCTTACAATCTAATCACATTTATATGACACATACTACCTATCAGTGGTCTTTATGATTGTGGGGGAGAAACCGGTGCCCAGAGGAAACCCACGCAAGCACGGGGAGAACATACAGACTCCTTGCAGAGTTTCCATGGGTGAATCGAACTCAGGACCTCATCGCTGCAATGTCATCAGTGCTAACCACTGAGCCACCGTGCCAAACACTGAGCAAATTCTGCACATCTGCTTCTTTAATAAAGGACAATTCATGGTGAAATAAACAGGAAGCCGTCTGAGCAGATTGATTAGTTCTATATTGCAATTCATTACGTTGTCATGATATGGCCAGTTGACTTACCCATTGAAATCAGTCGCAGTGAGTAAACACAGTGGCACGAGAAGGAACATGCACTGTCATGGGCTCGGTTTATCTGCCTTTAGATTCATTCTCATATTTATAATATGTTCTAGTCGCTCAACCAGTTTAATTTTCCAGGGGCGTGTGTGTGTGTGGTAATTGTTTTTTATTGGATCTGGCCGTGTATCACCCTAATCAGAATCTGGGAAAGAGAGCTATACACTGCGAGATTACTACAACAGGGGGTCCAAACTGGCAGGACGGAATGCTGGGAGTTTGTAGTTTGCAGACAGTTTGGATTATCACATCACAAATTACAAGTGTACCCCAACAAATTCCCCATTGAAACTCTTAGCAGATAAAGCCTGGGTGGATATGAATGAGAAATCCATGGGCGGGCGAGTGTACAATATAAATGTTCACCGTGTTAATAGTAAATTTCCTATACTGGGACTGCAATCACTATGAACATGGACTATATTAGCACCACAGTAGCCCATAATTCCAGATGTCTAGATCCCACAGTATGTGGCGTTAATGGTGACATTTTACATTCCACGAATCGTGTCTCATTCTCTCAATAGGAACTAAAAGGGAAAGTTAATTATAAAATTTGAAGTTGGATTGAAATGTCGCTTTTGGAAGGGAATTTGGTGTGTTGTTGCTGCAGATTTAAACTCAATAATGTCAATGATGAGGACATTGTTGTTGTTACTTACCCTTTTAAATATGTCACATGCATGAAAGGAAAGGGCAGTTGGTGTGTGTGTATTCATATCAGGTTGGGGGATAAATACTAACTTTTTTGATGATTGGTCAAAATTGTTTTTTGAATTAGTACCCTTTAAGTATGGCTGCAACAGTAATGGAGGGGTAGATCAGTAAGCCTGGTAACCTGGATCACAGTTTGGGGGTTAAAAAAACAAAGTTTTTTGATTATGATCGAAATTTCCTTTTTTGACTTTAGTTACCTTTAAAGTATGGCTGCCACTGTAATGGATAAGTTAGATCAGTAGGTGGGTGTATCCGTGTCCGGTTGAGGGGGGTATGTATATTTTTTGTACAACCATAAAACTATCTTTTTATGAGGATAAATCTAATTTATGTTTTTTTACTTTAGTTACCCTTTAAGTATGGTGCCACAGTAATGGTATAGTAGATCGTTAGTGTGTGTACCTGGGTTGGTTGATGGGGGTATGTCTTTTTTGTGTTATAAACCAAAAACTTATCTTTATTGAGGATAAATCTAATTTAGTTTTTTTTACTTTAGTACCCTTTAAGTATGGCTGTAATCTGTAATCCATCATACTGCGTGTGCCATCTAGCAGGGTAACCAATACAAATGAAGGCTACATTGCCATTAAGGGGTTCCTCTGTTTGTGTCCACGTGGAAATGGCTCGGGCTAAACAAAAGAGGGAAGTGAAAATCAGGATTAATGAACCTCAAAGGGACAGGCGGGGGAAACAAGGGACCAATTCCAGAAACATTTCAAAAATGCCCATCGGATCAGGAACGCTTTGTCATCGCCAAAAAAACCGATTCTACTCCCGTATCCAAACAACCAACAATCCAAAACAGCTTCAAGTTTAACTCCTGCTCTGTCCTCCACCTCTCCTACCCCTGTTTTATCTGTATACGGATACCCTGCTCTGTCCGCCACCTCATCCTCCTACCCCTGTTTATCTGCTATATGGCTATCCCGCTCTGTCTCCACCTCCCTCCTACCCCCGTTTATTGTATATGGCTATCTCTGCTCTGTCCGCCCCTCCTCCTCCTCATACCCCTGTTTATCTGACTATGTATCTCTGCTCTGGTCCGCCACCCTCCTCTCCTCCTACCCCCTGTTTATCTGCTATATGGGACCCTGCTCTGTCCTGCCACCTCTCCCCCTACCCCCGTTTATCTGCTATATGGCTATCCCTTTGCTCTGTCCATCCCCTCCTCCTCCTACACCCCTGTTTATCTGTATATGGCTATCCTGCCGGTCCGCCACCTCTCCTCCTACCCCCTGTTTATCTGCATATGGCTATCCCGCTGCTCTGTGCGTCCACTCCTCCCCTACCCTGTTATCTGCTATGGTATCCGCTGATCATCCACTCCTCCCCTCCCCGTTTATCTGCTATATGGCTATCCCTGCTCTGTCTGCCACATCCTCTCCTACCCCCTGTTTATCTGCTATATGGCTATCCCTGCTTGTCCGCACCTCCTCTCCTCCGTACCCCCCTGTTTATCTGCTATATGGTCTATCCCTGCTCCTGTCCGCCACCTTCCTCCTCCTCCTACCCCCTGTTTATCTGCATATGGTTATCCCGTGTTGTCCGCACCTCCTCCCCTCTACCGCCTGTTTATCTGCTATATGGCTTCCTGCTTCGTCTGCCACCTCCTCCTTCTACCCCGTTTATCTGCTATATGGTATCCCTGCTCTGTCCCACTCCTCCCTCCTCCTACCCCCTGTTTATCGCTATATGGCTTCATGCTCTGTCGGCCACTCTTCCTCCTCCTACCCGTTATCACTATATGGCTATCCCTGCTCTGTCTGCCACCCTCATCCTCCTCCTACCCCGGTTATCTGCTATATGGCTATCCCTGCTCTGTCGCACCTCCTCCTCCTCCTACCCCCTGTTTATTGCTCTATAGGGCTATCCTGCTCGTGTCCGCACCTCTCCTCCTTCCTACCACGTGATTCTGCTATATGGCTAGACCTGCTTGTCGCCACCTCCTCCTCCTCTCTACCCCCTGTTTATCTGCTATATGGCTATCCCTGCTCTGTCGCCACACCTCCTCCTTCCTACCCATGTTATATGCATATGCTTCTTGCTTGGTCCGCCACTCCTTCCTCCTCCTACCCTGTTTATTGCTATATGTATCCATGCTCTGTCGTCACCTCCTCCCTCCTCCCTACCCCCTGTTTATCTGCTATATGGCTTATGCTCTGTCCGCCACTCTCCTCTCTTCCAACCTTTATCTGCTATATGCTATCCCTGCTGTCGTTGCCACCCTCCTCCTCCTACCCACTCCTGTTTATATCTGCTATATGGCTATCCTGCTCTGTCCTCACCTCCCCTCCTACCCCTGGTTATCTGCTATATGGCTATCTTGCTCTGTCTCCGCCATCTCCTCCTCCTACCTGTTTTATCGCTATATGGCCATCCCTGCTTTGTCTGCCACCTCCTCCTCTACCCCTGTTTATCTGCGATAGGCTATCCCTGCTCTGTCGCCACCTCCTCCTACTCCCCGTTTATATGCTATATGGCTATCCGCTGTTCCCCACCTCCTCCTCCTCTACCCCCTGTTTATCTGCTTATGGCTATCCTGCTCTGTCCGCCCCCTCCTCCTCCTACCCCTGTTTTCTTGTTATCTGCTATATGGCTATCCCTCCTCTGTCTGCCACCTCCTGTCCTCCTCCTACCCCCTGTTTATCTGCATATTGGCTATCCCTGCTCTTCTGTCCCACACCTACCTCCTCCTACCCCCTGTTTATTGATATGGCTATCCTTCTTGTCCGCCACCTCCTCCTACCCCCTGTTTTATCTCTATATGGGCTATCCCTGCTCGGGCCGCCACCTCTCCTCCTACCCCGTTATCTGCTATATGGTATATCCCTGCTCTGTCGCCACCTCCTCTGCTCCTACCCCCTGTTATCTGCTATATGGCTATCCCTGGCTCTGTCGCCACCCCTCCTCCTCCTATCCACCCTGTTATTTGCTATATGGCTATCCCCTGCTATGTCCGCCCACCTCCTCCTCCTACCCCCTGTTATCATGCTATTGGCTATCCCTGCTCTGTCGACCACCATCCTCCTCCTACCCCGTTATTCTGCTATATGGTATCCTGCTCGTTCCGCCACCCTCCTCCTACCCCCTGTTTATCTGCTATATGGCTATCCCTGCTGTGCCGCCACCTCCTCTCCTACCCCGTTTATCTGCTATATGGCTATCCTGCTCTGTCCGCCACCTCCTCTCCTACCCCGTTTATGCTATATGGCTGATCCCTGCTCGTCGCCACCTCCTCCTCTAACCCCTGTTTATCGTGCTAATGGCTATCATGCTCTGTACGCCCTCCTCCTCCTACCCCCTGTTTATATGCTATATGGTATCCTCGCTCTGTCCGCCACCTCCTCCTCCTACCCCTGTTTATTGCTGATATGGCTCATCCCTGCTATGTCGAGCCACCTACCCTCCTACCTCCTGTTTATCTGCTATATGGCTATCCCTGCTATGTCGCCACCTCTCCTCCTACCTCTGTATCTGATATGGCTATCTCTGCTCTGTCTGCCACCCTCCTCATCCTATACCCCTGTTATCTGCTATTGGCTATCTCTCCTCTGTCTGCACTCCATCTCCTACCCCCTGTTATCTGCTATATGGCTATCTCTGCCTCTGACTGCCCACACTCCTCTCCTCCTACACCCTGTTTATCTGCTATATGGCATATCCTGCTCTGCGTTGGCCACCTCCTCCACCCTACCCCTGGATCTGCTATATGGCATCTCTTGACTCTGTCCCCGACACAATCCCTCACTCCTCCTACCCCCTGTTATCTGCTATATGGCTATCCCTCTCTCCGACCACCTCCTCCTCCTACCCCCGTTTATTGCGTTATGGTATCTCTGCTCTGTCCGCCACCCTCCTCTCATCATACCCACCTGTTTATCTGCATATGGCTATCCCTGCTCTGTCTGCCACCTCCTCACTCCTACCCCTGTTTATTGCTATAGGCTATCCTCTCTGTCCGCACCTCCTCCTCCTACCCCCTGTTATCTGCTATTGCTATCCCTGCTCGTCCGCCACCTCCTCTCTACCCCGTTTATCTGCTATATGGTTATCCTGCTCTGTCGCCACTCCTCCTCCTCCTACCCCCTGTTTATCTGCTAATGGCATCCTGCTCTGTCTGCACCCCTCCTTACCCTGTTATTGCTATATGGCTATCCTCTTGTCGACACCTCCTCCTCCTACCCCTGGTTATCCGCTCATGGCTATCCCTGCTCTGTCTGCCACCTCCTCTCCTACCCCCGTTTATCTGCTATATGGAATCCCTGCTCCGTCCGCCACCTCCTCTCCACCCCCTGTTTTTGCTATATGGCTATCCTGCTCTGTCCGCCACCTCCTCCTCCTACCCCGTTTTATCTGCTATATGGCTATCCCTGCTCTGTCCGCCACCTCCTTCCTACCCCCTGTTTACTGCTCTATATGGCTATCCTGCTATGTCTGCACTCCTCCTTCCTACCCACGTTTATGCTATAGGCATCCGCTCTGTCGCACTCCGCCTCACCCCCTGTACTGCTAATGGCTATCCCTGTCTCTGTCCGCCACCTCCTCCTCCTACCCCTGTTTATCGCTATTGGCTATCCTGCTCTGTCCGCCACCTCCCTCCTACCTGCCTACCACGCGTTCTATCTGCTATATGGCTATCCCTGCCTGCTCGCCACCTCCTCCTCTACCCCCTTGTTTATTGCTATATGGTATCTACTGCTCTGTCTGCACCTCCTCCTCTCTACCCCCTGTTTATCGCTACTGGCTATCTCTGCTCTGTTGCCCCTTCTACTCCTCCACCCCCTGTGATCTGCTATCTGGCTATCTCTGCTCTGTCTGCCCCTACTCCTCCTCCTACCCCTGGTATCTGCTATATGGCTATCTCTGCTCTGTCTGCCACTCCTGCCCCTACCCCCTGTTTATTGCTATATGGCGTATACTGCTGCTGTCCGCCACTCCTCCTCCTCCTACCCCTGTTTATCTGCTAATGGCTATCCTGCTCTGTCCGCCCTCCTCCTCTACCCCCGTTTATCGCTATATGGCTATCTCTGCTCTGTCCGCCACCTCTCATCCTCCTACCCCCTGTTATCTTGCTATATGGCTATCCCTGCTTGTCTGCCTCCCCTCCTCATACCCCTGTTTATCTGCTATAGGCTATCCCGCTCTGTCCGCCACCTCCTCCTCCTATACCCCTGTTATTGACTGATGGGAAATTGCCTCTTATTCACAGGTAAAAATCCATTGAATTAAGAAGAGGTCTTTCTGTCGTGTTCTGGTCATCTCCTCACAGCTCAGTCCCATCTACATCTCACACCCGGCCTCCCTTCACACCACCTCCACTTTCAGTCTAACCAACTTCCACCTATTACCGACACACAGACTTTTAAACTTCCTCTCCAAGGCCGCCCCCACTGACCTGCTTGACCATCCCTCCGTTCTCATCCATCCAGATACTTCTAACGTCTCTTTTTAACACATCACTATCACGTGGGACTTTCCCCTCCTCATTCAAACATGCTATTGTATCCCCAATCTCAGCAAGAAACGCATCTCTGGACCATCTGCTCCAGCAGTTACCGGCCTGTCTCTCTTCCCAGTCTATGCCTGAAACTGGTATCACTTTTCTGCCAACTCTCTTTTGATCACTGCCAGTCGGCTTTCCAACCCCATACTCCCACGAAAACCGCTCTCTCACCAAACGTTACTAACGCACTCCTGCCTTAATGCCTACGATCTGAAACGGCCACTATTCACCACTTATTGGCTTGGACCGTCTTCAGCTTTCATACCCCAGTGATCCCCCTTTACTGCTTCACCATATTATCCTCCCTGGGTATACAGGTTTTTCACTATCTTGGAACCAAGTGTCTTAGCGTGGTGGGAAAAAGAGGAACTCCCCTTCACGGCGGAACAATTATACAAGAGTTGGCTGTTACTCCAATAAAGTACCAATAGGAAGCAAAACTGAGTGGAAGATGATGATTAGGGGGGAAACAAAAAGGAGAAGATTAAGAAGAAATCAAGGTGGGGGCCGTCTATCTATCTATCTTCATACTGTGTTCCCTATCTATCTATCTATCTATCCATCCCTATCATCCAGCCATCTATCATCCCATTCCATCTAATCATCCTCCATCCCTTCATCCATCACCATTCATCCATTCATCATCCCTCCATCCCTTTATCCTCCATCTATCAGCCATCTGCATCCATCATCTATCATCCCTTTCTCTATCATCTATCCCTCCTATCATCCTCCTTCATCTATCTCCATCCATCTATCCATCCATCCATCATCCCATTCCTCTACATACCATCTATCCATACATCCATCATCCCATCCATCTATCATCCATCATATAGCCTCCCCCCCATTCATCTAATATCCATCTATCATCCATTCACTCTATCATCCGTCCATCATCCTTTCCATCTATCATCCTCCATCTATCACCAGCCACCTATCACCATCCATCTATCATCCTCCATCTATCCATCCATCATCTATCACCCCCATCCATTCCCTCCAGCATCCATCATCCATCCCTCATCTATATCCATCCATCCTCTATCATCCACTATTCATCCTCCTCTATCATACCATCCATCCTATCATCCATCCTCCATCTTTCATTCTCCCTCCATCCATCATCCTCCATCTATCCTCCATCTCATACTATCATCCCAACCATTCCATCATTCCTTCCTCTATCATCCATCCACCCTCTTTCAATCGTACCATCCATCTATCATCTTCACACCATCATTCAATCATCAAACATATCAATCACCCACCACTCACACATCATCACACAACACCACAACACACACAACAAACACAAGTCAACACATCACTCATATATCAACAAATCAACATATCAAATCAATCAATCAATCCCAATCAATTTCAATCAACATCCCACAACAACCATCAAATCATCTAAATCACATCAACACTCAATCCATCAAATCATCACATCACGAATACACACATCATCACATCACAAACAATCTCACAACCAACACACAATCAATCATCAATCCCATCTATCAAATCATCACAATCATCATAAAATCCATTCATCACACACATCACCATCCTCTATCATCCATCTTCAATCAATTCCTTCACATCAAAATCACATAACAATCCACAACACCAAAATTCACAACACCCACATCATCACCAAATCAATCTCCCGGGAATCAATCAATCACCACAACAAATCACACACAACAATCAATAACTCCAAACATCTATCACACATCAATCATCCACAACAACACATCAATCACAACACACACACAGCCATCACAATCACAACAAAGCACACACCTATCACAACCCCAATCACAATCATATCACAATCACAACCACAATCATCACACATATCACACACAAATCAATCATCATCACAAACATCACTATCATCTATCATCCACATCAAATCAAACACAACACTCAACACACTACACCATCACTATCACACATCACAAACACACACATCATCAATCACCCATCAATCAAGGGTTCAGGGGATCATGGTTTCACATCTATCACATTCTCTATCATTCACACACACCATCATATCACATAAATCATCAAATCAATCAAATCATCGACACACCTCAATCAGTCAACATCACACACAACTATCACAATCTCTCAAAACCATCTATCACAATCACAACACACATCACTATCATCGATCAACAACAATCATCCATCACAACCTAATCATCACAATCCAATCAATCACAACAATCATCACAATCATACAATCACATCTCAACAATCAATCCACAGCACCATCACACAACATCTATCATCAATCAACACAATCATCAACAATCCAATCACACATCAATCACAAACAATCATCTATCACACACAATCAATCCATCACACCTCCCACACACATCACACACTCTCCACACAACAATTCACCAACATCAAACTCAAATCATCAACATCAAAATCAATCAAATCATCACATCTATCAATCATCATCAATCAAAATCATCTATCAACCATCATCATCACAAATCAAATCAACAACCACACATCACATCACACATCAACACAACATTATCCACACCATCATCATCAATCAAATCACATCATCACAAGCACAACTATCATTCAAACACTATCAAGAACACACAATCAAACACATATCACAAACACAACATCAATCAATCCCACACACATCAACATCAATCACTCATCAACACACAATCACACAATCACACAACATCAATCACACACCAAACACCAATCACACAATTCACACACACCCACCACACATCATCAATCACACCATCATCATTCACAATCATCAAACAACACACCAAGCCACATCAATCACACCATCAACATCACACAACATCACACACTATCACATTCATCAATCACACCACGACAAAATATCAACAACAGAATCACACATATCTTCCATCCATCCATCATCCATCCATCTATCATCCATTCATCTATCATCCATCCATCTATCATCCTCATCCATCATCCATCCATCATCCTCCATCCATCCATCATCCATCTATCATCCATCCTCTATCATCCATCCTCCATCTTTCATCCATCCATCTTTCATCCATCCACCATCCATCTATATCCATCCCCATCCATCTATCTATCATCCATTTCATCCATCTATCATCCATCATCCATCTCATCACCATCCATCATCCATCCATCATCCATCCATCCCATCCATCCATCCATCTATCATCCATCTATCATCCATCCATCCATCATCCTCCATCCATCATCCATCCATCTATCATCCATCCATCTTCTCAATCCTCTATCTACATCCATCCTACACCAAGTCATCTATCATCCCAATCCATCCATCCATCCATCATCCATCCATCAGCCATCCATCCATCCATCTTCATCCATCCATCCATCTATCCTCCATCCATCATCCATCCATCTCATCATCCCTCCATCTTCATTTCCATCCATCCATCTATCATCCATCCTCACTATCATCCATCTCCATCACATCCATCCCTCATATCCATCTCCATCATCCATTCCCCTCCATCCATCTATCATCCATCCATCCCATCTACCTCATCCATCCATCATCCACATCCATCCATTCTCCATCCTCCACTCTCATCATCCCTCCATCTCATCCATCCATCCATCTTCCATCCCATCTATCTATCATGCCATCCTCATCTCTAATCCATCCCTCCCTCTTTCATCCATCCATCTTTCATCATCATCTTATCATATCCATCAATCTATATCCTCCATCCATCTATCACCACCATCTTATCATCCATACCATCCTATCCCATTCCATCCTCCATCCATCCATCCCATCCATCTATCTCCATCCATCATCATCCAGCCATCTATCATCCATCCATACCATCCATTCCATCTCATCCATCTATCATCCATCCATCTATCATCCATCCATCCATCCATCCATCCATCCATCTATCATCATCCATCCATCTATCATCCATCTATCATCCATCCATCATCCATCATCCATCCATCTTTCATCCATCCATCCATCCATCCATCTATCACCATCCATCATCAATCCATCCCATCTACTCTCATCCATCCATCTATATCCATCCCTATCCTCCATCATCCATCATCCATCCCTCACCATCCATCCATCTTTCATCATCCATCCATCTATCATCCATCCATCATCCATCCCTCACCATCCTATCATCCATCCATCTCCATCCATCTATCATCCTCCATCCATCCATCTATCATCCATCCTCATCATCCATCCATCTATCATCCCATCCATTCCATCTTTCATCCATCATCATCAATCATCCATCCATCATCCATCTATCATCCACCATCCATCCATCCATCATCCATCTATCATCCATCCATCCATCATCCATCCATCATCCATCCATCTATCATCCATCCCATCATCCATCCATCTTCTCATCCATCCATCTATCATCCATCCCATCATTCATCCATCTATCTATCATCCATCCATCATCTATATCCATCCATCCATCCATCATCCATCCATCCATCATCCATCCATCCATCATCCATCCATCTATCATCCATCCATCATCCATCTATCATCATCCATCCATCATCCATCCATCATCTCCATCCATCATCATCCATCTCATCATCTATCATCCATCCATCTATCATCCTCCATCTCATCCTCTCTTCATCCATCCATCCATCTATATCCATCCTTCCATCTATCATCCATCCATCTTTCATCCATCTATCATCCATCCATCATCTATATCCATCCCTCCATCATCCACCATCTATCATCCATCACTATCATCCATCCATCTATCCTCCATCCATCATCCATCCATCCATCTATCATCCATCCATCATCCATCCATCCATCCATTCCATCCATCCACAATCCATCCATCCCTCCATCATCCATCCATCTATCATCCATCCTCTATCATCATCCATCCAATCATCCATCCATCCATCCATCCATCCATCATCCATCCATCCATCCATCCATCTCATCATCCATCCATCCATCTATCATCCATCCATCTATCATCCATCCATCTATCCATTCATCTCATCTATCATCATCCTATCATCCATCCATCCATCCATCATCATCCATCCATCATATCCATCCATCCATCCCATCTATCATCCATCTATCATCCATCCATCATCCATCCATCTTTCATCCATCCATCCATCTTCATCCATCCATCATCCATCCATCTATCATCCATATCATCTATCATCCATCCATCATCCATCCATCCATCCATCATCCATCCATCTATCATCCATTCATCATCATCCATCCATCTATCATCCATCCATCCATCTTCCAATCAATCCATCCATCCATCTTATCATCCATCCATCATCCATCCATCTATCATCCATCATCTCTCATCCATCCATCTATCATCCATCCATCCATCATCCATCCTCTATCATCCATCATCTATCATCCATCCATCATCCATCCATCCATCTATTATCCATCCCATCCATCTATCATCCATCTATCATCCATTCCATCTCATCATCCATCCATCTATCATCCATCCATCCATCTTTCATCCATCCATCCATCTATCATCCACCCATCCAATCCATCATCATCATCCATCCATCATCCTCTTCATCCATCCATCTATCCATCATCCATCCATCTATCATCCTATCCATCACTCCATCTATCATCCATCCCCATATCCATCCATCTATCATCCATCCATCTATCTTCATCATCCTCTCATCCACTCATCATCATCCATCCATCATCTATACCATCCATCCACCCTCCATCTCCATCCATCCATCCATCATCCCTCCTATCATCCATCCTCCATCCTATCATCCCCATCCATCATCCATCCATCATTCATCCATCATCATCCATCCATCCATCATTCATCCATCCATCCATCCATCCATCCATCCATCCATCCATCTATCTCATCATCCATCTTTCATCCACCATCTATCATCCATCCATCTATCATCCCTCCACCTCCATCCAATCATCCATCCTCCATCTATCCTCCATCTATCATCCATCTATCATCCATCATCCATCCATCTATCATCCATCCATATCCATCCATCCATCCATCCATCATCTATATCCATCCATCTATCATCCATCATCCATCCATCCATCCATCCATCATCCATCCATCCATCCATTTTTCTATCTCTCTCTGTAAAAGTGTAATTTCATTTTCAGGATTTTCATTCATTCATATATTTAGTAGACTTACTGGAGTCTGGGGCTCAGGCTGGGCTGGCCTGACTTGGATTGAATGTGCTGTGCACAAGTGCAACACAGCTGCAGCAGCACAATAAGCAGGTGCCAGGGCAGGTCAGGGGGGCAGTCACACACGATAGCAGCCACAGTCTGGACTAGAGGAGTTAGGATAACACGGGGCACAGATGGAACCAGAAGCACACACCAGCAGTTAACTTATCAACTAGGTGGGCAGGGCTGCTCTTCTTTCTTGCGGGCAGCAGCTCTTCCGGTCCTCCCACTCCCCGAGTCCAGAGAAGTTCCGTTACAGGACCTTACACACAGCGCAAGTTAAAAAAAAAAACGGAAAATGAAACCAGGTGGCGGGGGTAGTAGATACGTCACTGCGCTCTATTACTCCCTGTGAATAATAGATACAGATTTACTGTACGTGATAATATCGTGATACATCCTTGTGCTACTTATACTATAAATGGCTCTGTGTTAAGTGAATCCCTGTTGGAAAGGGATCTTGGAGTTTTGGTGGATAACTTAAAGAGGTAGCAAGCAGTGCCAGGCGGCAACAGCCAGAGCCAGCATGGTATTGTCTTGTATAAAGAGAGGTATGGATTCAGGGAGGAAAATGTTATTCTCCCTCTTTCAAAGCATTGGTAAGCCTCATTTGAATATGCAGTGCAATTTTGGAATCCTGTGTACAAAAAGGACATCTTGGAAATGAAAGGGTTCAAGAGGGCAACTAAAATTAATAGGGGATTGGGGGAGCTTGAATATGAAGAGAGACTGGAAAAGTTACAATTATTACTGGAGAAAAGGCGCTTGCATGGGGATATAATTCTGTGTATAAATACATTAACGGGCCATCAAATAAACTATCTGGGGCATTGTTATACCAATAGAGTATCATAGGACAAACAGACATTCCTTAACACACAGGTGTGACCTAGATCTTAACAGTAGGACAGTAAAGTCTGAGACAGGAATAAAGATTTATAAATCCCAACTCCATATCAATATATGGCAATGTATAAATCTCAGTTTGTGATTCTGCTCCTACATTGGCAGTTTATATTTATTTATAATACTGCTTGTACATGTACTGTAATACTGTATAACATGTGTAGACTTCCGGTGACACAATCTTCATTCCCTGCACACATACGGGTGCCATTTACCACCACTCAGTCAGATATTAAAGGGTGATATTTACCAGCTCTACTATGTTTAAAGGGAAAGTGTGCCATTAAAATCAAAGGAACACCCAGCACACCTGCCATCACGGCTGGAATGATGACACACAATTGAGTTTGGATATTTTATTTTATTGCACTTTGTAGCATATATGTTTTTTTAAGCACATTTTATGTATTTATAGCACAGAGCACTTAAACATATAGTGCAAATGCTTGATAGATACCCTTTATGGGTAACCCCTCACTGGGGCCAATGTTGTCACTCATTGTATCACATGATGTTGGGTGGGACTTGAGGGTTTAAATATTGTTGGATTGCTCACTCTGGTTACACCTGAGGAAGGGACAGGGTGTACCGAAACGTTGTGTGTGTGGTTTACTTTAAAAAAATGTGAATTCATCTCAGTAGTGTGCTCCCTACTTCTTTCATTTTGTTAAAGTGTGCCATTAACCTCTTTGTGCTAAGACTGAAGGGAAACAAATTGTGTGGCTTGCTATGGTTAACTGGGTATAGCTGTACCTACCACTAGTGCGAACCTGTAATTCAATTTCAGTGAAATGCCACAGTGAGTCCCTACTTTCTGTACAGGATATTTTGTAGACTATAAATGTTACAGATATTACATGACAATGGGGGAACTGGCTAAACACATTATGGTTATTTATTCTCTGGTGGGTCCTCGGAGGTTTAGTCTGATATTATTACTACACGTATCAGATGGATAAATGTTTTATTAATATGCACAGACTAAATGTAAAATCGCCTTCACTGTTCCTTTCGGAAACAAAACTTCCCCCACACAAACTGTTATTGGGAAGTTAATTTTACTATCTAAATCATTCACATGGTGTTAACACAATGCTACTTTGCAGGACATGGATTGACATGTCTACATTTTCAGATCTCGGAGGGAGAGACTGTCAGGGGTCACCGGTGAAACTGTTCATCTGATTATGACTCTTGTGTGGCCAATCTGGTCCAGGATGAGATGGGTGATTTCCTAGTAAAAGATTAAATTCTTCCCCCTTCGTCCTTCATTGCCATGTTCTTCTATTCCTTTCTCTTCTTCACACACAACCCCTTGTCACCAACCCTCTGGTCTCCTCAGAATCAGACTGGTGCCACCTACTGTAATGGAAAATAGCAACCTCATATCTTTATTCAATCCCATTCAGTATACAATACTATCCTCATTGTGCACCATGGTCATTAAGCCTTTAATATCTGCAGTTGGAGTTTCCAGACCATGACCGTAAAAATGTGATGATTGGGTTCCAATAGTATCTGCACTTAATGGCCACCAAGTCTGACATGCCCAGAGCTATTACTGGTGACTAACATGAACTCTTATCTGTTGTAATGGATTCTGCGCAGTGTAAACTATACTACTTCAGCAGACCCCACCACCCACCCTACTTTTCAGATGACTTCTTCCCTTTCTCGTAGGAGAATCCACAGTGATGGTCAGGAAGTTGATCAGATGTAAGGGTCTTTGGCTTACGATGTCTGCGTGGCTGGAAACCAATTGGAAAAGGTAGGGAAGATACAAGTGAGAAAACTCAGAGTCCACCAGAGCCATTGTGGTTTATTTTGTTGGCCAGTCCAGCCCTGTGTAAATGATCCTGGAAATTGTACTTTACAAACAGCTTGATGGACATGTTATAAAATGAGCACCTACACAGGATTGCCCCAATCGAGATGTCAAACTCCAAAACAGAAAACAGCAAGTGTGTCCAGTCATTTTTCACAGGGGTAATCCCAGCTTATTAGTGCACAGACACATGATTGTTCATGCACACATGGCCACACGGCCTTCTTCAGGTGATACAGAGCCATGTTGGTAGGCAATAGTTGCCATCTATTACATTATCATTACATATATCAGTTTTTTAAAAGAGCTTCTCCCATTCAAGAAGTCAGCTAAAGACAAATTCCGAGTCCCACAGTCAGGGTTATGGTATTTGAAGGGGTATCTGGTAACTATCAACAGAGGTCTGAACCGAGGTCCGAAGATGTTTTAATTGTACGGCTTCCTCAATTTCTCACCCCACACCTAGAAACTCTTTTTCTTCTTGTTATTTCTCGTTCCTACCTAACAGAATCTCTGCTCACCACACTTAGTGCCAGCACCTTCACCCTGCCAACTATAGACCTATAGAACTGCACCATTTCCAACCCCTCCATCAGTTATTCCTTTTTTTTCATTGTAACAGATGTGTCCAATCCTGCAAATGTGGCTCTTCTACAAGCAAACACGGGAAGTAAGTAATCCGTTGTACCACCTGGACAGCTCATTACATTGATTGGGTGATGGTGAGGAGTGGGGATGTCCAGTGACATACTGGACCATAGAATGTGGTTCCTTCTATATGGAGATTCCATGGTTTATTACGAGGAGGAGGCACCATATCTGAATATGGGAAGGGATTAGATTTTGCGCTGTCCTCCCACCATGTTATGTTAATGGGAGACTTGACATGAATAATTTATTACTGTAGCACTGGGAATAAACTGGGCTCTGTGTATCTGGAGTGTGATAAGAATTTCTTATCTAGCGTAATGGAGGTATCATCTGATTGGCTGCTGCAGATTCATTAATAAGCCAATTACGTGTCTTGTTACTCAAGATGTGGAGCAGGTGGCATATGGCTGACGCTTCCAGTTCACCAAAGCCTTTTGGTGCTGTTAGATACTTCCAATCAGCTTTAACATGAGTGTTAAGGTGACCATACATTAGGCCATTTATGTACAATCCAACATACAATCCGACATTTCCATCGATTGGCCGAAAAATTTTACATTTTCCCATTCTTATCGCGCGACATTAGATCGTAAAATCGATCGTAATTACGATTAAATGTGAATGTAATGTAACCTCACAATGGACGACATTCGACATTAATCACAAAATTGAATGTCGTACAATATTTATTGTCATCTTGGTACAATTAACATTGTACATCTGTCTATCAAGTATCGGTCGGTGTTTAAGATCGTAATTATGACGTAATAGTGTATGGCCACCTTTACTGATCAAGTCCTTATGCTGCCTTACTTTCTCAATAGTTAATATTTTGGAATATACTTACTATTTTTTTCACTCCCAAGTATATTCCAAATATTAACTATTTTTCACTCCCAACTCCTCCACCCAACTCCACCATTCATAAGCGCAAAACGCAGAAAAAAACCCAATTGTGTCCAGACTTAAATAGTTCGCTCAGTGATTTCGGTCTTTTACTTTGGTTAATGATCTAACTGCTTGTTCTGCAAACCTTTATTTTACTTAATTAAATGCACTGAACAGTGATATGTTATTTGTGTTGAGACACATTTGTGATATATTGTATGCAGTGGCTGTACGAGTGGGATTGAAATTCTATTTTATTGTCATGTTCTCCAGGGGGCAAAAGCATCTGGAGACTCAGGTTTAGCTAGAAATCTTTACCTAGGTTAGATTCTCTTTTGAGTACTGCCTTATTTCTTTACCGCCAAAGAAAGATGGACATGGGATGTCTCCAGGGGCGTAAAGAGAGGGGAGCAGGGAGATAACCACAGGGGGCCTGGGAGCCAAGAGGCCCATCTCTTTATTTTTCCTATGACCGATATTGCCTCCTCCTAGAAAACCCTGAATGAAGCACGATAGGGACCCATAATAGTTTTGCTGGGGGGCCCAGTGTTTGCTGTTTACGCCACTGGATGTCTCACCCTAAATGTGGACAACTAAATGCTAACCTATAACTAACAACTGAATTTTATGTTGATGGAAAACCTAAAACCTTTCCAAATGTAAAAAAAAAGAATTGCCATAAACCTATTGTACATTATACATGCATACAGTTTACATAGCAGCATAGTATTACATGTATAACAGTTACATAGCAGCATAGTATTACATGCATACAGTTACATACAACAACATAGTATTACATGTATAACAGTTACATAGCAACATAGTATTACATGTATAACAGTTACATAGCAGCATAGTATTACATGTATAACAGTTACATAGCAACATAGTATTACATGTATAACAGTTACATAGCAACATAGTATTACATGTATAACAGTTACATGCACAGTATTACATGTATAACAGTTACATAGCCACATAGTATTACATGTATAACAGTTACATAGCAACATAGTATTACATGTATAACAGTTACATAGCAACATAGTATTACATGTATAACAGTTACATAGCAGCATAGTATTACATGTATAACTGTTACATAGCAACATAGTATGACATGTATAACAGTTACATAGCAGCATAGTATTACATGTATAACAGGTACATAGCAACATAGTATTACATGTATAACAGTTACATAGCAACATGGTATTACATGTATAACATATTACATGCATACAGTTACATAGCAGCATAGTATTACATGTATAACTGTTACATAGCAACATAGTATTACATGTATAACAGTTACATAGCAACATGGTATTACATGTATAACAGTTACATAGCAGCATAGTATTAGAGGTTCTACAAGGACAAATATCCATCTAGTCCACCCTTTATACCCTACCCATAATATCTAACAGCTACATAGCACATAGTATTAGAGGTTCTACAAAGGACAACTATCCATCTAGTCAACCTTTATACCCTACCCATAATGTCTGATAACAGTTACATAGTAACATAGTATTGGAGGTTGTATAAAGACATACGTCCATCTAGTCCAACCTTTATACCCTACCCATAATGTCTCAGTTACATAGCACATAGTATAAGGTTCTACAAAGACAAATATCCATCTAGTCCAACCTTTTACCCTACCCATAATGTCTAACAGTTACATAGCAGCATAGTATTAGAGGTTCTAGAAATACAACTATCAATCTAGTCCAACCTTTATACCCTACCCATAATGTCTGTATAACAGTTACATAGTAACATAGTATTGGAGGTTGTATAAAGACATACGTCCATCTAGTCCAACCATTATACCCTACCCATATGTCTGTATAACAGTTACATAGTACCATAGTATTGGAGATTGTATAAAGACATACGTCCCTCTAGTCCAAACTTTATACCCTACCCATAATGTCTGTATAACAGTTACATAGTAACATAGTATTGGAGGTTGTATAAAGACATACATCCATCTAGTCCAACCATTATAGCCTACCCATATGTCTGTATAACAGTTACATAGTAACATAGTATTAGATGTTGTATAAAATGTTACTATGTAACTGTTATACAGACATTATGGGTAGGGTATAAAGTTTGGACTAGAGGGACGTATGTCTTTATACAATCTCCAATACTATGTTACTATGTAACTGTTATACAGACATTATGGGTAGGGTATAAAGGTTGGACTAGATGGACGAATTTCTTTATACAACCTCCAATACTATGTTACTATGTAACTGTTATACAGACATTATGGGTAGGGTATAAAGGTTGGACTAGATTGATAGTTGTATTTCTAGAACCTCTAATACTATGCTGCTATGTAACTGTTAGACATTATGGGTAGGGTATAAAGGTTGGACTAGATGGATATTTGTCTTTGTAGAACCTTTAATACTATGCTGCTATGTAACTGTTAGACATTATGGGTAGGGTATAAAGGTTGGACTAGATGGACGTATGTCTTTATACAACCTCCAATACTATGTTACTATGTAACTGTTATACAGACATTATGGGTAGGGTATAAAGGTTGGACTAGATGGATAGTTGTCCTTTGTAGAACCTCTAATACTATGCTGCTATGTAGCTGTTAGATATTATGGGTAGGGTATAAAGGGTGGACTAGATGGATATTTGTCCTTGTAGAACCTCTAATACTATGCTGCTATGTAACTGTTATACATGTAATACCATGTTGCTATGTAACTGTTATACATGTAATACTATGTTGCTATGTAACTGTTTATACCTGTAACTATGTTGCTATGTAACTGTTTATACATGTATACTATGTTTCTATGTAACTGTATACATGTAATACATGTTGCTATGTAACTGTATACATGTAATACTATTTTGCTATGTAACTGTTATACATGTAATATATGCTTGCTATGTAACTGTTATGCATGTAATACTATCGGCTATGTAACTGTTATACATGTAATACTATGCTGCTATGTAACTGTTATCATGTAATACTATGTGCTGCTATGTAACTGTTATACATGTAATACTATCTGCTATGTAACTGTTATACATTTATACTTGCTGCTATGTAACTGTTATCATGTAATACTATGTTGCTATGTTACAGTTTACATGTAATACTATGCTGCTATGTAACTGTTATACATGTAATACTATGTTGCTATGTAACTGTTATACATGTAATACTATGTTGCTATGTAACTGTATGCATGTAATACTATGCTGCTATGTAACTGTTATACATGTAATACTATGCTGCTATGTAACTGTATGCATGTAATAATGTACAATAGGTTTATGGCAATTCTTTTTTTTACATTTGGAAAGGTTTTAGGTTTTCCATCAACATAAAATTCAGTTGTTAGTTATAGGTTAGCATTTAGTTGTCCACATTTAGGGTGAGACATCCAGTGGCGTAAACAGCAAACACTGGGCCCCCCAGCAAAACTATTATGGGTCCCTATCGTGCTTCATTCAGGGGTTTTCTGGGAGGAGGCAATATCGGTCATAGGAAAAATAAGAAGATGGGGCCCTCTTGGCTCCCAGGCCCCCTGTGGTTATTCTCCCTGCTCCCCTCTCTTTACGCCCCTGGAGACATCCCATGTCCATCTTTCTTTGGCGGTAAAGAAATAAGGCAGTACTCAAAAGAGAATCTAACCTAGGTAAAGATTTCTAGCTAAACCTGAGTCTCCAGATGCTTTTGCCCCCTGGAGAACATGACAATAAAATAGAATTTCTCAATCCCACTCGTACAGCCACTGCATACAATATATCACAAATGTGTCTCAACACAAATAACATATCACTGTTCAGTGCATTTAATTAAGTAAAATAAAGGTTCTGCAGAACAAGCAGTTAGATCATTAACCAAAGTAAAAGACCGAAATCACTGAGCGAAACTATTTAAGTCTGGACACAATTGGGTTTTTTCTGCGTTTGCGCTATATGAATGGTGGAGTTGGGCTGGAGGAGCTTGGGAGTGAAAAATAGTTAATATTTTGGAATATACTTGGGAGTGAAAAATAATAGTAAGTATATTCCAAAATATTAACTATTGAGAAATGTAAGGCAGCAATAAGGACTTGATCAGTAAAGGTGGCCATACACTATTACGATCATAATTACGATCTTAAACCGACCGATACTTTGATAGACAGATGTACAATGTTAATTGTACCAAGATGTACAATAAATATTGTACGACATTCAATTTTTGTGATTAATGTCGAATGTCGTCCATTGTGAGGTTACATTACATTCACATTTAATCGTAATTACGATCGATTTTACGATCTAATGTCGCGCGATAAGAATGGGAAAATGTAAAATTTTTCGGCCAATCGATGGAAATGTCGGATTGTATGTTGGATTGTACATAAAATCGGCCTAATGTATGGTCACCTTAACACTCATGTTAAAAGCTGATTGGAAGTATCTAACAGCACCAAAAGGCTCTTGGTGAACTGGAAGCGTCAGCCATATGCCACCTGCTCCACATCTGAGTAACAAGACACGTAATTGGCTTATTTAATGTAATCTGCAGCAGCCAATCAGATGATACCTCCATTACGCTAGATAAGAAATTCTTATCACACTCCAGATACACAGAGCCCAGTTATTCCCAGTGCTACAGTAATAAATTATTCATGTCAAGTCTCCCATTAACATAACATGGTGGGAGGACAGCGCAAAATCTAATCCCTTCCCATATTCAGAATATGGTGCCTCCTCCTCGTAATAAACCATGGAATCTCCCATATAGAAGGAACCACATTCTATGGTCCAGTATGTTCACTGGACATCCCCACTTCCTCACCATCACCCAATCATGTAATGAGCTGTCCAGGTGGTACAACGGATTACTTACTTCCCGTGTTTGCTTGTAGAAGAGCCACATTTGCAGGATTGGACACATCTGTTACAATGAAAAAAATGGAATAACATGGAGGGGTTGGAAATGGTGCAGTTCTATAGGTCTATAGTTGGCAGGGTGAAGGTGCTGGCACTAAGTGTGGTGAGCAGAGATTCTGTTAGGTAGGAACGAGAAATAACAAGAAGAAATAAGAGTTTCTAGGTGTGGGGTGAGAAATTGAGGAAGCCGTACAATTAAAACATCTTCGGACCTCGGTTCAGACCTCTGTTGATAGTTACCAGATACCCCTTCAAATACCATAACCCTGACTGTGGGACTCGGAATTTGTCTTTAGCTGACTTCTTGAATGGGAGAAGCTCTTTTAAAAAACTGATATATGTAATGATAATGTAATAGATGGCACTATTGCCTACCAACATGGCTCTGTATCACCTGAAGAAGGCCGTGTGGCCATGTGGCATGAAACATCATGTGTCTGTGCACTAATAAGCTGGGATTACCCCTGTGAAAAATGACTGGACACACTTGCTGTTTTCTGTTTTGGAGTATTGACATCTCGATTGGGGCAATCCTTGTGTAGGTGCTCATTTTATAACATGTCCATCAAGCTGTTTGTAAAGTACAATTTCCAGGATCATTTACACAGGGCTGGACTGGCCAAACAAAATAAACCACAATGGCTCTGGTGGACTCTGAGTTTTCTCACTTGTATCTTCCCTACCTTCTTCCAATTGGTTTCCAGCCACGCAGACATGCGTAAGCCAAAGACCCTTACATCTGATCAACTTCCTGACCAATCACTGTGGATTCTCCTACGAGAAAGGGAAGAAGTCATCTGAAAAGTAGGGTGGGTGGTGGGGTCTGCTGAAGTCTGCATATAGTTTACACTGCCGCAGAATCCATTACAACAGATAAGAGTTCATGTTAGTCACCAGTAATCAGCTCTGGGCATGTCAGACTTGGTGGCCATTAAGTGCAGATACTATTGGAACCCAATCATCATTTTTACGGTCATGGTCTGGAAACTCCAACTGCAGATATTAAAGGCTTAATGACCATGGTGCACAATGAGGATAGTATTGTAATTACTGAATGGGATTGATATAAAGATATGAGGTTGCTATTTTCCATTACAGTAGGTGGCACCAGTCTGATTCTGAGGAGACCAGAGGGTTGGTGACAAGGAGGTTGTGTGTAGAAGAAGAGAAAGGAATAGAAGAACATGGCAATGAAGGACGAAGGGGGAAGAATTTAATCTTTTACTAGGAACTCACCCATCTCATCCTGGACCAGATTGGCCACACAAGAGTCATAATCAGATGAACAGTTCACCGGTGACCCCTGACAGTCTCTCCCTCCGAGATCTGAACAATGTAGACATGTCAATCCATGTCCTGCAAAGTAGCATTGTGTTAACACCATGTGAATGATTTAGATAGTAACAAATTAACTTCCCAATAACAGTTTGTGTGGGGGAAAGTTTTGTTTCCGAAAGGAACAGTGAAGGCGATTTTACATTTAGTCTGTGCATATTAATAAAACATTTATCCATCTGATACGTGTAGTAATAATATCAGACTAAACCTCCTGAGGACCCACCAGAGAATAAATAACCATAATGTGTTTAGCCAGTTCCCCCATTGTCATGTAATATCTGTAACATTTATAGTCTACAAAATATCCTGTACAGAAATGTAGGGACTTACCTGTGGCATTTCTTCAGCTGAAATTGAATTACAAGGTTCGCACTAGTGGTAGGTACAGCTATACCCAGTTACCATAGCAAGCCACACAATTTGTTTCCCTTCAGTCTTAGCACAAAAGCAGGTTAATGGCACACTTTAACAAATGAAAGAAGTAGGGGAGCACACTACTGAGATGAATTCACATTTTTATTAAAGTAACCACACACACAACGTTTCGGTACACCCTGTCCCTTCCTCAGGTGTAACCAGAGTGAGCAATCCAACAATATTTAAACCCTCAAGTCCCACCCACCCATCATGTGATACAATGAGTGACAACATTGGCCCCAGTGAGGGGTTACCCATAAAGGGTATCTATCAAGCATTTGCACTATATGTTTAAGTGCTCCTGTGCTATAAATACATAAAATGTGCTTAAAAAAACATATACTGCTACAAAGTGCAATAAAATATAAATATCCAAACTCAATTGTGTGTCGTCATTCCAGCCGTGATGGCAGGTGTGCTGGAGTGTTCCTTTGATTTTAATGGCACACTTTCCCTTTAAACATAGTAGAGCTGGTAAATATCACCCTTTAATATCTGTACTGAGGGTGGTAAATGGCACCCGTATGTGTGCAGGGAATGAAGATTGTGTCACCGGAAGTCTACACATTTGTTATTACAGTATTTACAGTACATGTACAAGCAGTATTATAAATAAATATAAACTGCCAATGTAGGAGCAGAATCACAAACTGAGATTTATACATTGCCATATATTGATATGGAGTTGGGATTTATAAATCTTTATTCCTGTCTCAGACTTTACTGTCCTACTGCTTAAGATCTAGGTCACACCTGTGTGTTAAGGAATGTCTGTTTGTCCTATGACCTACTCTATTGGTATACAATGCCCCAGATAGTTTATTGTATGGCCCGTTAATGTATTTATACACACTTAGGTATTCAGATCCCACGCAAGCGCTTTTCTCCAGCGTACATAATTGTAACTTATCCAGTCTCTCTTCATATTCAAGCTCCCCCAATCCCCTTATTAATAGTTGCCTTCTTGAACCTTTCCATTTCAAAGTGTCCTTTTTGTACACAGGATTCCAAAATTGCACTGCATATCCAAATGAGGCCTTACCAATGCTTTGTAAAGAGGGGAGATTACATTTTCCTCCCTTGAATCCATACCTCGCTTTATACAAGACAAATACCATGCTGGCTCTGGCTGTTGCCGCCTGGCACTGCTTGCTACCTTTAAGTTTTATCACCAAAACTCCAAGATCCCTTTCCAACAGGGATTCACTTAACACAGAGCCATTTATAGTATAAGTAGCACAAGGATGTTATCACGATATTATCACGTACAGTAAATCTGTATCTATTATTCACAGGGAGTAATAGAGCGCAGAGTGACGTATCTACTACCCCCGCCACTGGTTTCATTTTCCGTTTTTTTTTTTTAACCGCTGTGTGTGTAAGGTCCTGTAACGGAACTTCTCTGGACTCGGGGAGTGGGAGTGGGAGGACCGGAAGAGCTGTGCCGCGAAGAAAGAAGAGCAGCCCTGCCCACCTAGTTGATAAGTTAACTGCTGGTGTGTGCTTCTGGTTCATCTGTGCGTGTTGTCCTAAATCCTCTAGTCCAGACTGTGGCTGCTATCGTGTGTGACATGCCCCCCTGACCTGCCCTGGCACCTGCTTATTGTGCTGCTGCAGCTGTGTTGCACTTGTGCACAGCACATTCAATCCAAGTCAGGCCAGCCCAGCCTGAGCCCCAGACTCCAGTAAGTCTACTAAATAATATGAATGAATGAAAATCCTGAAAATGAAATTACACTTTTACAGAGAGAGATAGAAAAATGGATGGATGGATGGAGGATGGATGGATGGATGATGGATGATAGATGGATGGATATAGATGATGGATGATGGATGGATGATGGATGGATGATAGATGGATGGATGATGGATGATAGATGGATGATAGATGGAGGATAGATGATGGATGGATGATTGATGGATGGAGGATGGATGATAGATGGATGGATGATGAGAGATGTGAGGATGATAGATGGATGATGAGATAGATGAGATGGAGGGATGGATGGATGGATGGATGATGGATGGATGGATGATAGATGGATGGATGATAGATGGATGGATGATGGAGGGATGGATGATATGAGAGATGGAGGTGGATGGAGGATGATGAATGATGATAGAGGATGGATGGATGGATGGATGGATGGATATAGATGATGGATGGATGATAGATGAGAGAAGAGGATGATAGATGGATGGATGGATGATGATGGATGATGGATGGATGATAGATGGATGATGGATGGATGATAGATGGATGGATGATGGATGGATGGATGGATGATGAGATGGATGATGATGGATGATAGATGGATGGATGGGTGGATGATAGATGGATGGTGGATGGATGAAAGATGGGAGGAATGGATGATAGATGGATGGATGATAGATGGATGGATGATAGATGGATGATGAGGGATGGATGGATATAGATGATGGATGATAGATGGATGGATATAGATGATGGATGGATGATAGATGGATGGAGATGGGGATGGATGATAGATGGATGGATATAGATGATGGATGATAGATGGATGGATGATGGATGGATGATAGATGGATGGATGGATGAATGGATGGATAGATAGATGGATGGATGATGATGGATGGATGATAGATGATGGATGATAGATGAGGATGATAGATGGATGGATGATAGATGGATGGATGATAGATGAATGGATGATAGAGGGATGGATGATGGATGGATGATAGATGGATGGATGGATGAAAGAGGATGGATGTGGATGGTGGATGGAATGATAGATGGATGATGGATGGATGGATGTTGGATGATGGATGGATGGATGGATGATAGATGGATGGATGATAGATTGATGGATGATAGGGATGGATGATAGATGATGGATGATGATGGATGGATGGATTGATAGATGGATGGATGGAGGATGGACTGATGGATGGATGGATGGATGGGATGGATGGATGGATGATGGATGGATGGATGATAGATGGATGGATGATAGATGGATGGATGGATGGATGGTGTGATGAGGATGGTGATGGATGGATGGATGGATGATGGATGGAATGATGGATGGATGGATGGATGGATGGATGATAGATGGATGTGGGATAGATGGATGGATGAGTGGATGGATGGGTATAGATGTGGATGGATGATTAGATGGATGATAGATGGATGGATGATAGATGGATGGATGGATATAGATGATGGATGGATGATAGATAGATGGATGAAAGATGGATGGATGATAGATGGATGGATGATGATGGATGATGGATGGATATGATGGATGGATGGATGAGGATGGATGGGATGATGGATGATGGATGGATGGATGATGGATGGGATGATAGATGGATGGATGAGGGTATGGATGGATGGGATGGATGGATGATGGATGGATGGATGGATGGATATCTTAGATGATGGATGGATGATAGATAGATGGATGATAGATGGATGGATGATAGATGGATGGATGAAGATGGATGGATGATAGATGGATGGATGGATGGATGGATGATGAAGAATGGATGGATGATGGATGGATGATGGATGGATGGATGATGATGGATGAGGATGGATGGATGGATGGATGATAGATGGATGATGGATGAAAGATGGATGGATGGATGAAAGATGGATGGATGGATGATAGATGGATGGATTGATAGATGGAGGATGATAAGATGGATGATGGATGGATGATAGATGGATGGATGATGGATGATGGATGGATGATGGATGGATGATGATGGATGGATGATGGATGGATGGATGATAGAGGATGGAGGATGGATGGATGGAGGATGATAGATGGATGGATGATGGATGGATGATGGATGGATGGATATAGATGAGGATGATGATGATTAAGGATGAAGATGGATGGAGATAGATGGATGGATGGATATAGATGATGGATGGATGATAGATAGATGATGAAAGTGGATGGATGATAGATGGATGGATGGAGGATGGATGGATATTAGATGGATGGATGGATGATTGGATGGATGAGATGGATGATGATAGATGGATGGATGATGGATGGATGATGGATGGATGGATGGATGGATATAGATGATGGATGGATGATAGATAGATGGATGAAAGATGGATGGATGATAGATGGATGGATGATGGATGGATGGATGATGGATGATGGATGATAGATGGATGGATGGATGATAGATGGATGGATGATGGATGGATGGATGATAGATGGATGGATGTAGATGAATGGATGATAGATGATGGGATGAGGATGGATGATAGATGGATGGATGGATTGAAAGATGGATGGATGGATGATAGAGGGATGGATGATGGATGGATGGATGATAGAGGAATGGATGATAGATGAATGGATGATAGATGGATGGATGATGGGTGGATGGATGATAGATGATGATGGATGATAGATGGATGGATGGATGGATGATAGATGGATGGATGGATGGATGGGATGGATGATAGAATGGATGGATGGATGAAGATGGATGGATGGATGATAGATGGAGGATGATAGATGGATGATAGCTGGATGGATGAGATGGAATGGATGATGGATGGATGGATGATAGATGGATGGATGATAGATGATGGATGATAGATGGATGGATGATGGATGGATGATAGATGGATGGATCGATTGAAAGATGGATGGATGGATGATAGAGATGGATGATGGATGGAGTGGATGATAGATGGATGGTGATAGATGAATGGATGATAGATGGATGGATGATGGTGGATGGATGAAAGATGGATGGACTGGATGATAGAGGATGGATGATAGATGGATGGATGATAGTAGATGGATGATAGATGATGGATGGATATAGATGATGGAATGGATGCTGAGATGGAATGGATGGGTGATAGATGGATGGATGATAGATGAATGGATGATAGATGGATGGATGATGATAGATGGATGGATGATAGATGGATGGATGATAGATGGATGGGGATGGATGGATGAAGATGAATGGATGATAGATCGATATAGATGATGAGTGGATGATAGATGGATGGATGATAGATGGATGGATGATGGATGGATGATAGATGGATGATAGATGAATGGATGATAGATGGATGGATGATAGATGGATGGATTGATGATGAATGGATGATAGATGGATAGATGATAGATGGATGGATGATAGATGGATGGATGATAGATGGGATGATAGATGGTGATGAAGGATGGATGGATGATGAATGGATGGATGGATGATGAATGGATGGATGGATGATAGATGGATGGAGATAGATGGATGGATGATAGAGGATAGATAGATAGATAGGGACACATATGATAGATAGATAGATAGACGGACAGAAGATAGATAGATAGATAGATAGATAGACAGAGATAGCTAGATGAATAGATAGATAGATGGATGGATGGACAGACAGACGATAGATAGACAGATAGATAGACAGATAGAGATGGATAGATAGATACAGGTTATTTTTGTGGCAATTATAGCCAAGGTAGTCATGTCAGGGGGAGGAGGGAGTTGTGGTTGGGTGGCGTGGGGGCCCCATCCAAAATTTTGCTGGGGGGCCCACTGATTTCTAATTACGCCCCTGTTATAGTGCCCGGATAACAGAGATAAACGTACCTACTGGCACTCCACCCGGGCCTTCTATTATTCACTGGGAGGTGGTTATAAGTGATCTTACTTCCCTATGACTAATAGATGCAGATTTACTGTACTTGATAATATCTGTTTAGTATCCCTTTAAGCCAAAAATGCATCACCTTATATTTATCAACAATGAATCTAATATCTGTCACTTAGCAGCCCAATGTGACAATTTATATTGACCCGCCTCCAACAATTTCACATGATTTGTAGCTTTTAATGGTTGATAAAGTTTTGTGTCGTTCGCAAACAAAGCGACCTTGCTGACAATACCCACTTATAAATCCTTAATAAGCAGATTAAACAGAAGTGTCCCCAATGAAGAACCCTGATACAGCCCCCTTAACAATGACTCTCTCTATCTGATCCATCACCCAACTTTCTATCCATGTTCAAATATGCAGCCACTCGCACAACAGACCTTAGCTTATACATTAGTCGCCTATGGGGGACTGTATCAAAAGCCTTTGCAAAATCCAAGTAAACTACATCTACTGCTATACCAGAGTCTAAATTTCTACTTACTTCCTCATAAAAAAATAACATAGTTACCGGTACATAGTTATGGAGGTTAAATAAACACATACTGTACATCCATCTAGTCAAACCATTATACCCTACTCTGCACCTACCTAACTGTAAGTTAGTTTGACAAGATCTATTCATCCTAAATCCATGCTGGTTACTACTTATAATGTCAGTCCTTGAAACATACTCTAGAACATGTTCCCTTATTAAACTTTCCAGGACCTTCCCCACCACTGAAGTTAAACTTACAGGCCTGTAATTACCCGGCTGTGAACGACTACCCTTTTTGAATATTAAGTGTATACAGAGGGAAAAACACTTATTTTTGATGTACATTTGTTTTATCGCCATCCTCTGTAACTGTAACTATTTTATCCCCATTACTTAATTGCCCCATTTTTTTGGTTCTCTTTATCATACTATTAATGTTTTTTTAATAATTGTTTAGGGTTAGTCTTGCTTTGTTCAGCTATCCTTACTTCATTATTTATTTTAACTAGCTTAACGGGCATGTTCACCCCCAAAACTATCATTTAACCCACTACTGGCCCCATTGTGTAGTGTTCAAAAATCCTGCAGTGTCTTTGCAAAGTGAGGAAAACTGAGGAGTAGGAGCTGTCTGTGAGTCATCCGGAGGCCTGCTATTTCAGTGTCCTTATTGGGGTTTCTGCATGTGCAGGGGAGCCCTACACACCTCCCTCTGTATCTATCCTTTATGCCGGGTGCCTTACCTATAAAAGCTTTTTCTGAAAAAATGTTTGTGGGTGGAGATACCCTTTAATTGCTTCCTTACAATATTTGTTAGTTTTTATAGTTCCTAAAGGCCCGTTATATTCCCTCTGAAATTTAAATGCCATTCTCTTTCTTTCCATTTCCCTCTTTACATCAGAATTTAGCCACATGGGCGCGGATTTATTTTTTTTAACGTTTATTTCCCAAGGGTATAAATTTAGATGTGAAATGGTTTAAAATCCCCTTAAAAACAGTCCACTTCTGTTCAGTATCTTTTACTTTTTAACCCTGCGAAAGTTTCTTTCTATGACATTAACTGACAATATTTCATGAATACAATTCCCTAAGCTTCCAGTTACCTTCATAAACAGTATGTAATATACTGTTTGTTTTTAGATATAACCAGATTCAACAGAGACCCTTTTCTAGTAAGAATTTCAACCACCCATGAGAGAAAATGTTCATCTAGCAAATTTAGGAATTCATCACCCTATACTGTGTTGGCAGTTCAGGGTAATTAAAGTCCCCCTTAATCAGAAAATGCCCAAAACTGGCAGCCACTTCCTCCTCGCTAGCATTTGGTAGCTTGTAGCAGACGCCAACAATAACCCCCCTTCCTGTAGCCCAATTCTACCCATATTGCCTCCTCTTTAACATCAATATTAACCTTTATCTATTCATTCTTTATCATATCTAAGAAAAAAAGTGTATCCTTCTAAATTAACAGCCCAATCCAGTCAAAAATAAAGTTTAGCTATAAATGTTAATCATAATCAAACCCCCCAAACCTAGCTTTCGCATTACTAATATGCTCCAAACATGCCCCTGAGGTCTCTTACCTGACCCGGTCCCTCGACGCCTGGGTGCAGATCCCTGCTCCTGTTTAGAGCTCGTTTCACACAAAAACAGGAGCAGAAGGTGTCTGCGCAGACAGCCGCTATACTTCCTGGTCACGGCAGTCAGGCGATTGGGTGTGACATCACTTCGCACCTTTACTGACAGCGCAACCAGGAAATGGAGTGGCTGTCAGCCGCAGAGCAGAGGAGGAGTGGCGAGGGACCAGGTCAGGTAAGAGACTTCAGGGGCATCTTTGTAATATATTATTAATGCGAAAGCTAGGTTTGGGGGGTGACTAACATTTATAGCTAAACTTTATTTTTGACTGGACAAGCTCTTTAACCATGTTTCTGCTATACCCATTACATCATATTTTTCAGTCAAATTCATTATCTCCGATTCTCCTGTTTTTTTCAGCCAAGCTTCTCACATTTGTTAACATACATTATTTTTACATACATTATTACATACATTATTACATACATTATTACATACATTTATTACATACATTATTACATACATTATTACATACATTATTACATACATTAATTACATACATTATTACATACATTTACATACATTTATTACATACATTATTACATACATTATTACAAACATTTATTGCATACATTATTACATACATTATTACATACATTATTACAAACATTTATTGCATACATTATTACATACATTATTACATACATTATTACATACATTATTACATACATTATTACATACATTATTACATACATTTACATACATTTATTACATACATTATTACATACATTATTACATACATTATTACAAACATTATTGCATACCTTATTACATACATTTATTACATACATTATTACATACATTTACATACATTTATTACATACATTTACATACATTTATTACATACATTATTACATACATTTATTACATACATTATTACATACATTTACATACATTTATTACATACATTATTACACATCCCATTAATTACATACTTTATGCATACATTATTACAACATTTATTCATACATATTACATACATTATTACATACATTTATTGCATACATTATTACATATACATTTGATACTACAGTGTACAACGTAGCAACAGTTATCAGACAGATTACATACTATTGCATCATTATTACTATTATCATACATATTACACAACATGATTACATACTAGGTACATGCTTCTACATACATTATTACATACATTATACATACATTAGTACATATGCACTGTATTACATACATACAGTTATTGCTACTTATTACATAAATTATTGCATACTTATTATATGACATACATTTATTGCATACATTATTACATACATTTATTTAAGCCCTTTAGTATATTTGCCTTCTAATCTTGTATACTGGCCCACTCCCCCTTTCCTCCTACCACTCTAAATAGAGCTTACACAGGAAGACTAGGCAAGGCAATCCAACAATTGGGCCCAATACTCTGACAAAGCTTTAACATTCCAGGTGACTGTGGCACCAGCAATGATGTCACGCATGCTGTGTAAGCCAGGCACCCCCATGTTGGAAGGATCTTTACACTCTTTGCTTTAATCCCCCTAGACATTCCTCACCTTAGGCTGAAACATCATAAACAAACAGCCAACAGAAGTTGGTGTGGACAAAAAACTGCTACAGCAAACAAATAAACAAGGTTGGTTGTGTAGAATCAAAGTTACATCCTGGTCTGGGGTGACTGGCTAAATCCAACACCTGCAGCAGCCTTTACCTTATAGAATGAATTGAATTGGGAAGTGGCAGCTTATAGAAGGATTGAAAATAGGTCAGAAAATAAAAATGTGGAGGAGAAATCAGTGGGTAGGAAGAGAGACAAAAGTGAGAAGAAAGATGGGGAAAGAATGTGATGTGGAAATAGGTGGAAGAATTAATGAGGACTTTCCCTTTAATATAAAGCTTTAGCCTCCTCCATTCTTAATAAGAAAGTGGTCAGGATAGAAGGGAAATCCTGTTATAGTGAATTGGAAGGTTGAGAAACATCTCTTCAAAGAAAACCCAACCAAGGTTATAGGACCTTCCATACTGGGGTTACCTTAAAGGGGTTAGAAGACTTAATTTTATCATCATAAACCTGTAGTTAATGCCCCAATGTTTTTACCATACCACAGACTCTGAGATATTACATGGTGCCCTGGAATAAGCATTGATCAGAAGCACCTCTGTAACCCTGTATTTTAACTGTAATTTTGCTTTAGGAGATTTCCCACACTCCTTCTACTGTATTGTGTCATCACAAAGACGTACTGATATATTGTTTGTGGATATTTAGATTGTAAGCACTTTGGGACAGGGCCTGATGGGACTCGTTAAGAGAATTGTAAAATGCTCCAAATTATGTCAGCACCATCTAAGCAAATAAATTCAAATATTATTTTGCAATGTGACCACTAGGAGTGCTATTTCATTCTATGGAAACGATATTCACCTTTGAGGTATGCCAGCTTCCAAATAAATACAAATGTATGTATTTTATTTCTTATATAGAGCTACATATTCCCGCAGCGCTTTACAATTATTTACTCAATTCACATCAGGCCCTGCCCCGAAGAGCTTACAATCTAATCACATTTATATGACACATACTACCTATCAGTATGTCTTTATGATTGTGGGGGAAACCGGAGTGCCCAGAGGAAACCCACGCAAGCACGGGGAGAACATACAGACTCCTTGCAGAGGTTTCCATGGGTGGAATCGAACTCAGGACCTCATCGCTGCAATGTATCAGTGCTAACCACTGAGCCACCGTGCCAAACCACTGAGCCAAATTCTGCACATCTGCTTCTTTAACTAAAGGACAATTCATGGTGAAATAAACAGTAAAGCCTGTCTAGTAGCAGATTGTATTAGTCTATATATTGCAATTCATTACGTTGTCATTTAATGGCCAGTTGACTTACCCATTGAAATCAGTCGCAGTAGTAAACACAGTGGCACGAGAAGGAACATGACTGTCATGGGCTCTGGTTTATCTGCCTTTAGATTCATTCTCATATTTATAATATTGTTCCTAGTCGCTCAACCAGTTTAATTTTCCCAGGGGCGTGTGTGTGTGTAATTGTTTTTTATTGGAATCTGGCCTGTTACACCCTGATCAGAATCTGGGAAAGAAGCTATACACTGTGATATTATACAACAGGGGTGTCCAACTGGCAGACAGGGAATGCTGGGAGTTGTAGTTTGCAGACAGTTTGGATTATCTTACATACAAATTACAATGTACCCCAAACAACTTCCCATTGAAACTCTTAGCAGATAAAGCCTGGGGTGGATATGAATGTAGAAATCCATGGGCGGGCGAGTGTACAATATAATGTTCACCGTGTTAATAGTAATTCCTATACTGGGACTGCAAATCACTATGACATTGGACTATTATTAGCCCACAGTAGCCCATAATTCCAGATGTCTAGATCCCTACAGTATGTGGCCCGTTAAATGGTGACATTGTACATTCCACGACTCGTGTCTCATTCTCTCAATATGTAACTAGAAAGGGAAAGTTTAATTATAAAATTTGAATTTGGATTGAAATGTCGCATTTTGGAAGGGAATTTGTGTGTTTGTGCTGCAGATTTTAAAACTCAATAATGTCAATGATGAGGACATTGTTGTTTTTTACTTACCCTTTAAATATGTCACATGCATTAAAGGAAGGGCAGTTGGTGTGTGTGTATTCATATCAGGTTGGGGGATAAAATACTAACTTTTTTGATGATTGGTCAAAATTAGTTTTTTTGACTTTAGTTACCCTTTAAGTATGGCTGCAACAGTAATGGAGGGGTAGATCAGTAGCTGTGTATACCTGTATCACGTTGGGGGTTAAAAAAACAAAGTTTTTTGATTATTGATCGAAATTTCCTTTTTTGACTTTAGTTACCCTTTAAAGTATGGCTGCCACTGTAATGGATAAGTAGATCAGTAGGTGGGTGTACCCGTGTCCGGTTGAGGGGGGTATGTATATTTTTTGTTTACAACCATAAAACTATCTTTTATTGAGGATAAATCTAATTTAGTTTTTTTTACTTTAGTTACCCTTTAAGTATGGCTGCCACAGTAATGGATAAGTAGATCAGTTAGTGTGTGTACCTGGGTCTGGTTGAGGGGGTATGTCTTTTTTGTGTTTATAACCATAAAACTATCTTTTATTGAGGATAAATCTAATTTAGTTTTTTTTACTTTAGTTACCCTTTAAGTATGGCTGTAATCTGTAATTCCATCATACTGCGTGTGCCATCCTAGCAAGGGTAACCAATACAAATGAAGGCTACATGCCATTAAAGGGTGTCCTCTGTTTGTGTCCACGTGGAAATGGCTCTGGGCTAAAACAAAGAGGGAAGTGAAAATCAGGATTAATGAACCTAAAAGGGACAGCGGGAAATACAATGGGACCAATTCCAGACACATTTCAAAAATGCCCATCGGATCAGGAACGCTTTGTCATCAGCCAAACAAACCGATTTCTCCTCCCGTATTTCCAAACAATCCAACAATCCAAAACAGCATTCAAAGTTTTCAACTCCCTGCTCTGTCCTCCACCTCCTCCTACCCCCTGTTTATCTGCTATATGGATATCCCTGCTCTGTCCGCCACCTCCTCCTCCTACCCCCTGTTTATCTGCTATATGGCTATCCCTGCTCTGTCCTCCACCTCCTCCTCCTACCCCCTGTTTATCTGCTATATGGCTATCTCTGCTCTGTCCGCCACCTCCTCCTCCTCCTACCCCCTGTTTATCTGCTATATGGCTATCCCTGCTCTGTCCGCCACCTCCTTCTCTACCCCCTGTTTTGCTCTATATGGCTATCTCTCCTGGTCCGACACCTCCTCCTCCTACCCCCTGTTTTATCTGCTATTGGCTACTCTGCTCTGTCCGCCCCACCTCCTCCTCCTCCTCCTACCCCCTGTTTATCTGCTATATGGCTATCCTGCTCTGTCCGCCACCTCCTCCTCCTACCCCCTGTTTATCTGCTATATGGTTATCCCTGCTCTGTCCGCCACCTCCTCCTCCTCCTCCTACCCCCTGTTTATCTGCTATATGGCTATCTCTGCTCTGTCCGCCACCTCCTCCTCCTACCCCCTGTTTATCTGCTAATTGCTATCCTGCTCTGTCCGCCACCTCCTCCTACCCCTTTATCGGCTATATGGCACCCTGCTCTGTCCGCCACCTCCTCCTCCTACCCCCTGTTATCTGCTATATGGCTATCCCTGCTCTGTCCGCCACCTCCTCCCCCTACCCCTGTTTATCTGCTATATGGCTATCTCTGCTCTGTCCTCCCCCCCCCCCCCCCTACCCCCTGTTTATCTGCTATATGGCTATCCTGCTCTGTCCGCCACCTCCTCCTCCTACCCCCTGTTTATCTGCTATATGGCTATCTCTGCTCTGTCTGCCACCTCCTCCTCCTCCTACCCCCTGTTTATCTGCTAATGGCTATCCTGCTCGTCCGCCACCCTCCTCCTCTTACCCCCTGTTTATCTGCTATATGGCTATCCTGCTCTGTCCGCCACCCCTCCTCTCCTACCCCCTGTTTATCTGCTATATGCCTATTCTCTGCTCTGTCCGCCACCTCCTCCTCCTCCTACCCCTGTTTATCTTGATATGGCTATCCCTGCTCGCTCGCCACTCCTCCTCCTACCCCCTTGTTTATCTGCTAATGGCTATCCTGCTCGTCCGCCACCACTCCTCCTCCTACCCCCCCCTGTTTATCTGCTATATGGCTATCTCTGCTCTGTCCGCCACCTCCTCCCCCTACCCCCTGTTTATCTGCTATATGGCTATCCTGCTCTGTCCGCACCTCCTCCTACCCCCTGTTTATCTGCTATATGGCTATCCTTCCTCTGTCCGCCACCTCCTCCTCCTACCCCCTGTTTATCTGCTATATGGCTATCCCTGCTCTGTCCGCCACCTCCTCCTCCTACCCCCTGTTTATCTGCTATATGGCTATCCCTGCTCTGTCCTCACCTCCTCCCCCTACCCCCTGTTTATCTGCTATTGGCTATCTCGCTCTGTCCGCCCACCTCCTCCTCCACCCCCTGTTTTCTGCTATATGGCTATCCTGCTCTGTCCGCCACCTCCTCCTCTCCTTCCTACCCCCTGTTTATCTGCTATATGGCTATCTCTGCTCTGTCCGCCACCTCCTCCTCCTACCCCCTGTTTATCTGCTATATGGCTATCCCTGCTCTGTCCTCCACCTCCTCCTCCTACCCCCTGTTTATCTGCTATATGGCTATCTCTGCCTGTCCGCCACCTCCTCCTTCACCCCCTGTTTTCTGCTATATGGCTATCCTCTGCTCTGTCCGCCACCTCTCTCCTACCCCCTGTTTTCTGCTATTGGCTATCCTGCTCGTCCCCACCTCCTCCTACCCCCTGTTTATCTGCTATAGGGCATCCCTGCTCTGTCCGCCACCTCTCTCTCCTACCCCCTGTTTATCTGCTATATGGCTATCTCTGCTCTGTCCGCCACCTCCTCCTCCTACCCCCTGTTTATCTGCTATATGGCTATCCTGCTCTGTCCGCCACCTCCTCCTCCTACCCCCCTGTTTATCTGCTATATGGCTATCCTGCTCTGTCCGCCACCTCCTCCTCCTACCCCCTGTTTATCTGCTATATGGCTATCTCTGCTCTGTCCGCCACCCTCCTCCCTCCTACCCCCTGTTTATCTGCTATATGGCTATCCCTGCTCTGTCCGCCACCTCCTCCTCCTACCCCCTGTTTATCTGCTATATGGCTATCCTGCTCTGTCCGCCACCCTCCTCTCCTACCCCGCGTTTATCTTGCTATATGGCTATCTCTGCTCTGTCCGCCACCTCCTCCTCTACCCCCTGTTTCTCTGCTATATGGCTATCTCTGCTCTGCTGCCGCCACCTCCTCCCCTACCCCCTTTTTATCTGCTATATGGCTATCCTGCTCTGTCCGCCACCCTCCTCCTCCACCCCCTGTTTTATTCTGCTATATGGCTTATCCTGCTCTGTCCGCCACCTCCTCCTCCTACCCCCTGTTTATCTGCTATATGGCTATCTCTGCTCTGTCCGCCCTCCCTCCCCTCCCCTACCCCTGTTTATCTGCTATATGGCTATCTCTGCTCTGTCCGCCACCTCCTCCTCCTACCCCCTGTTTATCTGCTATATGGCTATCTCTGCTCTGTCCGCCACCTCCTCCTCCTACCCCCTGTTTATCTGCTATATGGCTATCTCTCTCGCTCTGTCCGCCACCTCCCTCTCCCCTCCTACCCCCTGTTTATCTGCTATATGGCTATCCCTGCTCTGTCCGCCACCTCCTCCTCCTACCCCCTGTTTATCTGCTGATGGAATTGCCTCTTATTCACAGATAAAATCATTAATATAAGAAATGGTCTTTCTGCGTGTTCTGGCTCATCTCCACAGCCTCCAGTCCCATCTACATCTCCACCCGGCCTCCCTTCCACCACCTCCATTTCAGTTCTAACCAACTTTTCCACCATTACCGAACACAGACTTTTAAACTTCCTCTCCAAGGCCCGTCCCACCACTGCCCCCTTGACCCCATTCCCTCCTTTCTCATTCCCCATCCCTTATCTTCCTAACGTCTCTTTTTAACACATCCCTATCCACGGGTACTTTCCCCTCCTCATTCAAACATGCTATTGTATCCCCTAATCTCAAGAAACCATCTCTGGATCCATCTGCTCCATGCAGTTACCGGCCTGTCTCTCTTCTCCCGTCTATGCTGAACTGGTTAATCACTTTTCAGCCAACTCCCTCTTTGATCACCTGCAGTCCGGCTTCCACCCCCACCACTCCACAGAAACGTCTCTCACCAAAGTTACTAACGATCTGCTTAATGCTACATCTAAAGGCCACTATTCCCTACTTATTCTGCTTGACCTGTCTTCAGCCTTTCATACAGTGATCCCCCTTTACTGCTTCACATCTTATCCTCCCTGGGTATCCAGGGTTCTTCACTCTCTTGGAACCAAGTGTTTAGCGTGGTGGAACACGGGACACTCCCCTTCACCGTGCGTCCAATTATACAGAGTGGCTGTACTCCCAAATAAGTACCAATATACCAGCATTGACATGATATACAGTATGTACCAGCATTGACATGATACACAGTATGTACCTGCATTGACATAGTATGTGTACGAATTACAAATTACAGCAGAACAATGAGAGCAGATCTAACACATTCAGTTCATTTGTAACATTGTATCCAAGTTCAGGATCTTTGGGTAGGGTATAAATGTTGGACTAGATGGACGTATGTCTTTATACAACCTCCAATACTATGTTACTATGTAACTGTTATACAGACATTATGGGTAGGGTATAAAGGTTGGACTAGATGGACGTATGTCTTTATATAACCTCTAATACTATGTTACTATGTAACCGTTATACAGACATTATGGGTAGGGTATAAATGTTGGACTAGATGGACGTATGTCTTTATATAACCTCTAATACTATGTTTCTATATATAGTATATGTTATTATGGACCATATGGCGAGAAGGGGACAGAGGACTATTCATGGGGTCCCTTGATTCCTCAAAATAAAGGACAATGACAAGATTAAAAATTAGAAGTAAAGGGCCCTGGAAAAAAAACGAAGGTCCCGATAACATGTTACTACATAGTTGCACAATAAAGAATTAGGTCACTATATGGGGCAATTAATAAAGCCACATCCTCTTACAGATACAGTCATTAGTAAATTAATAGTATTGGTCAACATTGTTATCTTAAGTGTAATGAAATATGGCAATGTTATGACAATAGACAATGGAACATGATGTGGAATGAATTGGTAATTGTTTGAATTACTTAGGTGTGAAGGTACAGGATCCAAATAGAGCATTGTATGTAGATGAACTGTGTTATTCAAAACAACCACGCCTGTTTATACATGTTAATGTAACCTTTTTACTCCTGTTCTTGGGAGAAAAGACAATCCCTTGTTATGGGGGAGGGGCAGTCTGAATAGAGGATGTGGTTCACAAGAGGGATGAAAGGTCATCTATCGTTCACAAGAGGAATGAAAGGTCATCTATCGTTCACAAGAGGGATGAAAGGTCATCTATCGTTCACAAGAGACACTACAAACAAAATTGCACATTAACGGGAGTTATTTTACACTAATTGTAGTAATTTTACACTAATGGTGTTATTTTACACTACCATCATAATTGTACATTTTGGGGAGTTATTTTACACTGCTGTCATAATTGTACATTAATGGGAGTTATTTTACACTAATTGTAGTGATTTTACACTAATGGGTGTTCATAATTATGAACACCCATTAGTGGAACACCCATTAGTTATTTCACACAAATGGGTGTTATTTCACACAAATGGGTGTTATTTCACACTAATGGGTGTTATTTCACACAAATGGGTGTTATTTCACACTAATGGGTGTTATTTTTCATTACAGTATCAGGAGTTATTTTACAATAACAGGCGTCAATGTACAACCACACGGATATTTTAAGTGGAAAAATAAAAATAACAATCAGTATTTTACATTCGCTTTGTAACATTAGCAGTAACTCTCGTTATCGTTTTAGAAATCCAGCCATCTATCTGGTTAATTATAACTAAATTATGGTGCCATAAACCTGAATGGTCAGTAGCAAATTTTTTTTTTTTTTTTATAGTTGACAATAACCGTTTAATAATTCTCTACCAAGACTTACCCTTTAACCCATAGGGTCTAAACGCACGTCTCTCCGTTAATACGGATAACACAACTTCTTCTCTAAAAAGTAGCTCCCGGATAACGCCGTCTCCACCATGGAATTTCCCTGCACCCCCTGTGCCATGGGCGAGTTCAAAGCGCTTTAAGATAACAGGGTAGCTGGAAAAAACAGAACCGACCATATGTTCAGTCTCTATGGCGAGAGATTGTCCGTGTCACATGTCACCAATCAGAGGGGGAGACAGCAGTGATGTCATAATAACTAGACACAGGTAGATAATTGAGTAATGCGGAGATTTTCTTTCATAAAAATCCATTGGGTCCTTCACGGTCATAAAAGACCCAATGGTACAATGTAGGATTCAAATTGCATCCTGTGTCCTATATAAAGGTGTAGCCTGTCCCACACTAAATGATTTACCATACAGGGTGAATATACCAAATCCTACTATCACCTACATCACCATTACAACCACCAAACACCGTTTACCGTTTTTCCAGGATTTCCGGGTCGGTGATGCGCGTGTTGGTCATGTGAGTGTGGATTCCGCTCCGCCCATGCCAGTTTGGCCCCGCCCCTGCACCTCCAGCTACAGTCTCATAGTAGCCAATGGTCTTGTTTCCGAACGTTACATTATTCATACAGCCCTGCAAAACATTCCATACCGTAAGTTCTTGGCACTTTATGGGTTAAAGAGGGGTTATAATTGGAAGATCCATCCAGCAAGGAACGCTGGGTAATTTACAAAATAACCAGTACACACACTACCCGGGCTTCCTATGTGGACACCTTCTAGCTGCCATTACAAGAGTTCGATATTAGCCATCTATACAGTATAAGGCAGTAATGGTATTTTATCATTCCAGAATAATTCATTATATTTCATAGAATCTGTTTATCTGTTTCCATGGGTTTACCTGGTTCTCTCACATCCCCAAGGGACTCCGGGAGGAAAGAGGTCACCCTAACATAGTTTCCATTTAAATGAGAAAATAACCTTGATACTGTGTGTTGCCCATGAAGCTGGTCTGGTATACTGTGTTTTACTCAATGTCATTAGAGTAGTGCTTAGATGGAATAAATCTATAACAGAAGAGGAAGGTCTCCCACCACCATACAGTAGCAGATCATGGGTAGTAAAATGGGGATAACCCAAGGGTTCCCTTTTCCCTCTGGCCACCTTACCTGAGATGCTGCACATGCTTCGAAGGCCTTAAAGATGACATCAACTATTCTTTGTGAAGTGAGCACATTGCCCCCAACCACGGCAGCGTTGGGTGAGGGGTCAAGGATGGATCCTTTAGGAATGATGACTTGAATGGGAGTGAGGCAGCCCTGAGCGTAAAAAGGAACCACGTCAATAGACAAATGTACACAACCAATTGGATGGAAGAGGATGGGATGCCGTTGATTTTTACCTGATTAAGCGGGATATCCTGGCCAACCATGCACCGCAGGCAATAAATAAGGGCGGAGAAAGTGATGGCGCGTGGAGCATTGCAGTTCCCAAAGACCTCGTGTCCAGATCCACTGAAATCAAACAGAGCGCTGCCCTGCAAGAGATCAGACAGAACCACAAACACTTCACATTACACAGTTTTAACACTGTCAGATTCCACAACACAGACTGGGCAGGGATCAGTAGGAAATACACTATGAACTACCATAAGCAGATAGATGGGTCCATCCTCCATACTGCAAACATGCAGGTTACAGTTAATTCCCACTCACCTGTACACACCCCTATCAATAGTATTCAACAACCAGTGTACAAAGCCATACACACCCAGGTCACAAACTGGACTGGGGGCAAAACCGAGTAAGGAAAATCAAAGAACTAATGTGTTCTAATAGCCGAGTGGTGCAACCCTGTCCTGTGCAGTGGTAACCTACCAGTGAGTGTAAAGTGGTACAACCCTGTCCTGTGAAGTGGTAAACCTACCAGTGAGCGTAAAGTGGTACAACCCTGTCCTGTGCAGTGGTAACCTACCAGTGAGTGTAAAGTGGTACAACCCTGTCCTGTGAAGTGGTAAACCTACCAGTGAGCGTAAAGTGATACAACCCTGTCCTGTGCAGTGGTAACCTACTAGTGAGTGTAAAGTGATACAACCCTGTCCTGTGCAGTGGTAACCTACCAGTGAGCGTAAACTGGTACAACCCTGTCCTGGTAAACGTACCAGTGAGTGTAAAGTGGTACAACCCTGCCCTGTGCAGTGGTAAACCTACCAGTGAGTGTAAAGTGGTACAACCCTGTCCTGTGCAGTGGTAAACCTACCAGTGAGGTAAATGGTACAACCCTTGTCCTGTGCGTGGTAAAACCTACCAGTGAGTGTACAGTAGGTACAACCACCTCTGTCCGTGCAGTGGTAAACCTACCAGTGAGTGTAAAGAGGTACAACCCTGTCCTGTGCATGGTAAACCTACCGTAACGTGTAAAGAGGTACAACACCTTTCCTGTGCAGTGGTAAACCACTTGAGCGTAAAGTGGTACAACCCTGTCCTGTGATATTGGTAACCACCAGTGAGTGTAAGTGGTACAACCCTGCCTGTGCATGGTAAACCTACCAGTGCGTGTAAAGTGTACACCCTGTCCTGTGCATGGTACACAGTGAGTGTAAAGTGATACAACCCTGTCCTGTGCAGTGGTAAAACCTACCAGTGAGGTAAATGGTACAAACCCTGCCCCTGGTAAACTACCAGTGAGTGTAAAGTGGTACAACCCTGCCCTGTGCAGTGGTAACCTACCAGTGAGTGTAAAGTGGTACAACCCTGTCCTGGTAAACCTACCAGTGAGTGTAAAGTGGTACAACCCTGTCCTGTGCAGTGGTAACCTACCAGTGAGGTAAAGGTACAACCCTGTCCTGTCAGTGGTAAACCTACCAGTGAGAGTTAAAGTGGTACAAACCCTGTCCTGTGCAGTGGTTAAACCTACCAGTGAGTGTAAAGGTACAACCCTGCCCTGTGCAGTGGTAAACCTACGTAAGCCATAAAAGAGTGTACAACCTGTCCTGTCATGGTAAACTACCAGTAGCGTAAATGGTACAACCCTGTCCTGTGCAGTGGTAAACCTACCATGAGTGTAAAGAGGTACAACCCTGTCCTGTGCAGTGGTAAACCTACACTGAGTGTAAAGGGTACAACACCCTGTCCTGTGCAGTGGTAAACCTACCAGTAAGTGTAAAGAGGTACAACCCTGTCCTGTGCGTGTTAAACCTACCATTGATGCGTAAAGTGGTACAAACCCTGTCCTGTGAAGTGGTAAACCGACCAGTGAGCGTAAAGTGTTACAACCCTGTCCTGTGCAGTGGTAAACCTACCAGTGAGTTAAAGTGGTACAACCCTGTCCTGTGCAGTGGTACACCTACCAGTGAGTGTAAAGTGATACAACCCTGCCTGTGCAGTGGTAACCTACCAGTGAGCGTAACGTGGACAACCCTGTCCTGGTGGAAACGTACCAGTGAGTGTAAAGTGGTACAACCTGCCCTGTGCTATGGTAACCTACCATGTTAAAGTGGTACACCCCTGTCCTTCATGATAAACCTACCAGTGAGTGTAAAGTGGTACAACAACCCTGTCCTGTGCAGTGTAAACCTACCAGGGAGTGTAAGAGTAACAACCCTTTCCTGTGCGTGGTAACCTACCAGTAATGTAAAGGGTACAACCCTGTCCTGTGCAGGGGTAACCTACCGTGAGCGTAAAGTGGTATCAACCCTGTCCTGCAGTGGTAAACCCAGTAGTGTAAGGGACAACCCTGTCCTGTGCAGTGGTAAACCTACCAGTGAGCGAAATGGTACACCCTGCCCTGGTAAACCTACCATGAGTGTAAAGTGGTACACCTGTCCTGTGCAGTGTAAACCTACCAGTGAGCGTAAAGTGGTACAACCCTGTCCTGTGCAGTGGTAAACCTACCAGTGAGTGTAAAAGTGATAACCACCCTGTCCTGTGCATTGGTAAACCTACCAGTGAGCGTAAGTGGTACAACCCTGTCCCTGGTAAACCTACCAGTGAGCGTAAGTGGTACAACTCCTTCCTGTTCATGGTAACATACCAGTGCGTAAAGAGGTACAACCCTGTCCTGTGCAGTGGTAAACCTACCAGTGAGTGTAAAGTGGACAACAACCCTGTCCTGTTGCAGTGGTAAACCTACCAGTGAGTGTATGGTAGCACAACCCTGTCCTGTTCAGTGGTAAACCTACCATTGAGCGTTAAAGTGTACAACCCTGTCCTGGTAAACCTACCATTGAGTGTAAAGTGGTACAACCTGTCCCTGTGCAGTGGTAAACCTACCATGATGTAAAGTGGTACAACCCTGCCCTGTGCAGTGGTAAACCTACCAGTGAGTGTAAAGTGGTAAAAACCCTGTCTGTGCAGTGGAAACCTACCAGTGAGTGTAAAGTGGTACACCTGTCCTGTGCAGTGGTAAACCTACCAGTGTGTGTAAAGAGGTCACACCCTGCCCTGTGCAGTGTAACCTACCTACCAGTGGGTAAAGGGTACAACCCGTGTCCTGTGCAGTGTGTAAACCTACCAGTGAGCGTAAGTGGGTACAACACCTGTCTGTGCAGTGGTAACCTACCAGTGAGCGTAAGTGGTACAACCCTGTCCTGTGCAGTGAAACCTACCAGTGAGCGTAAAGTGGTACAACCCTGTCCTGTGCAGTGTAAACCTACCATTGAGTGTAAAGAGGTACAACCCTGTCCTGTGCAGTGGTAAACCTACCAGTAGTGTAAAGTGGTACAAACCCTGTCCTGTGCAGTGGTAAACCTACCAGTAGTAAAGTGGTACAACCCTGTCCTGTGCGTGTAACCTACCAGTGAGGTAAAGTGGTAACAACCCTGTCCTGGTAAACCTACCAGTGAGTGTAAAGTGGTACAACCCTCTCCTGTGCAGTGTAAACCTACCTAGTGATCTAAAGAGGTACAACCCTTCTGTAAGTGGTAACCATCCATTGAGCGTAAAGTGGTACAAAACCCTGTCCTGTGCAGTGGTAAACCTACCAGTGAGGTAAAGGGTACAAACCCTGTCCTGTGCAGTGGTAAACCTAACAGTGAGTGTAAAGAGGTACAACCTGTCCTGTGCAGTGGTAAACCTACCAGTGAGCGTAAAGTGGTAAACCCTGTCCTGGCAGTGGAAACCTACCAGTAAGTGTAAAGTGGTACAACCCTTCCTGTGCAGTGGTAACCTACCATGTGAGCGTAAAGTGGTACAACCCTGTCCTGGTAACCTACCAGTGAGTGTAAGTGGTACAACCCTGTCCTGTGCAGTATAAACCTACCAGTGAGCGTAAAGAGTACAACCCTTCCTGTGAGTGTAAACCTACCAGTGAGGTAAAGTGGTACAACCCTGTCCTGTGCAGTTGGTAAACCTACCAGTGAGTGTAAAGTGGAGTACAAACCCTGTCCTGTGCAGTGGAAAAAACCTACCAGTGAGCGTAAAGTGGTACAACCCTGTCCCGTGTAACCCTACCAGTGAGTGTAAAGAGTACAACCCTGTTCCTGTGCAGTGGTAAACCTACCAGTGAGCGTAAAGGGTACAAACCCTGTCCTGTGCAGTGGTAAACCTACCAGTGAGTGTAAAGTGGTACAACCCTGTCCTGTGCAGTGGTAAACCTACCAGTGAGCTCTAATTGGTACAACCCTGTCCTGTGCAGTGGTACCTACCAGTGAGCGTAAAGTGTACAAACCCTTGTCCTGGTAAACCTACCAGTGATTGAAAGTGGTACAACCCTGGCCTGTGCAGTGGTAACCTACCAGTGAGCGTAAAGTGGTACAACCCTGTCCTGGGTAAACCTACCAGTGAGTGTAAAGTGGAACAAACCCTGTCCTGTGCAGTGTAACCTACCATGAGTGTAAAGTGTACAACCCTGTCCTGTGCATGTGGTAACCTACCAGTGAGTGCTAAAGTAGGTACAACCCTGTCCTGTGCAGTGTAAACCTACCAGTGAGTCGTAAAGTGGTACAACCCTGTCCTTTGCGTGGTAACCTACCAGTGAGATGTAAATGTACAACCCTGTCCTGTGCAGTGGTAACTACCAGTGGCGTAAAGTGGGTACAACCCTGTCCTGTGTCAGTGGTAAACCTACCAGTGAGCGTAAAGTGGTACGACCCCTGTCCCTTGCAGTGGTACCCTACCAGTGAGCGTAAAGTGGTACAACCGCGTCCTGGTAAACCTACCGTGAGGTAATGGTACAACCCTGTCCTGTGCAGTGGTAAACCTACCAGTGAGCGTAAAAGGGTACAACCCTGTCCTGTGCAGTGGTAACCTACCAGTGAGCGTAAAGTGGTACAACCCTGTCTGGTAACCTACCAGTGAGTGTAAAGTGGTACAACCCTGTCCTGTGCAGTTAACCTACCAGTGAGCGTAAGTGGTACAACCCTGTCCTGTGCAGTGGTAAACCTACCAGTGAGTGTAAAGTGGTACAACCCTGTCCTGGTGAAACCTACCAGTAGCATCAAGAGGTACAACCCCTGTCCTGTGCAGTGGTAAACCTACCCATGTGAGCGTAAAGTGGTACAACCCTGTCCTGTGGCAGTGGTAAACCTACCAGTTGAGGTGTAAAGAGGTACCACCCTGTCTGTGCAGTGTTAACCTACCAGTGAGTGTAAAGAGGTACAACCCCCTGTGCAGTGGTAAACTACCAGTGAGCGTAAGTGTACACCCTGTCCTGTGCAGTGGTAACCTACCAGTGACGTAAGTGACAACCTTCCTGTCAGTGGTAACCTACCAGTAGGTAAAGTGGTACAACCCTGTCCTGGTAAAACCTACCAGTGAGTGTAAAGTGGTACAACCCTGTCCTGTGCATTGGTAAACCTACCATGAGCGTAAAGTGGTACAACCTGCCCTGTGGCAGTGGTAAACCTACCAGTGAAGTGTAAAGTGGTACAACCCTGTCCTGTGCAGTGTAAACCTACCAGTGAGGTAAAGGGTACACCCCTGTCCTGTGCAGTGGTAAACCTACCAGTGAGCTAAAGTGTACAACCCTTCCTGTGGCAGTGGTACCTACCAGTAGAGTGTAAAGTGGTACAACCTGTCCTTGCAGTGGTAAACCACCAGTAAAAGTGTAAAAACAACAAACCTACCAGTGAGTGTAAAGGGTACAACCCTGTCCTGTGGCATTGGTAAACCTAACCAGTGAGTGTAAAGTGGTACAACCCTGTCCGTGCAGTGGTAAACTCTCAGTGAGCGTAAATGGTACACAACCGCTTCCTGTTGCAGTGGTAAACCACCAGTAAAGTTGTAAGTGATACCAACCCTGTCCTGTGCAGTGGTAAACCTACCAGTGAGCGTAAAGTGGTACAACCCTGTCCTGTGCAGTGGTAAACCTACCAGTGAGTGTAAAGTGGTACAACCCTGTCCTGTGCAGTGGTAAACCTACCAGTGAGTGTAAAGAGGTACAACCCTGTCCTGTGCAGTGGTAAACCTACCAGTGAGTGTAAAGAGGTACAACCCTGTCCTGTGCAGTGGTAACCTACCAGTGAGCGTAAAGTGGTACAACCCTGTCCTGTGAGTGGTAAACCTACCAGTGGAGCGTAAGTGGTACAACCCTGTCCTGTGCGAGTGGTACCTACCAGTGGTGTAAAGTGGTACAACCCGTCCTGTGCAAGTGGTAATACCAGTGAGTGTAAAGTGTACAACCCTGTCCTGTGCAGTGGTAACCTACCAGTGAGTGTAAATGGTTACAAACCCTGTCCTGGTAAACTACCAGTGAGTTGTAAGAGGTACAACCCTGTCCTGTGCAGTGGTAAACCTACAGTGAGTGTTAAAGTGGTACAACCCTGTCCTGTGCAGTATAAACCTACCAGTGAGTGTAAAGTGGTACAACCGTCCTGTGCAGTGGAAACCTACAGTGAGTGTAAGAAGGTAACAACCCTGTCCTGTGCGTGGTAAACCTACCAGTGAGTGTAAAGTGGGTACAACCCTGTCTGTGCAGTGGTGTAAACCTACAGTGAGTGTAAAAGGTTACAACTCCCGTGCAGTGGTAAACTACCAGTAGCATAAAGAGGTACAACCCTGTCCTGTGCAGTGGTAACTACCAGTGAGCGTAAATGGTACAACCCCTGTCCTGTGCAGTGGTAAACCTACCAGTGAGTGTAAAAGGTACAAACCCTGTCCTGTGCAGTGGTAACCTACCAGGATGTAAAGGTACAACCCTGTTGTGCAGTGGTAAACCTACCAGTAAGTGTAAGAGGTACAACCCTGTCCTGTGCAGTGTTAAACCTCCAGTGAGCGTGTAAAGTGGTAGTACAACCCTGTCCTGTGAGTGGTAAACCTACCAGTGAGCGTTAAAGTGTACAACCCTGTCCTGTGCAGTGGTAAACCTACCAGTGAGTGTAAAGTGGTACAACCCTGTCCTGTGCAGTGGTAACCTACCAGTGAGTGTAAAGTGGAAAACCCTGTCCTGTGCAGTGGTAACCTACCAGTGAGCGTAAATGGTAAACCCTTGTCCTGGTAAGTACCAGTGAGTGTAAAGTGGTACAACCCTGTCCGTGCAGTGGTAAACCTACCAGTGAGTGTAAAGTGGTAAAACCCTGTCCGTTGCGTGTAAACCTACCAGTGAGTGTAAAGTGGTACAACCCTGTCCTTCGTGGCGTTAAACCTACCAGTGAGTGTAAAGAGGTACAAACCCTGTCCTGTGCAGTGGTAAACCTACCAGTAGTGTAAAGAGGTACAAACCCTGTCCGTGCCAGTGGAAAACCTACCAGTGAGCGTAAAGTGGTATACAAACCCTGTCCTGTGCAGTGGTAAACCTACCAGTAGTGTAAAGTGGTACAAACCCTGTCCTGTGCAGTGGTAAACCTACCAGTGAGCGAAAGTGGTACAACCTGCCGTGGTAAACCTACCAGTGAGTGTAAAGTGGTACAAACCCTGTCCTGTGCAGTGTAAACCTACCAGTGAGAGTAAAGGGTACAACCCTGTCCTGTGCATGGTAAACCTACCAGTGAGTGTAAAGTGGTAAACCCTGTCCTGTGCAGTGGTAAACCTACCATGAGTGTAAGTGGGTACAACACCTGTCCTGGTAAACCACCAGTGAGCGGAAGTGGTACAACCCTGTCCGTGCAGTGGTAAACCTACCAGTGAGCGTAAAGAGTACTAAACTGCCTGTGCAGTGGTAACCTACCAGTGAGCGTAAAGTGGTACAACCCTGTCCTGTGCAGTGGTAACCTACAGTGAGGTAAGTGGGAAACCTGTCCTGTGCAGTGGTAACTACAGTGGCGTAAAGTGGTACAACCCTGTCCCTGGTAAACCTACCAGTGAGTGTAAAGTGGTACAACCCTGTCCTGTGCATGTGGTAAACCTACCAGTGAGCGTAAAGTGGTACAACCCTGCCTGTGCGTGGTAAACCTACCAGTGAGTGTAAAGTGGTACAACCCTGTTTGTGCAGTGGAAACCTACCAGTGAGTGGTAAAGTGGTACAACCCTGTCCTGTGCAGTGGTAAAACCTACCAGTGAGTGTAAGATGGTACAACCCTGCCCTGTGCAGTGGTAAACCTACCAGTGAGCGTAAGTGGTACAACCCTGTCCTGTGCAGTGGTAACCTACCAGTGAGCGTAAAGTGGTACAACCCTGTCCTGTGCAGTGGTAAACCTACCAGTGAGCGTAAGTGGTACAGCCCTGTCCTGTGCAGTGGTAAACTACCAGTGTAGCGTAAAGTGGGTACAACCCTGTCCTTGCAGTGGTAAACCTAACCAGTGAGTGTAAGAGGTACAACCCTGTCCTGTGCAGTGGTAAACCTACCAGTAGTGTAAAGTGGTACAACCCTGTCCTGTGCAGTGGTAAACCTACCAGTAGTGTAAGTGGTACAACCCTGTCCTGTGCAGTGGAAACCTACCAGTGAGCGTAAAGTGGTACAACCCTGTCCGTGCTAAACCTACCGGAGTGTAAAGTGGTACAACCCTGTCCTGTGCAGTGGTAAACTACCAGTGAGCGTAAAGAGGTACAACCCTGTCCTGTGAAGTGGTAAACCTACCAGTGAGCGTAAAGTGGTACAACCCTGTCCTGTGCAGTGGTAAACCTACCAGTGAGTGTAAAGTGGTACAACCTGTCGTGCTGCAGTGGTAACCTACCAGTGAGTGTAAAGGTACAACCCTGTCCTGTGCAGTGTAAACCTACCAGTGAGGTAAAGTGGTATCAACCCTGTCCTGTGCAGTGGAAACCTACCAGTAGTGTAAAGTGGTACAAACCCTGTCCTGTGCAGTGGTAAACCTACCAGTGAGCGTGTAAAGTGGTACAACCCTGTCCTGGTAAACCTACCAGTGATGTTGTAAAGTGGTACACCCCTGTCCTGTGCAGTGGTAAACCTACCAGTGAGCGTAAAGAGGTACAACCTTCCTGTGACAGTGTAAACTACCAGTGAGTGTAAAGTGGTACAACCCTGTCCTGTGCAGTGAAACCTACCAGTGAGTGTAAAGTGAGTACAACCCTGTCCTGTGCAGGGAAACCTACCAGTGAGGGTAAAGTGGTACAACCCTGTCCGGTAAACCTACCATGAGCGTAAGTGGTTACAACCCTGTCCTGTGCAGTGGTAAACACTACCAGTGAGCGTAAAGAGGTTACAACCCTGTCTGTGCAGTGGTAAACCTACCAGTGAGTGTAAAGTGGTACAACCCTGTCCTGTGCAGTGGTAAACCTACCAGTGAGCGTAAAGTGGTACAACCCTGTCCTGTGCAGTGGTAACCTACCAGTGAGCGTAAAGTGGTACAACCCTGTCCTGGTAAACCTACCAGGAGTAAAAGGGAACACCCTGTCCTGTGCAGTGGTAAACCTACCAGTGAGCGTAAAGTGGTACAACCCTGTCCTGGTAAACCTACCAGTGAGGTAAGTGGTACAACGTCCTGTTGCAGTGGAAACCTACCAGGAGGTAAAGTGGTACAACCCTGTCCTGTGCAGTGGTAAACCTACCAGTGATGCTAAAGAGGTACAACCCTGTCCTGTGCAGTGGTAAACCTACCAGTAGTGTAAAAGTGGTACAACCCTGTCCTGTGCAGTGGTAACCTACCAGTAAGTGTAAAGTGGTAAAACCCTTGTCCCTGTTGCAGTGGTAACCTACCAGTGAGCGTAAAGTGGTAAACCCTGTCCTGGCAGTGGTAAACCTACCAGTGAGTGTAAAGTGGTACAACCCTGTCCTGTGCAGTGGTAAACCTACCAGTGAGCGTAAAGTGGTACAACCCTGTCCTGGTAAACCTACCAGTGAGTGTAAAGTGGTACAACCCTGTCCTGTGCAGTGGTAAACCTACCAGTGAGCGTAAAGAGGTACAACCCTGTCCTGTGCAGTTGGTAACCTACCAGTGAGCGGTAAAGTGGTACAACCCTGTCCTTGCAAACCTACCAGTGAGTGGTAAAGTGGTACACCCTGTCCTGTGCAGTGGTAACCTACCAGTGAGGTAAGTAGGTACAACCCTGTCCGTGCAGTGGTAACCTACCAGGAGGTAAAGTGGTACAAACCTGTCGAGGTAAACCTACAGTATACTAAAGAGGTACAACCCTGTCCTGTGCAGTGGTAAACCTACCAGTGAGCGTAAAGTGGTACAACCCTGTCCTGTGCAGTGGTAAACCTACCAGTGAGCGTGAAGTGGTACAACCCTGTCCTGTGCAGTGGTAAACCTACCAGTAGTGTAAAGGGTACACCCTGTCCTGTGCAGTGGTAAACCTACCAGTGAGGTATAAGTGGTTACACCCTGTCCTGTGCAGTGGTAAACTACCAGTGAGCGTGATGAAGTGGTACAACCTGTCCGTGGCAGTGGTAACCTACCATGAGCGTAAAGTGGTACAACCCTGTCCTGGTAAACCTACCAGTGAGTGTAAAGTGGTACAACCCGTCCTGTGCAGTGGTAAACCTACCAGTGAGCGTAAAGTGGTACAACCCTGTCCTGTGCAGTGGTAAACCTACCAGTAAGTGTAAAGTGGTACAACCCTGTCCTGTGCAGTGGTAACCTACCAGTGAGTGTAAAGTGGTACAACCCTGTCCTGTGCAGTGGTAAACCTACCAGTGAGCGTAAAGAGGTACAACCCTGTCCTGTGCAGTGGTAAACCTACCAGTAAGTGTAAAGTGATACAAACCTTGTCCTGTGCAGTGGTAACCAACCAGTGTGAGTTAAAGTGGTACAACCCTGTCCTGTGCAGTGTGAAACCTACCGTGGTGTAAGTGGTACAAACCTGTCCGTGCAGTGGTAAACCTACCAGTGAGCGTAAAGTGGTACAACCCGTCCTGTGCAGTGGTAAACCTACCAGTAGTGTAAAGTGATACAACCCTGTCCTGTGCATGGTAAACTACCAGTGAGTGTAAGTGGTACAACCCTGTCCTGTGCAGTGGTAAACCTACCAGTGAGTGTAAAGTGGTACAACCCTGTCCTGTGCAGTGGTAAACCTACCAGTGAGTGTAAAGTGGTACAACCTGTCTGTGCAGTGGTTAAACCTACCAGTGAGCGTAAAGGGGTACAACCCTGTCCTGGCAGTGGTAAACCTACCAGTGAGCGTAAAGTGGTACAACCCGTCCTGGTTAAACCTACCAGTGAGCGTAAAGTGGTACAACCCTGTCCTGTGCAGTGGTAAACCTACCAGTAAGTGTAAGTGGTACAACCCTGTCCTGTGCAGTGGTAAACCTACCAGTGAGTGTAAAGTGGGTACAACCCTGTCCTGTGCGTGGCAGTGGTAAACCTACCAGTGAGCGTAAAGTGGTACAACCCTGTCCGTGCAGTGGTAAACCTAACCAGTGAGCGTAAAGTGGTACACCAGTGAGTGTAAAGAGGGTACAACCCTGCCGTTGCAGTGGTAAACCTACCAGTGAGCGTTAAAGTGGTACAACCAGTGAGTGTAAAGAGGTACACCCTGCCCTGTGCAGTGTAAACCTACAGTGAGCGTAAAGAGGTAAACCTGTCTGTGCAGGGTAAACCTACCAGTGAGCGTAAAGTGGTTACAACCCCGTCCTGTGCAGTGGTAACCTACAGTGAGCGTAAAGTGGTACAACCCTGTCCTGTGCAGTGGTAAACCTACCAGTGAGCGTAAATGGTACAGACCCGTCTGTGCAGTGGTAAACCTACCAGTGAGGTAAAGTGGTACAACCCTGTCTGTGCAGTGGTAACCTACCAGTGAGCGTAAAGTGGTACAGCCCTGTCCTGTGCAGTGGTAACTTACCTGTCAGTATAGAGTGGTAGAAACCTGTTTTGAAGAGTGGTAAACCTACCCGTTAGTGTATAGTGGTACAGCCCTATATTGTGCAGTGGTAAACCTACCCTCATGCAACTGGTACAACCATATCCTGTGCAATGGTAAAACTACCCACAATCGATGCTCGGACATCTGATTCATGACTATAACTGAAATTCCTCTCATCTTCTGCACATGTGCACCTACAGTGAAGAGGGAGGAAAAACCTGTGTGTAATCGGTGAGAGGGAGAATTTACTATTTACTGCCCACAGGGTGACAATATTCACCCTACCTCCCTGTAAATTAGAGTCTCCCTACAGGTTCAGCCCCCAGTAATAAGGCTACGATGCATTGTAAACAGGAGAGTGACACTTACCTGCTGTTTGTTTTACTTGCACTTTCAGTTTGAGGGAGATCCATCAGTCCATGTAATCCCAGCCTACACCTCTAGAGCCCCCTTCTGCTCTCCCAGTGTTCTGCAAAGTCTCTCAGCATGTTCCTCACCGCCACTCTGCATTCGCCTGTATAAATTAATTAGGGTTCCATGACATTAGTTCATGCAAGGCACATGGACTACAAAGTCGTCTGGTCAGTGTAAACAAAGGAATACTGGACAGGGACCTCCATCAGGGTGTATTAATTCAACATCTGAATATAAAGTCACTGGGATGTTTATAAATATGCACACAATCCTTCCATTCAATTTACTGTTCCTTACAACAAGGGAAGCTTCAGGGATCAGTAAAGGGAAACGTATTATGGTCCCCGACCCACAGGGAATAGCAAGAATGTAACTTCCCCTTTAATTAGACCATGATCCTTTGCTTCAAAATGAATCCTGCTCATTGGGGATTAAAGATGGGTACACACAGTAACGATAAAGCCCGTTGGATCCAACGGCTATCGGGGCTTTATCGGTACTGGTGGTACCTTCGTTCCCGAACGAGGTGCGATATGTGTTGGCCGAACGCTCGTCGGGAAAGAAAAGACCGAAATTTCCATCGGCCACGCCTAAACTTCCTATAGAGAGCCCTGTATATGATGTGTATATGATGTGTATGTATTGATGAGTATGCTGTTGATATGAGTGTATGGTTGTGTGTAGTTGTGTTATGAGATGTGTATTGATGTGTATATGGTAATGCGTGTATAGGGTGTGTATAGTGTGTATATATGATGATGTGTTATGATGTGTATATGCTGTGTATATGGTGTGTATATGTGGGGGTGTAATGATGTGTATATGCTGTGTATATGTGTGTGGGTATATGATGTGTGTATTATGCTGTGATATGAGGTCTGTATATATGTGTGTATATGATTGGGTGTGTATGATGTGTGTATGTATGATGTGTGTATGTGATGTGTATATGATGTGTGTATATGATGTGTGTATATGATGTGTGTATATGATGTGTGTATATGAGTGTGTATATGGTGTATATGTGTAAATGCTGTGTATATGGTGTGTATATGATGTGTGTATGGTGTGTATAGGCTCTGCATATGCTGTGTGTATGGTGTGTATAGGATGTATATATGATGTGTATAGGATTGTGTATAGGATGTGTATAGGATGTGTATAGGATGTGTGTATAGGGGGTGTGTATATGATGTGTATATGATGTGTATAGGTGTGTGTATATGGTGTGTATAGGTGTGTATAGGGTGTGTATAGGGTGTGTATAGGGTGTGTATAGGATGTGTATAGGATGTGTATAGGAGTGTATAGGATGTGGGATGAGGATGGATATGATGTGTTATATAGGATGTGGTATAGGGATGTGGTAAGGATGTGTATAGGCTGTGTATATGGTGTGTATATGATGTGTATATGCTGTGTATACGATGTGTATAGGATGTGTATATGCTGTGTATACAATGTGTATACAATGTGTATACAGTGTGTATAGGATGTGTATAGGATGTGTATAGGATGTGTATAGGATGTGTATAGGATGTGTATAGGATGTGTATGAGGATGTGTTGTTATAGGATGTGTATATGTGTGTATATGCTGTGTATATGGATGTTGTATATGCTGTGTGGTATATAGTGTGTATAGGATGTGTGTATAGGATGTGTTGTATAGATGTGTGTATAGGATGTGTGTATAGGATGTGTATATATAGGATTGTGTGTATAGGATTGTGTGTTATAGGATGTGTGTATAGGATATGTGTATATATAGGATGTGTGTATAGGATGTGTGTATAGGATGGGTGTATAGGATGTGTGTATAGGAGTGTGTATAGGATGTGTATATATAGATGTGTATAGGTGTGTATAGGATGTGTGTATAGGATGTGTGTTATAGGATGGTGTGTATTTATTATATGGATGTGTGTATAGGATGTGTGTATAGGATGTGTGTAGGATGTGTGTATAGGATGTGTGTATAGTGGTGTATATGCTGTGTATATGTGTATATAGAGTATATAGGATGTGTGTATAGGATTGTGTGTTAGGTGGATAATGTGTATAGGATGTGTGTATAGGATGTGTATGTGATGTGTATAGGAGTGTGTATATGATGTGTATGTGATGTGTATGTGATGTGTATGTGATGTGTATGTGATGTGTTATGTGATGGTATGTGATGTGTGTGATGTGTATAGGATGTGTGTGATGTGTATATGGATGTGTATGTGATTGGTATGTGATGTGTATGGATGTGTATGATGTGTATATGATGTGTATGTGATGTGTATGTGATGTGTATGTGAGGTGTATGTGATGTGTATGTGATGTGTATGTGATGTGTATGTGATGTGTATGTGATGTGTGTTGATTGTATGTGATGTGTATATGATATGTATATGCGGGTATAGGATGTGTATGTGATGTGTATGTGATGTGATGTGTGATGTGTATGTGATGTGTATATGATATGTATATGCTGTGTATAGGAGTGTATGTGATGTGTATATGCGTGTATATGATGTGTATGTGATGGTATGTGATGTGTATGTGATGTTGTATATGCTGTGTATAGGATGTGTATGTGTGTGTATGTGATGTGTTGTATATGCTGTGTATATGATGTGTATGTGATGTGTATGTGATGTGTATATGTATGTATATGCTGTGTATAGGATGTGTATGTGATGTGTATGCTGTGTATATGATGTGTATGTGATGTGTATGTGTGTGTATTGTGATGTGTATATGATAGTATATGCTGTGTATAGGATGTGTATGTGATGTGTATTGTGATGTGTATGTGATGTGTATGTGATGTGTATGTGATGTGTATATGATGTGTATATGATGGATATGATGTGTATAGGATGTGTATATGATGTGTATGTGAGTGTGTGTATGTGATGTGTATGTGATGTGTATGTGATGTGTATGTGCTGTGTATATGTGATGTGTATGTGATGTGTATAGGATGCGTATAGGATGCGTATAGGATGCGTATAGGATGTGCGTATTATAGGATGTTGTATGATGATAATGTGTATAGGATGTGTATAGGATGTTGTTAAGGATGTGTATAGGAGTGTCTGGATGTGTATAGGATGTGTATGTGATGTGTATGTGATGTGTATGTGATGTGTATGTGATGTGTATGTGATGTGTATGTGATGTGTATGGGATGTGTATGGGATGTGTATAGGATGTGTATAGGATGTGTATAGGATGTGTATAGGATGTGTATAGGATGTATATAGGATGTGTATAGGATGTGTATAGGATGTGTATAGGATGTGTATGTGATGTGTATGTGATGTGTATGTGATGTGTATAGGGAGAACTCCCGGGACTTTGTTTGCAGATCTTTGAGAGATGACAGACAGGACCTTGCAGATCTTCCACTGATCTGTACTGTGTGTAGCTGACGAAAACCGCTGGTCGCACTAAAACACAAAACTCCGATCCCTTCACCCCCGTCCTTGGGGTCATTTTGGATCAATATTCGTACAGTGGGGCAAGTGAAAGGTTTCCTACCTGGATGTGAGCCATATACGCCTGTACCACCTCCAGGCCATACGAGTCGATCAGTTCGTTCACCAGCTGAATCCCTTTCTGATTGGCTGCCACTTGCGCTCGCAAGTCGGACAGGTTATCTTGAAGATTGCGGGTCCCACTGCTGCCAGGGATCAGACCTGGTTCCATAAGAGCCCCAGTGACAGCTGTAGAATATAAAGGGTTAAAAGGCTCTTTACCCAACATTGGATTTAACGAGGCTCCAGCCCTCTACACTACTATTAACTCTTAGTGCCAGCAGACTTTCCCGTTACCATTAACTTTCCCAGTGCCAGCATAAGAAAGTGGCAGGGATAGGGATCTATGGGCTGCCTGTCACAGCTTTAATTTACCTGTTAGAAATGCTCCTCTGTTAGTTTTAGCTGAGCTCTAACTCTCTCCTTTAGTACGTTCAGCAAATTCAATTTGCAACATTGTAGTAATTAGAGGTTTCCCAGTTCAGCGCTCTATACTCACTACAGTGTTACCAACGAAAGCAGCTCAATGTTCTGAAGGGGAGGGGAGTAAAGGTTTGTACACACGTGTACAAATGTACGTTTTGGCCGATAATCGGCCCGTGTGTGGACACTTTATCGGGCCGATTATCCCCCATACAGACTGCCTTACTTGAAAAAGGACTGGGTTTTACACCCACACACAAAGGGACTATGTTTAACTTTAAAACTGAATGGTTTAAGTTTATTAGGTCACTCAAGTTAAAAATGTGTTTTGGTAAAAAAACTGACATAACCAATTTCTCCCCCTTCAAAAAGAAATCCACTTTTGTACCTATGATTGTAAACAGTTCACTACAAGTGTTTGAGAACATGGTTTTGAAAGATGTTAAAAAATTAAATTGGTCAAAGGGTAGAGGTAACAATCTGTCCAAACAGGAAAGAAACGCCTTAAAAGAACTAAGGGATAATGAGAGTGTGATCTTTAAGAAAGCGGATAAAGGGGGTGCCTTAGTTATAATGGAAAAGAATGCATATGTGGAGGAAGCCAACAGACAACTGTGTAATAAAACACATTACACAGTATCGGTGGGGGACCCGACACACAAGATCAAAAAAGAAATAGACTCAATGTTAGAGGATGCACTAAGTCAAGGTGTAATTGACAAAAATACCAAAGACTTTTTAACTTGTAACCATCCAAGGATCCCAGTATTTTACATGCTGCCCAAAATCCATAAAAATATGGAGAAACCCCCAGGCCGTCCTATAGTCTCAGGGATCGATTCATTGCTACAACCATTGGGCAAGTATATCGATCACTTCTTACAGCCAATCATAAGAAGTAACAAAACATGTCTTAAAGACACATCTGAATTCCTGAGGCATATAGGAAACCTTGGTAGAGTGGGAGAACAATCATACTTATGTACTATGGACATTGAGGCGCTGTACACCTCCATTCCACATAATCTAGGTATGGAATGTGTGGAACATGCTTTATTAGACTGGGGTTATGAAACCAAACTGGTATACTTCCTTATGGATCTGTTGAACTTATGTCTCACCAAAAATTACTTCCGGTTTTACGACACATACTTTTTCCAGGCCCAAGGGACCAGTATGGGTGCCCATTTCGCGCCCACATACGCTAATATAGTAGTGGCGGACTTTGAAAAGAGGTATGTGTTAGAAAATAAGGAGTGGGAAGGTAAACTAAAGGGCTACACCAGGTATGTAGACGACATATTCTACATATGGGAGGGTGACCTACCATCGCTACAAGCATTTACCAAATACATAAATGATGCCCACCCCACTCTTAGTTTTACACTGAATGCTAATAAAAATAAAATTAACTACCTGGATGTTATGGTCTCAAAGGGGGAACGATCTCTCATCACTGATTTATATGTAAAAGACACTGACCGGAATAACCTACTCAGGGCAGATAGTTTCCACCCCAAGAACACCGTACAAAGCCTTCCCTATAGTCAATTTTTAAGAGTACGAAGAATAGTCAGTGAAGAAGCAACATGCAAGCAAAGACTGACAGAAATGAAGAAAAAGTTTGAGGACAGAGGATATAATAGCCGAAAGTTAGAGGAACAATGTGAGAAAATCTTACAACTAGAAAGAGACACACTATTAAAAGAAAGAGAGAAAGATACTGGTAAAAAGAAGGATAGAATTCCGTTTGTCACCCTCTTCAACACTCATTCCAAACAGGTTGGAAATATCGTAAAAAAACATTGGAAGATAATACAGGAAGATCCAGAATACGGCAATTTGTTCACTGAGCCCCCTTTGATTTCCTATAAAAGAGCCTCCAATTTACGCAATCACTTGGTTAAAGCAGATATGGTACCCCCTTTAAAAAAGAAACAAATTTTCTTTGGTACACCACAAGAAGGGACATTCCCCTGTAGGAATTGCGGTATCTGTAACTCCATTATTAGAGGGAATCATGTCTATCACCCCAGTAAGGGTAATAAAATCAAACTAAGGGATTTTGCTACTTGCAACACAAAAGGAGTAATATATCTCATTAAATGTCCCTGTGGGAAGGGATATGTAGGGAAAACGAAAAGGGAGGTAAGAACCAGGATAAACGAACACAGAAGGAGCATCACTAATTATGATGGAACAAATTCACGTTATGAGACTCCTATGAGCAAACACTTTTTTCAGTTTAAACATCAAGTCTCGCAATTAAAATGGCAAACATTAGAAGTGGTAAAGGAACAAACCAGAGGGGGAGACTTTAACAAAATGCTCCTGAGAAAAGAGGCAATGTGGATTGACAGATTGAATACAGTCCACCCATGGGGTCTAAACGAAGACGCAGGCCTAAACAGTTTCTTATAAACCGAGGGGATGATGATTTTTCCATAATAAATTAACTCACTTCATTGTAGTATACCCTTCAAATTTGACCTTAAGGTTTAGATATAAAATAGAATGTCTGTGTAAGATACATAGTAAACTACTCAACTACAATGAAGATAAACTCATATCCTTTACAGGAATTGCACCGCCATCTAGTGGCGTAGTTTTATAAGCTAGTCTTTCTGGGTTACAATTTATCTTTATTTTATGTGTTTTAATGATTCTTATTTTGAAACACTGTACATTGTTGCACTTTTTTATACAGCTGAATATGCAATTGAAACACCAGAGAGTTGTTTATAAAGAACTTACTTCACAAGTCAAGGACTTTCATTATGACTTCACCTTTATTTTGAATATTTTGATTTTTTCATAAGGACACTTATGGACATTTCCCACGTTTGGTTAAGACACCGGCTTGAAAATATATATTATGTTTGGTAAGGACACTTGCTTGAAAATATATGTCATGTTGGCCACTCCCCTAAAAGGTGTGAGGGGAGTAATTGTGGATCACTGGGTCTATAAATGGTGGTATGGGTTAGAGTGTGTGTTACACCTGATGAAGGAGACATAGCGTTCTCCGAAACGTTGTGTATGTTTGTGTGATGCAATAAACAGAATATTTTCTGATAAACAGTGCACTTCCATCAAACTTTTTATGCTTGTGCTATAGCTTGGAGTCCTGAAGGTAGAGGACTGAGGGAAGCAGCACCTGGTATTTACTGGCACATTGCCTGAAGGAGTGCCTAGGCCCACATTTGTGTTACAACGGACTTTATCGGGCGCTCGTTTGGAGATCCGCCCGGTCGATCGGGCAATGATTCCCGAACAAAAGGTTGTTTCGGCCGATAAAGTGCCCATACACGGGGCGATTATCACCCGCTCGTACACCTTGTGCGTCGCGGGTGATAACACGTGTACGAACCTTAAGACACTACACAACTAGCTTTTGGACAGATCAACAGGGGGCTTAAGGAGCAAAATGAGAAGTAGGATTTCATACCTCTCTGCTAAATGCAGTTTTATCACATTTGATGTAATGTGTAGTAAATATAGAAAAGATAATCAATGCACATTCCTAGGCCCCATACAATATCATATTATCTGCACACTGGCATACTTTATAAACATAGGAAAGATAATCAATGCACATTCCTGGGCACCATACAATATCATATTATCTGCACACTGGCATACATTATAAACATAGGAAAGATATCAATGCACATTCCTAGGCCCATACAATATAAATTATCTGCACACTGGCATACCCTATAACCATAGAAAAGATAATCAATCCCATTCCTAGGCCCCATACAATATCATATTATCGTACACTGGCATATCATTATAAAAACATAGAAAGATAATCAATGCACATTCCTAGGCCCCATACAATATCATATTCTCTGCACACGGCATACATTATAAACATAGAAAAGATAATCAATGCAATTCCTATTCCTAGGCCCCATACATATCATATTATCTGCACACTGGCATACATTATAACATAGAAAGATAATCAATGTACATTCCTGGCCCCATACAATATCATATTACTACACACTGGCATACTTTATAAACATAGAAAAGATAAATCATGCACATTCCTAGGCCCCATACAATATCATATTATCTGCACACTGGCATACATTATATAACATAGAAAAGATATCAATGCACATTCCTAGGCCCCATACAATATCATATTATCTCACACTGGCATACATTATAACATAGAAAAGATAATCAATGCATTCCTAGGCCCCATACAATATCATATTATCTGCACACTGGCTACATTATAAACATAGAAAAGATAATCATGCACATCCTAGGCCCATACAATATCATATTTCTGACACGGGCATACATTATAAACATAGAAAAGAAATCAATGCACATTCCTAGGCCCCATACAATATCATATTATCTGTACACTGCATCATTATAAACATAGAAAAGATAATCAATGCACATTGCTGGCCCCATACAATATCATATTATCTGCACACTGGCATACATTATAAACATAGAAAAGTAATCAATGCACATTCCTAGGCCCCATACAATACATATTATCTGTACACACGGCATAACTTATAAACATAGAAAAGATAATCAATGCACATTCCTAGGCCCCATACAATACATATTATCTGCACACTGGCATACTTTATAACACATAGAAAAGATAATCAATGCCACTTCCTAGGCCCCATACAATATCATATTATCTGCACACTGGCATACATATAAACATAGAAAAGATAATAATGCACATTCCTGGGCCCATACATATCATATTATCTCCACTGGATCATTATAAACATAGAAAAGATAATCTGCACATTCCTAGGCCCCATACAATATCATATTATATCTGTACACTGGCATACATTATAAACATAGAAACAGAAATCAATTCACATTCCTAGGCCCCATACAATATCATATTATCTGTACACTGGCATACTTTAAACATAGAAAAGATAATCAATGCACATTCCTAGGGCCCCATCCAATATCATATTATCTGCCCCTGGCATACTTTATAAACATAGAAAAGATAATCAATGCACATTCCTAGGCCCCATACATATCATATTTCTGCACACTGGCATACATTATAAAATAGAAAAGATAATCAATGCACATTCCTAGCCCCATCCATATCATATTATCTGCACACTGCATACATTATAAAACATAGAAAGATAATCAATGCACATTCCTAGGCCCCATACAATATCATATTATCTGCACACTGGCATACTTTATAAACATAGAAAAGATAATCAATGCACATTCCTGGCCCCATACAAATTATATCTGTATAATCATACTATTATATATACAAACTAAAAAGATAATCAATGCACATCCTAGGCCCCATACAATATCATATTTATCTGACACTGGCATACATTATAAACATAGAAAAGATAATCAATACACATTCCTAGGCCCCATACAATATCATATTATCTGTACACTGGTATACTTATAAAACATAGAAAAGATAATCAATGCCCATCCTGGGCCCCATACCATATCATATTATCTGCACATACTGGCATACATTATAAACATAGAAAAGATAATCAATACAATTCCTAGGCCCATACAATATCATATATCTGACACTGCATACATTATAAACATAGAAAATAATATCAATACATTCCTAGGCCCACATATCATATTATCTGACACTGCATACATTATAAACATAGAAAAGATAATCAATGCACATTCCTGGGCCCCATACAATATCATATTATCTGCACACTCTGGCATACTTATAAACATAGAAAAGATAATCAATACCATTCCTAGGCCCATACAATATCATATTATCTGTACACTGGTATACATTATAAACATAGAAAGATAATCAATGCACATTCCTAGGCCCCATACAATATATTATCTGCACACTGGCATACATTATAAACATAGAAAAGATCAATGCACATTCCTAGGCCCCATACAATATCATATTATCTGCACACTGGCATACATTATAAACATAGAAAAGATAATCAATGCACATTCCTAGGCCCCATACAATATCATATAATCTGCACACTGGCATACATTATAAACATAGAAAAGATAATCAATGCACATTCCTAGGCCCCATACAATATCATATTATCTGCACACTGGCATACATTATAAACATGAAAAGATAATCAATGCACATTCCTAGGCCCCATACAATATCATATTATCTGTACATGGATACATTATAAACATAGAAAAGATAATCAATGCACATTCCTAGGCCCCATACAATATCATTATCTGCACACTGGCATACATTATAACATAGAAAAGATAATCAATGCACATTCCTAGGCCATACAATATCATATTATCTGCACACTGGCATACATTATAACATAGAAAAGATAATCAATGCACATTCCTGGGCCCCATACAATATCAATTATCTGCACACTGGCTACATTATAACATAGAAAAGATAATCAATGCACATTCCTAGGCCCCATACAATATATTATCTGCACACTGGCATACATTATAAACATAGAAAAGATAATCAATGCACATTCCTAGGCCCCATACAATATCATATTACTGCACACTGCATACATTATAAACATAGAAAAGATAATCAATGCACATTCCTAGGCCCCATACAATATCTATTATCTCACACTGGCATACATTATAAACATAGAAAAGATAATCAATGCACATTCCTAGGCCCCATACAATATCATATTATCTGACACTGGCATACATTATAACATAGAAAAGATAATCAATGCACATTCCTAGGCCCATACAATATCAATTATCTGCACACTGGCATACTTATAAACATAGAAAAGATAATCAATGCACATTCTAGGCCCCATACAATATCATATATCTGCCACTGGTATACATTATAAGCATAGAAAAGATAATCAAGCACATTCCTAGGACCCCATACAATATCATATTATCTGCACACTGGCATACATTATAAACATAGAAAAGATAACAATGCACATCCTAGGCCCCATACAATCTCATATTATCGGTATAACATATCAATCTATATATATAAACATAGAAAAGCTAATCAATGCACATTCCTAGGCCCCATACAATATCATATTATCTGCACACTGGCATACATATAAACATAGAAAAGATACATGCACATTCCTAGGCCCCATACAATATGATTATCTGCACACTGGCATCATTATAAACATAGAAAGATAATCAATGCACATTCTAGGCCCCATACAATATCATATTATCTGCACACTGGCATACATTATAAACATAGAAAAGATAATCAATGCACATTCCTAGGCCCCATACAATATCATTATCTGCACACTGGATACATTATAAACATAGAAAAGATAATCAATGCACTTCCTAGGCCCCATACAATATCATATTATCTGCACACTGGCATACATTATAAACATAGAAAGATAATCAATGCACATTCCTGGCCCATACAATATCATTATCTGCACACTGGCAATACTTTATAAACATAGAAAAGATACATCAATCACATTCCTAGGCCCCATACAATATCATATTATCTGAACACTGGCATCATATAAACATAGAAAAGATAATCAATGCACATTCCTAGGCCCATACATATCATATTATCTGCACACTGGTATACATTATAAACATAGAAAAGTAATCAATGCACATTCCTAGGCCCCATACAATATCATATATCTGCACCTGTAACATTATACAACAAAGGGGTTTTAGTATACATTACTGTTGCTAACCACATTGAAAGGTAGAGTTGGACCTTCCAGACTTGGGTTACCTTGCGTGGTTGGAAAGCTTTTCATTCAATGTATCACGTAAATGTATACTAAAACCCCTTTGTTTTAAAGTATGCCAGTGTGCAGATAATATGATATTGTATGGGCCTAGGAATGTGCATGATTATCTTTTCTATTTTATAAAGTATGCCAGTTGTGCAGATAATAGTATACTGTATTGGGCCTAGGAATGTGCATTGATTATCTTTTTATATGTTTGTTAATAAATAATATATGTAATTACAGATTTATATTGTATGGGGCCCGGGAATGTGCATTGATTATCTTTTCTATGTTTATAATGTATGCCAGTGTGCAGATATGATATTGTATGGGGCCTAGGATGTGCATTGGTTATCTTTTCTATGTTTATAATGTATGCCAGTGTGCAGATAATATGATATTGGATGGGGCCTAGGAATGTGCATTGAGTTATCTTTTCTATGTTTATAATGATATGCCAGTGTGCAGATAATAGATATTGTATGGGAGCCTAGGAATGTGCATTGATTATCTTTTTTATTTAATGTATGCCGTGTGCAGATAATATGATATTGTATGGGGCTAGGAATGTGCATTGATTATCTTTTCTATGTTTAATGTATGCCAGTGTGCAGATAATATGATATTGTATGGGGCCTAGGAATGTGCATTGATTACTTTTCTATGTTTTATAATGTATGCCATGTGCAGATAATATGATATTGTATGGGGCCTAGGAATGTGCATTGATATCTTTTCTATGTTTATAAAGTATGCCAGTGTGCAGTATATGATATTGATGGGGCCTAGGAAGTGCATGATTATCTTTCTATGTTTATAAAGTATGCCAGTGTGCAGATAATATGATACTGTATGGGGCCTAGGAATGTGCATTGATTATCTTTTATATGTTTGTATATAAATAGATATATTGTATATACAGATATTATATTGTATGGGGCCGGAATTGCATTGATATCTTTTCTGTTTATAATGTATGCCAGTGTGCAGATATGATATTGTATGGGGCCTAGGAATGTGCATTGTTATCTTTCTATGTTTATAATGTATGCCAGTGTGCAGATAATATGAATTGGATGGGGCCTAGGATGTGCATTGTTATCTTTTCTATGTTTATAATGATATGCCAGTGTGCAGATAATATGATATTGTATGGGCCTAGGAATGTGCATTGATTATCTTTTCTATGTTTATAATTTATGCCAGTGTGCAGATAATATGATATTGTATGGGGCCTAGGAATGTGCATTGATTATCTTTTCTATGTTTATAATGTATGCCAGTGTGCAGATAATATGATATTGTATGGGGCCTAGGAATGTGCATTGATATCTTTTCTATGTTTATAATGTATTCCAGTGTGCAGATAATATGATATGTATGGGGCCTAGGAATGTGCATTGTATCTTTTCTATGTTATAATGTATGCCAGTTGCAGATAATATGATATTGTATGGGGCCTAGGAATTGCATTGATTATCTTTTCTATGTTTATAATGTATGCCGATTGCAGATAATATGATATTGTATGGGCCCAGGAATGTGCATTGATTATCTTTTCTATGTTTTATAATGTATGCCAGTGTGCAGATAATAGATATTGTATGGGGCCTAGGAATGTGCATTGATTATCTTTCTATGTTTATAATGTATGCCAGTGTGCAGATAATATGATATTGTATGGGGCCGGAATGTGCATTGATTATCTTTTCTATGTTATAATGTATGCCAGTGTGCAGATAAATGATATTGTATGGGGCCTAGGAATGTGCATTGATTATCTTTTCTATGTTTATATTGTATCCAGTGTGCAGATAATATGATTTGTATGGGCCCTAGGAATTGGCATTGATTATCTTTTTCTATGTTTATAATATGCCAGTGTGCAGATAATATGATATTGGTATGGGGCCTAGCAATGTGCATTATTATCTTTTCTATGTTTATATATATAGATATACTGGTATATACAGATAATATGATATTGTCATCGGGGCTAGAATGTACATTGATTATCTTTTCTATGTTTATATATATAGATATACTGTATATACAGATAATATGATATTGTATGGGGCCCAGGAATATGCATTGATTATCTTTTCTATGTTTATAATGTATGCCGGTGTGCAGATAATATGATATTGTATGGGGCCTAGGAATGTACATTGATTATCTTTTCTATGTTTATAATGTATGCCAGTGACCAGATCAGTAGTATTTCCGCTATGTAGTTGTAAATTGGCCTAAGGACACAGCGCTTCCAGTCCTTCTATTGCATGTGTAGTAAATTGTTTAAAACTTATCTCCGTTAGATCAGGGCAGTTCCGGTAATTGAATCCTTTATTACCGGGCCACACAGGGAGACTGCAAGGTACATTTGGTGAAAGTTAGGGGAATTATTTCAGTAGTTTCTTCGCTATTAAATAAAACTAAATTGCCAGTGCTAATCTCACTATTAATGATGTAAGTGTGTTTAATACCAGGGAGCAACGAGTGAGAGGGACTCACCTTCCTCCTGAAATTCTCCTCCTCGAACTAGTTTGAAGGAAGTAAACACGGCCCCCTCTTCCTGCAAAGACTTGGAGTGGGGAGGCATGGACCCTGGAGTGATCCCACCAATGTCAGCATGGTGTCCTCGAGAAGCCACAAAGAACACCGGACACGAGGCCTCGGTTCGGAACACCTGACAGACAAAACATGGGTCCAGGAGGACACATAGGATTAAACCACTCACTGGGTAACAGATTGAGTGCGGTTTATCTACAACCTCAGGGCAGTGTGGTGCCCACCAATCGGCTGGGCGGTACAAACACAACGTTGGCAATGTTATTAGTTATATAGGTAAGTGTCCACACAGATGTTAAATAGAAAACATTTCCAATGGGACATCACAGTGACATCACAGTGACATCACAGTGACATTGTAAATAGTTTTTTTGTCATTAAACCAAAGCAGCACCAGGATATCCAATATCAAGGTATTTCAAAGTAAGAAACACGATTATAACAGTTACAAGTGGCGAAATATGAAATGACAAAACACCAACTACAATGGATGACATCACTGTTTATAAGGCTACTAATGTCTGGTTTACAATATGAACATTATATTAACCTTATTATAGGGACAGGGGTGTCTGGGGCGATGGGCAATGTGTTATTGGGCACCTTCCAAGCGAGGATAAAATGACTTACCGGAGTGATTACAGTGAGGTCGGGAAGATGGCTGCCTCCTGCACTTGGGTGATTACTCAGAATTACATCACCTTCTATCAGATTGTCCCTCAGGTTCCGGATCTGAAACCAACAAAAAGGGAGAATTGTGATTCAATTATATAAATAAGGATACAAAATCTCATCTAAAGATTGAATAAAGACATATTACAATTCTGTCCATCCTTCATATCCCAACCATAATGCCTCTGTAACAGTAACATAGTATTGGAGGTCGAATAAAGACATACGTCCATCTAGTCCGACCTTTATACCCTACCCATAATGTCTGTATAACAGTTACATAGTAACATAGTATTGGAGGTTGTATAAAGACATACGTCCATCTAGTCCAACCTTTATACCCTACCATAATGTCTGTATAACAGTTACAATAGTAACATAGTATTGGAGGTTGTATAAAGACATACGTCCATCTAGTTCCAACATTTATACCCTCCATAATGTCTGATAACAGTTACATAATAAACATGAGTATTGAGGTTGTATAAAGACATACGTCCATCTAGTCCAACCTTTATAACCTACCATAATGTCTGTATAAACAGTTACATAATAACATAGTATTGGAGGTTGTATAAAGACATACGTCCTCTAGTCCAACTTTATACCTACCCATAATGTCTGTATAACAGTTACATAGTAACATAGTATTGGAGGTTGTATAAAGACATACGTCCATCTAGTCCAACCTTTATACCCTACCCATAATGTCTGTATAACAGTTACATAGTAACATAGTATTGGAGGTTGTATAAAGACATACGTCTCATCTAGTCCAACCTTTATTACCTACCCATAATGTCTGTATAACAGTTACATAGTACATAGTTTGGAGGTTGTATAAAGACCAGTATCTAGTCCACCCTTTATACCCTACCATAATGTCTGTATAACAGTTACATAGTAACATAGTATTGGAGGTTGTATAAGACATACGTCATCTAGTCCAACCTTTATACCCTACCCATAATGTCTGTATAACAGTTACAATAGTAACATAGTATGGAGGTGTAGTATAAAGACATACGTCCATCTAGTCCCCACCTTTATACCCTACCAAATGTTGTTAAACAGTTACATAGTAAATAGTATTGGAGGTTGTATAAAGACATACGTCCATCTAGTCCAACCTTATACCCTACCCATAATGTCTGTATAACAGTTACATAGTAACATAGTATTGGAGGTTGTATAAAGACATACGTTCATCTAGTCCAACCTTTATACCCTACCCATAATGTCTGTATACAGTTACATAGTAACATAGTATTGGAGGTTGTATAAAGACAACGTCCATCTAGTCCAACCTTTATACCCTACCCAGATGTCTGTATAACAGTTACATAGTAACATAGTATTGGAGGTTGTATAAAGACATACGTCCATCTAGTCCAACCTTATACCCTACCCATAATGTCTGTATAACAGTTACATAGTAACATAGTATTGGAGGTCGATAAAGACATACGTCCATCTAGTCCAACCTTTATACCCTAACCATAATGTTGTATAACAGTTACATAGTAACATAGTATTGGAGGTTGTATAAAGACATACGTCCATCTAGTCCAACTTATACCCTACCCATAATGTCTATAACTCCCTACTATGTTCTATGTAACTGTTATACAAGACATACGTCCATCTAGTCCAACCTTTATACCCTACCTAATGTCTGTATAACAGTTACATAGTAATATAGTATTGGATGTTGTATAAAGACATACATCCCTCTAGTCCAACCTTTATACCCTACCCATAATGTCTGTAAACAGTTACATAGGTATATAGTATTGGATGTTGTATAAAGACATACATTCCATCTAGTCCAACTTTATACCTACCCATAATGTCTGTTATAACAGTTCATAGTAACATAGTATATTGGAGGTTGTATAAAGACCATCGTCCCTCTAGTCCAACTTATTCTACCCAACCTCACTAATACGAAAAAAAAGAAGTCAATGACACCAAACAAAATAACAAAAGTAAACAAGTCATAGTTTGGAGGTTGTATAAAGACATACGTCCATCTAGTCCAACCTTATACCCTACACATAATGTCTGTATAACAGTTACATAGTAACATAGTATTGGAGGTTGTATAAAACATACGTCCATCTAGTCCAACCTTTATACCCTACCATAATGTCTGTATAACAGTTACATAGTAACATAGTATTGGAGGTTGTATAAAAAATACGTCCATCTAGTCCAACCTTTATACACCTACCATAATGTCTGTATAACCAGTAATACATACATAGTATTGGAGGTTGTATAAAAACATACGTCCATCTAGTCCAACCTTTATACCCTACCCATAATGTTGTATAACAGTTACAAAAGTAACATAGTATTGGAGGGTGTATAAGACATACGTCCATCTAGTCCAACCTTTATACCCTACCCATAATGTCTGTATAAACAGTTACATAGTAACATAGTATTGGAGGTTGTATAAAAATAGACATCTAGTCCAAAACCTTTATACCCTACCCCATAAGTCTGTATAACAGTTACATAGTAACAGTATTGGAGGTTGTATAAAGACATAAGTCCATCTAGTCCACCTTTATACCCTACCCATAATGTCTGTATAACAGTTAATAGTAAACTAGTATGGAGGTTTGTATAAAGACATAGTCCATCAGTCAACCTTTATACCCTACCCATAATGTCTGTAAACAGTTACTAGTAACATAGTATTGGAGGTTGTATAAAGACATAAGTCCATCTAGTCCAACCTATACCCATACCCATAAGGCTGTGATAACAGTTACATAGTAACATAGTATTGAGGTGTTGTAAAGACATACGTCCATCTAGTCCAACCTTTATACCCTACCATAATGTCTGTATTAACAGTTACATAGTAAATAGTATTGGAGGTTGTATAAAGACATACGTCCATCTAGTCCAACCTTTATACCCTACCCATAATGTCTGTATAAAGTTACATAGTAACATAGTATTGGATGGTTGTATAAAGGACATCATCTAGTCCAAACCTTTTACCTACCATAATGTCTGTATAACAGTTACATAGTAACATAGTATTGGAGGTTGTATAAAGACATATGTCCATCTAGTCCAACCTTTATACCCTACCCATAATGTCTGTATAACAGTTACATAGTAACATAGTATTGGAGGTTGTATAAAGACATCCATCCATCTAGTGACCTAGGCCAATCTATATCCCCTATCCATAATGTCTTACAATTACATAGGTTAAATAGAAATTTCCTCCCCTTCCCCGCAAATGTATATGTCTTTGTACAACCTTCAACACTATCAGAGATTTATTTGGTCCCATGAGGAACATACAGTGTTGAAGACATTTAATCTTTGAGGTTAGCAGAAAAAGTCGACCAATGCAAAGCGGGCACTGATGATCTGTGCAAAATTTGCAAACCTGGAACTGGACTGTTTCCTGCATTGCTCCCAAGTGAACAGGTATATGGGGGGCATTAGATACCAAGCCCCCATCTGGACCAAACAAAGCACAGGAGAAGTCTAGACGTTCCTTTATGTTAGTGGAAATGGCTGTTCTCTGTAGAATACGACCCATTTGCTCTAGAAATGAGATCAATAAAACATGATTAGCACAGCATTGATTTTAGTATTTAAGACATTGTGACAGGTATTGTAATCCAGATACAAACAGGGACCGAACCTGCAATGCTCATAAACCGATGAGAGAAGATGGACAACTGTATGGTGTCCAGATCTGTTCCGATCACCCTCTGTTTCCCACTCTCCACGGAGATCCGGATATCTCCATACTCCGTTATACTCGCTGTACAGTCTGGTTCAACCAGAATGGTGCTGACAAGAGAAAGTAGAGGGAAAAGTTGGATAAACAGAAATTTTAAAAAAAAGTAGAAGGTGGACAAAGAAAGACAAAGAGAAGATAAAATAATGACATGACGAGGACAAACTAAATTCAAGCTTTCTAATCAGTGTCACATCCTCAACCGTTGGGTATTTGATATTGTTCTTCAAAATTATGGGAATTAAAAGGTAGAGGAGCATTTTGTAAAGGACATAGGAGATGGTTAGTGGGCAGGGTAAATCACCATAAATCTCATTAAACATAGGAAATGTTCTTCATGTGCTGATACCTGTTCTTGTCTATTATTATGGCTGGTCCAGGTATGGTGTGGTCACAGGAGAGGTTCTCCAAAAGATAGAGGTTTGTGTCCTGGTAACCATCCTCAAAGTAGCATCTAGTGACCTACAACAAAAATGGTAAATAGAAGTGATCACCAGAACCTTGTTACCGTCTGGTAGGAGCCACATTAACGGACAGTCACATAATATAAGTCTTTATGTCCCTAAAAGGTTCCTAAATGAAGTCGCATGAACAAGATCAATTTGTTCAATTTGTATGGAGAGAATTTTAATGATTTGGTGCTAAACAAGCTGAGAGCCAATCAGGACACAGAGAACGCTCCTTACAGTCTCGATTCGAGGCGGCTGCCTGCTGGGCTGAATGGTGCTCTCACAGCGGATACCGGTGCTGCCTGTCCCACGCACTCTGACATCATCTACAACAACAGCTCGAGATGGGATGGTGAAACCAAACTCCTTCTGGTACCTGTGGTTAAGCAATTTCATTAAACATTGGTTTTCTTCTCATTTATAACCACCCACCAGATCTACTGCCTACTTACCGGTCAGTAAATGCCCGTTTAAAGTCTCCCTTGATGCAGGAGTCTGGCGTGGCCGGGTAACCCTTGGCTGAGCACATAAGGGAACAATCTGTCCTTTCGTAACGCAGGTGCAGAAATGACTCCGTGTCAATCTGGGATCTATTACAATAAAGGTTTCATCAGCAATCTCCATCTTCTTATCCCTGTAATGCGGTTGGTTCACACGTCTTACACCATGTGACCCCAGTGTCAAAACATCTTCCCACTACCCCCCTGACCTCAATGATGGGCGTGTTCCACTTCATATTTCCCAATATGTCTGATCACCTGACAAAGTAGGTCTCTTTTCACAGGGGGATTTTCTAGTTCATCTAGAGATGTGCTGGTGGAGGGAGGTTATTTAACCCTCAGTGACCAGCATAGCAAGGAAAGGAGACACTGCACATTGTACACAGGGTCTCCTGATTGGTGGACCACAGAAAATGGCAGAAAGATTAGGAGAGTCCGCTAAGTGTATTTACATGTATTATTATTATGAATATTATCATTAATGTTGTAACTATTATCAATATTATTATTATTATTATTATTATTATTATTATTAATTGTTTTTATTCAATAATATTAGACTTTCATAGGCAACAATGTAACTTATCAGTTAAATTAATATGTAAAATTGAGAATCTTCTATATACTGTGTATATTATATATACAATATATATGGTTCTTGGAATACTGGAGTTCAAATTTTATAGTAAAAAGGGAACAGGTAGGAGTGAACTGGAACGAAGGAAGGGGAAAGGTGCCCCTACCATGAAGCAAAGTGAAACATTTGCTCAGATAAAAAAAATCCTCCTTCCTGCAACTCAGCACCAGTCCACCAATCGGTGTTAATTCAGCCCTTCAGTCTACCAGCCAGTGTTAAGTCCGCCCTCCAGTTCACCAGTAAGTGTTAGTCCGCCCTCCAGTTCACCAGTAAGTATTAGTCAGCCCTCCAGTTCACCATTAAGTGTTAGTCAGCCATCCATACCCACCTCCACAAGCCACACCTATGTTGCATGATGAAGCCATGCCCGCTTCACGTGCTCCCCACCCCCCGCCTGCTGGTCAAAACCCCTAGGAACACCCCTGTTAAGAAGAATAATAAAGTAAAGTGGGAAAGGCAAGTAAAGTTGGGTAAGGAATTAATAGTGGGTGAAAGGCGTGAAAGGGGGGAAAGGGCATTCCACTTGGTCCCTTGGCTGCCGTCCCTCTTTTCCCATGGTCATTCACTTGGTCCCCAGTTCCTTCCCTTTTTCCTTTCGTTTCCTCTGTTCCAGGTCTCACTTGTTCCCTGTTCCTTCCCCTTTTTCCCGTTCGACTTCGCATTTGGACCTGTCCTTCCCTTGGTCCCCGTTCGTTCCCTTTTGGCCTCGGCTCCTCGCTCCCGTTGGGCACTGCTCCCGTCCCACGTGGGTCCGGCTCTCGCCCGTGGTCCGCGGTCCCGTCCCGTGGCCCGGTCCGCTCCGTGGGAAGGTTACAGCTTTAGACCAATGGCTTAGAAAAACAAGTGTAACCCGTGTGTGATTTAAAGGTACACGCTTTGCAATAGACTGAGCTTTGATTTACACTGACATCCCTTAAAAAATCGATTGGCCTCGCATCAAACTTTTATTCTAGTCTAGATTGGAAGGAGATAAGTCTCGCCGCAGCCCTGGAGATCTTTGCCGAGGTTTTAAAGATGCAAGTTACTGCGTCTCGTGGAACATCAATAAATATACACTCTCTTGTGAGCATCTCAGCTGTGCACTGCCCACAAGCCAAAAATACAAATCCAAAAAAATGTAGAAAAATGGACAAGTTTATTCACCCATGTTAACAAGAACAAACAGGCAACGTTTCGGGTGCACTCGGGGCTTGAGAAGGAGTGGAGTACAGTATCTGAAACTTTACCTGTTTGTTCTTGTTAACATGGGTGAATAAACTTGTACATCTTTCTGCCACACCACGTGAGTATCTCAGACATTTATGTGTTTATAGTAAATAGTGGCAGGCAGTTATGTGGTTAATAGTAAAAGTGGGAGGCAGTTTTTGGTTAATAGTAATATTGGCAGGCAGTTTTATGTGTTAAAGTATAGAGTAAGTGCAAGGGCTAGTTTGTGTGTTAATAGTAAAATAGTGGGAGGGCAGTTTATTTGGTTAATAGTAAATAGTGGGAGGCATTTCTGTGTTAATATAAATAGTGGCAGGCAGTTTATGTGTTAATAGAAATAGTGGGAGGTAGTTTTAGTGTTAATAGTAAATAGTGGCAGGCAGTTTATTTGTTTAATAGTAAATAGTGGCAGGAATATATGTGGTAATAGTAAATAGGGGCAGGCGTTTATGTTGAATAGTAAATAGTGGGAGGCAGTTTATTTTGTTAATAGTAAATGTGGTGAGGCAGTTTATATTTGTTAATAGTAAATAGTGCAGGCAGTTTATGGTGTTAATAGTAAATAGTGGGAGGCAGTTTATTGTGTTAATAGTAAATAGTGGCATGGCCAGTTATATGTGTTAATAGTAAATAGTGGAGGCAGTTTATTGTGTGTCGTAAATATAGGGAGGCAGTTTATGTGTTAATAGTAATAGTGGAGGCAGTTTATGTGTTAATGTAAATAGTGGGAGCAGTTTATGTGTTATAATATTAATATGTGGTAGGCAGTTATGTGTTTAATAGTAATAGTGGCAGCAGTTATGTGTTAATAGTAAATATGGCAGGCAGTTTATGTGTTAATATTAAATAGTGGCAGGCGTTTATTGTGTTAATAGTAAATAGTGGGAGGCGGCAGTTATGTGTAATAGTAAATAGTGGCAGTCAGTTTATGTGTTAATAGTAAATAGTGGCAGGCAGTTTATGTGTTAAGTAATAGTGTGCAAGGCATTTAGTAGTGGTTAAGAAATAGGATTTATGTGTCAGTAAGGCAGTTTATTGTGTTAATAGTAAATAGTGGCAGGCGTTTATGTGTTAAGTAAATAGTTGGCGAGGCAGTTTATATGTGTTGACAGTATTAATGTTGGGAGGCAGTTTATGTGTTAAAGTAAATAGTGGAGGCAGTTTTAGTATTAAAAAAAAAGGCATGTGTTAACAGTAATAGTGGCAGGCGATGTTATATGTGTTAACAGTAAATAGTGGGGGCGTTTATTTTATGTGTTACAGTAATAGTGGGCAGCAGTTTATGTGTTAATAGTAATAGTGGAGGCAGTTTATGTGTTGAAAAGTAGAATAGTGGCAGTACGGCAGTTTATTGTGTTAATAGTAAATAGTGGCAGCCAGTTTATTGTTAAGTAATAGTGGGCAGGGCAGTATTATTTTTATAGTATAGTGGGCAGGCATTGTTATTGTGATTATAGTAAATAGTGGCAGGCGTTGGTTCAGTAATTATGTTGTTAATAGTAAATAGTGGGAGGGCAGTTTATTTGTTAATAGTAAATAGTGGGAGGCAGTTTTGTGTTAATAGTAAATAGTGCAAGGCAGTTTATGTGTTAATAGTAATGTGGCAGGCAGTTTATATGTGTAAAGTAAATAGTGGCAGGCAGTTTATGTGTAATAGTAAATAGTGGTAGAAGGGGCATGTTTATGTGTTAATATAACTATGGCAGGCGTTTATTTGTTAATAGTAATAGTGGCAGGCAGTTATGTTTTAATATGTAAATAGTGGCAGGCAGTTTATTGTTGAATAGTAAATAGTGGCAGGCAGTTTATATGTGTTAATAGTAAATAGTGAGGCAGTTTATGTGTTACAGTAAATAGTGGCAGGCAGTTTATTGTGTTAATAGTAATAGTGGAGAGGCAGTTTATTGTGTTAATAGTAAATAGTGGGGAGGTCGTAGTTTATTGTGATTTAAACAGTTAAATTAGTGGGCAGCAGTTTTTGTTAATAGTAAATAGTGGCAGGCAGTTTATTGTTAATAGTATAGTGGCTAGGGCAGTTTATGTGTGATTAGTAATGTGGCAGGCGTTTATGTATGTATATGTGTTAGTAGTAAATAGTGCAGGCAGTTTATGTGTTAATAGTAAATAGTGGCGGCAGTTTATTTTGTTAATAGTAATAGTGGCAGCTTTATTATGTGTTAAGTAAATAGTGGCAGGCAGTTTATGTGTTAATAGTAAATAGTGGCAGGCAGTTTATGTGTTAATAGTAATAGTCAGGGCAGTTTATGTGTTAATAGTTAAATAGTGGGAAGGGGCAGTTTGTATTGTGTTAATAGTAATATGGGAGGCAGTTTTATTGTGTTAAATAAGTAAATAGTGCAGGCAGTTTATTGTTTAAATATTAAATAGTGGCTAGAGGGCAGTTTATTGTGTTATTAGTAAATAGTGGCAGGCATTTATGTGTTAATGTTAAATTGGAGCATAGTTTGTGTTAAAGTAAATAGTGGTGCAAAGTGCAGCGTTTATGTTAAATAGTAAATAGTGGGCAGGCAGTTTTGTGTTAATAGTAAATAGTGGCAGGCAGTTTATGTGTAAGAGTAAATAGTGGCAGGCAGTGTTATTGTGTTAATAGTAAATAGTGGCAGCGTATTTTGATGTTTTAATAGTAATATAGTGGCAGGCAGTTTATGTGTTATAGTAAATAGGGAGGCAGTTTATGTGTTAATAGTAAATAGTGGCAGGCAGTTTATGTGTTTAATAGTAAATAGTGGGAGGCAGTTTAGTGTTAAAGTAAGTAAAAATAGTGGCAGGGCATGTTTGTTAATAGTAAATAGTGGCAGGCAGTTTATGTGTTTTAAAGTAATAGTGGCAGGCAGTTTATGTGTTAATAGTAAATAGTGGCAGGCGTTTTGTTTGTTAATAGTAAATGTGGCAGGCAGTTTATGTGTTAATATTATAGGGTGGCAGGCGTTTATGTTAATGTAAATAGTGGGCAGGCAGTTTTGTGTTAGTAAATAGGTGGCAGGCAGTTTATGTGTTAATAGTAATAGTGGGCAGCAGTTTATGTGTTTAATAGTAAATAGTGGCAGGCAGTTTATGTGTTAATAGTAAATAGTGGGCAGGAGTTTTATTGTGTTAATAGTAAATATGCAGGGCTTTATGTGTTAATAGTAATAGTGGCAGGCAGTTTATGTGTAATAGTAAATAGTGCAGGCGGTTTATGTGTTAATATAGAACATAGTGGCGAGCAGTTTATGTGTTATAGTAAATAGTGGCAGGCAGTTATGTGTTAATAGTGTAAATAGTGGCAGGCAGTTTATGTGTTAATAGTAAATGAGTGGGAGCAGTTTAGTGTTTAATAGTAAATAGTGGAGGCATTATGTGTTAATAGTAATAGTGGCAGGCCGTTTATGTGTTTAATAGTAAATATGGGCAGGCAGTTTAATGTGTTAATAGTAAATAGTGGGCAGGCATTTTATGTGTTAATAGTAAATATTGCAGGGCATTTTATGGTTAATAGAAATAGGGCAGGCAGTTTATGTGTTAATATAAATAGTGGCAGGCAGTTTAGTGTTAATAGTAAATAGTGGCGGGGCATTTATTGTTTAATAGTAAATAGTGGGAGGCGTTTATGTGTTAATAGTAATAGGTGGGAGGCAGTTATGTGTTAATATAAATTGGCAGGCAGTTATGTGTTAATAGTAAATAGTGGCAGGCAGTTTATGTGCTTATATTAGTAAATAGTGGCATGCAGTTTATGTGTTAATAGTAAATAGTGGCGGCGATTATTTATGTGTTAATAGTAATAGTGGGCAGCAGTTTATGTGTTTATAGTAAATAGTGGCGGGGCAGTAATTATTTATGTGTTAATATAAATAGTGGCAGGCAGTTATGTGTTAATTGTAAATAGTGGAGACAGTTTATGTGTTAATATATAATAGTGCAGGCAGTTTATGTGTTATATAGTAAATAGTGGCAGGCAGTTTATGTGTTAATAGTAAATAGTGGGAGGGCAGTTTATGTGTTAATAGTAAATATGGCAGGCAGTTTATTGTGTTAATAGTAATAGGTATGTCAGGCAGTTATTATTGTGTTAATAGTAATGTGGCAGCAGTTTATGTTTTATATAGAAATAGTGGCAGGCAGTTTATGTGTTAATAGTAAATAGTGGGCAGGCAGTTTATGTGTTAATAGTAATAGTGGGGCAGGCAGTTTATGTGTTAAGTAAATAGTGCAGCAGTTTATTGTTTGTTAATAGTAAATAGTGGCAGGCAGTTTATGTGTTAATAGTAAATAGTGCAGGCTAGTTATTAGTGTTAATATAAGTAGTGCTAGGCAGTTTATTGTGTTAATAGTAAATAGTGGAGGGGCAGTTTATGTGTTATGTAAATAGTGGGAGGCAGTTTATTGTGTTAATAGTAAATAGTGGGCAGGCAGTTAATGTGTTTAATAGTAAATAGTGGCAGGCAGTTTATGTGTTTAATAGTAATAGTGGCAGGGCAGTTTATGTGTTAATAGTAAATAGTTGCTAGGCAGTTTTATGTGTTAATAGTAAAAATAGTGGCAGGCAGTTATATGTTGTGTAATATTAATAGTGGGAGCATTTTTATGTGTTAATAGTAAATTTGGCAGGCAGTTTATGTGTTATAGTAAATAGTGGCAGGCAGTTTATGTGTTAATAGTAAATAGTGGCAGGCAGTTTATTGTGTTAATAGTAATAGTGGGCAGGCAGTTTATGTGTTAATAGTAAATAGTGGCAGGCAGTTTATGTGTTATAGTAAATAGAGGGAGGCCGTTTATGTGTTAATAGTAAATAGTGGGAGGCATTTATGTGTTAATAGTAAATAGTGGAGGGCATTTATGTGTTAATAGTAAATAGTGGCAGGCAGTTTATGTGTTTAGTAAATAGTGGGAGGCAGTTTATGTGTTATAGTAAATAGTGGCAGGCAGTTTATGTGTTAATAGTAATAGTGGCAGGCAGTTTATGTGTTAATAGTAAATAGTGGCGGCATTTTATGGATGTGAATTAGTAAATAGTGGCAGGCAGTTTATGTGTTAATAGTAAATAGTGGCAGGCAGTTTAATAGTAGTGGGTTAGTATAGTAAATAGTGGCAGGCAGTTTATGTGTTAAAGTAAATAGTGGGGCAGCAGTTTATTGTGTTAATAGTAAATAGTGGCAGGAGTTTATGTGTTAATAGTAAATAGTGGCAAGCGTTTATGTGTTAATAGTAAATAGTGGCAGGCAGTTATGTGTTAATAGTAAATAGTGGCAGGCAGTTTTATGTGTTAATAGTAAATAGTGGCAGTGCAGTTAGTTGTTAATAGTAAATATGGGCAGGCAGTTTATGTGTTAATAGTAAATAGTGGGAGGCAGTTTCATATTGTTTGTTAATAGTAAATAGTGGAGGGCAGTTTATGTGTTAATATAGATAGTGGGGCAGTTTATGTGTAATAGTAATATAGTGCAGGCTGTTTATGTGTTAATAGTAAATAGTGGCGGCAGTTTATTATTGTTAATAGTAAATAGTGGCGGAGTTTATGTGTTAATAGTTAAATAGTGGCGGGCAGTTTTGTGTTAATAGTAAATAGTGGGAGGCGAGTTATGTGTTAATAGTAATAGTGGAGGCAAGTTTATGTTTTATGATAGTAAATAGTGGCAGCAGTTTAGTGTGTTAATAAAGTAAATAGTGGGCAGGCTAGTTTATGTGTTAAAGTAAGTAGATAGTGGCAGCAGTTATGTGGTTAATAGTAAATAGTGGGGGCAGTTTTATGTGTTAATAGTAAATAGTGGAGGCAGTTTCTGTGTAATAGTAAATAGTGGGAGCAGTTTATGTGTTAATAGTAAATAGTGGCGGCAGTTTTATGTGTTAATAGTAAATAGTGTGCGGGCAGTTTATGTGTTAATAGTAAATAGTGGGCGGGCAGTTTATGTGTTAATGAGAAATAGTGGCGGGCAGTTTAGTGTGTTAAAGTAAATAGTGGCAGGGCAGTTTAGTTGTGTTAATAGTAAATAGTGGGAGGCAGTTTATTTATGTGTTTGCTAGAGGTAGTTTTGTAATAGTATAGTGGCAGGCGCAGTTTATGTGTTAATAGTAAATAGTGGCAGGCAGTTTATGTGTTAACAGTAAATATGGGGGCTAGGTGAGCAGTTTATGTTAATAGTATAATAGTGGGAAGGCAGTTTATGTGTAATAGTAAATAGTGGGCAGGGCAGTTTATGTGTTAATAGTAAATAGTGGCAGGCAGTTATGTTTAAATAGTAAAATAGTGGCAGGGCAGTTATGTGTTAATAGTAAAGTAGTGGTAGGCAGTTTATGTGTTAAATAGTAAATAGTGGAGGCAGTTTGTGATGTGTAATAGTTAGAATAGTTGGGAGGCTAGTTATGTGTTAATAGTAAATAGTGGCAGGCAGTTTATTGTGTAATAATATGTAAATAGTGGCAGGCAGTTTATGTGTTAAGAATAAATAGTGGCAGGCAGGTTTATGTGTTAATGAGTAAATAGTGGCAGGCAGTTTAGTGTTAATAAATAGTGGCAGCAGTTTTATTGTTATAAGTAAATGTGCAGGCATTTATGTGTTATATAATAGTGGCAGGCAGTTTATGTGTTAATAGTAAATAGTGGGCAGGCAGTTTATGGGTTAACAGTAAATAGTGGGAGGCAGTTTATTGTGTTACTAGTAAATACGTGGCAGGACAGTTTATGTGTTAAACTGCCTGCCACTAGTTTACTATAACATAAACTGCCTGCCACTATTTACGATTAAACATAAACTGCTGCCACTATTTATAATAGATGAAACTTGCAAGGCAGGTGGCATCCTGGTCAGCCACGGCCCATGATTGCTGAGAGGGGAAGCACGGCCCATGATTGCTGAGAAGGCAAGCCATGCCTCATGATTGGCTGAGAAGGCAACCTACGCCATGATTGGGCTTAGGAGGCAGTCGCATCATGGGCGGCGGCTTCCAGCTGCTATGACAGAATCCGCTGGGGAGACCAAGGTGAAGTACCGGGCCATTAAGAGAGTTCATGGGTAGTTTCATGACAAAGTTAGCTATGGGCGTTTGGGGGCTGGGGGATAGGGAGCCCTACACTTACAGCCAAAAGGGTTTGTGTCTATGGTTGAAGGGAAAGCAAAATGGGAGGGGAGAAGGGAGAGTCGGGAGAAGGGGAGGGAAGAGCATGGAGGGTGAGAGTGGGGGGGTAGGAATCCTTGGAGGAGGGCTCTAAGCTGGTATGGAAGGGGGTTGGCTTCCAGGGAATCTGTGGGGAGTTTCTCTTTCTTTGGGTCGGATCTTCTCCTCAGGAGAATGGGAGGGGAAGCTCCTCTTTTTTGGGGGGGCGAATGGGGAGTTCTCTTTTCTTTTTTTTTTTTTCTCTTCTCGAAATGGAGGACGGGAGTGGGAGGCAGAGGAAAGCTGGGGGTGCCTTCGCTTGTTGTCTTTCTTTCTTCTGCGCATGTGCCGATACCTTGTTGAGGTGTGTAAATCATCAGGGAGCGGATGACTCAGGATGAGGCTCCTACACTGCATCTTTCCTGGACTTATAAACAGCAGCAGAAAGAAAAACCATTTGGAGGATGGAATGTAATGTAAGGATTTTTAAACACTACATAGGTGGGGGGGGCAGTTTGTGTTAAACTTTAGTTTTGGGTTAGACATGTCGCCTTTCATATTTCTGGTATTATTGTTATTATTATTGATAGTATTATTGTAATTATTATTGCTATTATTTTTATTATTATCCTTTATAATAAAAGCCTAACTGCTGCACCCATGCTATGGTCTGTGTGTGTCACTGCAGTTCCTATGGACTCACCACTAGAGGGAGATGCTGCTCGTGCGGTTTGCCTATAACACTTTCACACTCCGAACTACCAAGAGGGGAGTCCTGCGGTTTCCTATTGACTTTCCTCCACTTAGGGGAGACGTCTGTGCTGTCTGCGTCCTATTGACTCACCACTAAGGGAGGTCTCTGCTTTATGATGTCCCCTAGGGATCCTGCGGTTCATTGCTTGACTCACCACTAAGGGAAGTCTCTGCGGTTCGTATTGACTCACCACTAGGGGGAGTCTCTGCGGTTTCATTGACTCACCACTAGAGGGAGAGTCTCTGCGGTTCCGAGACTCACCATATTGGACTATCACCACTAGAGGGAGAGTAGTCCTGCAGTTCCTATTGACTCAACCAATAAGAGTCTATTGTACTCACACTAGAGGGAAGGTGGGCCCTGATTGTGACAGAGGGTATTGACACCTGGATTTGGTGGCTAGAGGGATGAACCCTTGGGATTTGGGGCAGAGGGGCCGGTGGCAAGCCCTGGATTTGGGCAGAGGGGCCCTGGATTGGGGGCAGAGGGGGCCCCTGGATTTGGGATAGGGGGGCCCCTGGATTCAGGACAGAGGAGGCCCCTGGATTCGAGACAGAGGGGGAGCCCTGGGCTGGCCTTGGGACACTAAGGGGGCACACTGGGCTTCTAGCACCCGTTATTGTAAAGGGCTAATGTCTAGTTATTAATAATATTCTTATTGTATTATTGCCATTGTTAACATATTATGACTAGTATTATATTATCATTATTAATATTTCTGTATTAGTTGTTATTATAATTCAGTGTGGTACGTACAAGCATTACTGTGGTACAATAGGACAGAGTGCTGGCCCTGCCCAAAAGAGCTTACAGTCTATAGGAGATGGGATATGAGACATAAGGTGACAGATCAGTATCTGTAACTAAGTTTCCGGTGGATTATAACTATTCGGTCTGTGGTGGTCAGTAAGAGGGTAGAATTGTGTCCCGGTCCAGATTGTAACTTACAGTCTAGAGGAGATGGGGATGAGAGCAAAGGTGACAGATCAGTATCTGTAACTAATGTCAGTGGATTATAACTAGTCGGTTGTTGGAGTGTATGGCAGTAAAGAGGTGGTAGAAGTGCCTAGGTCCAGATTGTAACCTTACAGTCTAGAGGAGATGGGGATGAGACATAAGTGACAGATCAGTATCTGTAACTAAGTTGTTGTTGGATTATAACTAGTCGGTCCTGTGATGGGTCAGTAAAGGGGTAGAAGGGTCCAGGTCCAGATTGTAACCTTACAGCTATGAGATGGGATGAGACATAAGGTGACAGATCAGTATCTGTACTAAGTTGTCGGTGGATTATAACTAGTCGGTCTGTAATGGGTCGGTAAGAGGGGTAGAATGGTCCAGGTCCAGATGTAAGTCTCTACAGTCTAGAGGACATGGGGGATGAGACATAAGGTGACTACATCAGACAGAACGTTGCATGAGGTGGTGGATGGAAATCGGTCAGACAGGGGGGGTCAGAACGAATGGTAGCGGGAAGTGTCGGGGCAGGAGTATAATACAGGGAGGGAAATGAGACAGGGGTTAGGGGGGGAGGGGGGGGGCCATAAGGTGAAGAGCAGAGCGGAAGAGTGTGGAGAGTGCGGGTAAGTCAAAACTGAAAGACTCAGAGTTATGGCGTGCAGTGAAACACAGACCATGGAGGGTATAAGGGGTAGAAAGTGTCCAGTCCAGATTGTAACCGTCAGTCCTAGAGAGAGTGGGAATGAGACATAAGGTGACAGATCAGTATCTGTAACTAAGTTGTCAGTGGGTTATAACTAGTCGGTCTGTGATGGGTCAGTAATAGGGGTAAGAAATGTTCGCAGGTCCAATTGTAACCTACAGTCTAGAGGAGATGGGATAGACATAAGGTACAGATCAGTATCTGTAACTAAGTGTCAGTGGATTATAACTAGTCGGTCTGTGATGGGTCAAAGAGGGGTAAGTGTCCAGTCCAGATTGTAACCTACAGTTCAGAGGAGATGGGAATGAGCCATAAGGTGACAGATCAGTATCTGTAACTAGTTTGTCATTGATTAATAACTAGTCGGTCTGTGATGGTCAGTAAGAGGGGTAGAAGGGTCAGGTCCAGATTGTACCTTACAGTCTAGGGAGATGGGGATGACATAAGGTGACAGATCGTATCTGTAACTAAGTTTGCAGTGGATTATAACTAGTCGGTCTGTGATGGGTCAGTAAGAGGGTTAGAAGGTCCAGGTCCAGATTGTAACCTTACAGTCTAGAGGAATGGGGATGAGACATAAGGTGACAGATCAGTATCTGTAACTAAGTTGTCATTGGATTATAACTAGTCGGTCTGTGATGGGTCAGTAGGGGTAGAAGTGTCCCAGGTCCAGATTGTAACCTACAGTCTAAGATATGGGGTATGAGACATAAGGTGACAGATCAGATATCTGTAACTAAGTTGTCTGTGGATTATAACTAGTCGGTCTGTGATGGGTCAGTAGGAGGGGTAAAGAGTGTCCAGGTCCAGATTGTACCTTACAGCCTTAAGGAGATGGGGATGAGACATAAGGTGAAGCAGATCAGTATCTGTAACTAAGTTGACAGTGGATTATAACTAGTCGGTCTGTGATGGGTCAGTAAGAGGGTAGAAGTGTGTCCAGTTCCAGATGTAACCTTACAGTCTAGAGGAGATGGTGATGAACATAAGGTGACGATCATTATCTGTAACTAAGTTTGTCAGTGGATTTATACTAGTCGGTCGTGATGGGGTCAGTAAGAGGGGTAGAAGGTGTCCAGGTCACAGATTGTAACCTTACAGTCTAGAGGAGATGGTGATGTAGACATAAGGTGACAGATCAGTATCTGTACTAAGTGGTCAGTGGATTATAACTAGTCGGTCTGTGATGGGTGCAGTAAGAGGGGTAGAAGTGGCCAGGTCCAGATTGTAACTTAAGTCTAGAGGAGATGGGGATGAGACATAGGTACAGATCATATCTGTAACTAATTTGTCAGTGGATTAAACTAGTCGGTCTGTGATGGGTCAGTAAGAGGGGTAAGTTCCAGTCCAGATTGTAACCTTACAGTCTAGAGGAGATGGGGATGAGACATAAGGTGACAGATCAGTATCTGTAACTAAGTTGTCAGTGGATTATAACTAGTCGGTCTGTGATGGGTCAGTAAGAGGGGTAGAAGTGTCGGCGTCCAGATTGTAACCTTACAGTCTGAGGAGATGGGGATGAGACATAAGGTGACAGATCAGTATCTGTAAACTAAGTTGTCAGTGGATTATAACTAGTCGGTCTGTGATGGTCAGTAAGAGGGTAGAAGTGTCCAGGTCCAGATTGTAACCTTACAGTCTAGAGGAGATGGGATGAGACATAAGGTGACAGATCAGTATCTGTAACTAGTTGTCAGGTATGTTATAACTAGTCGTTCTGTGATGGGTCAGTAAAGAGGGGTAGAAGTGTCCAGGTCCATGTGTAACCTTACAGTCTAGAGGAGATGGGGATGAGACATAAGGTGACAGATCAGTATCTGTAACTAAGTTTGTCATGGATTTAACTAGTCGGTCTGTGATGGGTCAGTAAGAGGGGTAGAAGTGTCCAGGTCCAGATTGTAACCTTAAGTCTAGAGAGATGGGGATGAGACATAAGGTGACAGATCAGTATCTGTAACTAAGTTGTCAGTGGATTATAACTAGTCGGTCTGTGATGGGTCGTAAGTAAGGGGTAGAAGTTCCAGGTCCAGATTGTAACCTTACAGTCTAGAGGAGATGGGGATGAGTACATAAGGTGACAGATCAGTATCTGTAACTAAGTTGTCAGTGGTTATAACTAGTCGGTTCTGTGTATGGGTCAGTAAGAGGGGTAGAGTGTCCAGGTCCAGATTGTACCTTACAGTCTAGAGGAGATGGGGATGAGACATAGGTGACAGATCAGTATCTGTAACTAAGTTGTCAGTGGATTATAACTAGTCGGTCTGTGATGGGTCAGTAAGAGGGTAGAAAAGTGTCCCAGGTCCAGATTGTAACCTACAGTCTAGAGGAGATGGGGATGAGACATGGTGACAGATCAGTATCTGTAACTAAGTTTCAGTGGATTATAACTAGTCGGTCTGTGATGGGTCAGTAAGAGGGGGTAGAAGTGTCCAGGTCCAGATTGTAACCTTACAGTCTAGAGGAGATGGGGATGAGACATAAGGTGAAGCATGATAGTATCTTACTAAGTTGACAGTGGATTATAAACTAGTGGTCTGTGATGGGTCAGTAAGAGGGGTAGAAGTGTCCAGTCCAGATTGTACCTTACAGTCTAGAGGAGATGGGGATGAGACATAAGGTGACAGATCAGTATCTGTAACTAAGTTGTCAGGATTATAACAGTCGGTCTGTGATGGGTTCAGTAAGAGGGGTAGAAGTGTCCAGGTCCAGATTGTAACCTTACAGTCTAGAGGAGATGGGGATGAGACATAAGGTGAAGCAGATCAGTATCTATAACTAAGTTGTCATTGGATTATAACTAGTTGTCTGTGATGGGTCAGTAGAGGGGTTAGAAGTGTCCAGGTCCAGATTGTAACCTTACAGTCTAGAGGAGATGGGGATGAGACATAAGGTGACAGATCAGTATCTGTAACTAAGTTGTCAGTGGATTATAACAATCGGTCTGTGATGGGTCAGAAGAGGGGTAGAAGTGTCCAGGCCAGATTGTAACCTTACAGTCTAGAGGAGAGGGGATGAGACATAGGTGAAGCAGATCAGTATCTTATAACTAAGTTGTCAGTGGATTATAACTAGTTGGTCTGTGATGGGTCAGTAAGAGGGGTAGAAGTGTCCAGGTCCAGATTGTAACCTTACAGTCTAGAGGAGATGGGGATGAGACATAAGGTGACAGATCAGTATCTGTAACTAAGTTGTCATGGATTATAACTAGTGGTCTGTGATGGGTCAGTAAGAGGGTTAGAAGTGTCAGGTCCAGATTGTAACCTTACAGTCTAGAGGAGATGGGGATGAACAAAGGTGAAGCAGATCAGTATCTGTAACTAAGTTGTCAGTGGATTATAACTAGTCGGTCTGTGATGGGTCAGTAAGAGGGGTGAAGTGTCCAGGTCCAGATTGTAACCTTACAGTCTAGAGGAGATGGGGGATGAACATAAGGTGACAGATCAGTATCTGTAACTAAGTTGTCAGTGGATTATAACTAGTCGGTCTGTGATGGGTCAGTAAGAGGGGTAGAAGTGTCCAGGTCCAGATTGTAACCTTGCTGAAGAGGTAGTTGTGAGGTTACGTTTGAAGATATAAGTGATGGCGAGTGTGACGTATAAAGAGGAAGGGAGTTCAGACAGAGGGGCAGTACGAGAAAAGTCCTGTATACGGGCGTGGAGGAGGTGATTTAGAGTGGATGAGAGGAGAAGATCATAAGCAGAGCAGTTACACCTTGGGTAGTACTTTTTATCATATCGGATTATGTATGGGGGGGCTGTATGGAGATGTATGGGGCTGTATGAGAGTTTATGGGGGGCTGTATTGGAGAGATGTATGGGGGGGCTGTATTGAGAGATGTATGGGGGGGCTGTATTGGACACAGCCTTGTAGGATAAGGTCAGCAGCTAATATTGGATCCTTTGGGTGATGGGAGCCAGTAGAGATGACGACAGGGGCAGCTTGTGAGAAGGCGGAAGAGAGGTGAATGGCAGCAGAGTTAAGGATTGATTGAAGGGGGTGCCAGTCGGTTGCTGGTAGACCACACAGGAGGGTGTTAAGTAGTCAGCCGTGAGATGATAGGGCATGAACTAGAATTTTGGTAGCGTTCTGTGAAAGGAAGGGATGATGCGGGAGATAGGTTTTGAGCTGTAACCGACAGGAGTTGGACAGAGTATTAATGTGAAGTTCCTAGTCAAAGGTTACTCCAAGACATCGCACGTAAGGTGTTGGGGAGATTGGCGTGTCATTATGTGGATAGTAGTGTTGGTAGAGGGGTCAATGAGAGGGTGGGAAAACAAGTTCGGTCTTACCATTGTTGAGTTTGAGGAAGCGGGAAGGACATAAAGCAGAGAGTGGCATTTAGGCAGTCAGGGACCCGGGATAGTAACAAGGTCAGGGTGGAGATGTAAATTTAGGTATCATCAGCTACAGGTGGTATTGGAATCCAAAGGAACTAATGAGCTGACCTAGCCCAAAGGTGTAATATGGAGAAGAGGGCCGAGTATCTGAGCTTTTGGTACCCCACGGGACAGGGGGGAGAGTGGGGGAGTTGGAGCCAGAATGGGAAACACTGAACGTCCTACTGAAGAGGGGGAGACAGCCAAGAAAAGACCCTGGATACCCAGGAGAGGTAAGAGATGTGAAGCAGTAAAGGGTGATCCACTGTATGAAAGGCTGAAGACAGGTCAAGCAGAATAAGTAGGGAATAGTGCCTTTAGAGTAGCATTAAGCAGATCGTAGTAATTTGGTGAGAGACGTCTGTGGAGTGGTTGGGGGGGCGAAGCCGGATGAGGTGATCAAAGAGGGAGTTGCAGAAAAGTGATTAAATAAAATTAGTATTATTCCTAATATATGCAAATATCCAGAGACTTCTGATTACATGTTTCCATGAACCTTTTAGGAAAGATCTATTCTTTAAAGGGATTTTACAGCATTCCACAGCATTAATATTATCATTGTTATTATTAATATTATTATTGATTATTATTGATATTAATATATGTTATTATTTATTATTATGATATTGTTATTATATATGATGTATTACGTTATCTTATTGTTATTATTATTAATATGATTATTGTTTATTAATTTTGATTATTATTTTATTAGATGATGATTATTCTTATTATTGATATGATTTTGTTCTGATATTATATGATTATTATTATTCGTGTGATCTTATAATTATTATGATATTATCTTATTTCTTGCTATTATTATTATTATTCTTATTACTTGATATTCTTAATCTGCATTCTTCTTATGTTTGGTATTTGATGTCTCTGCTATCTTTTTTTCTTCTTCTTGCTTTATCTGCTTCTTCTTCTTTTGTTTCTTCTTTCTCTTTTCTTTATATGCTTTTTTTCTTTTTCTCTGTTTTCCTATCTTTCTTCTTTTCTTTCTGCTTCTTATTCTTCTTTCTTGCTCTTTCTGACTTCTTCTTCTATTCGTTATGCTCTGCTATGCTTATTCGTATTCTTTTGTTTCCTTGTTCTTTTCGCTTGCTTGTTCTTCTGCTCTTTCTTCTTCTTACTAGCTTCTTCTCTTTTTTCTATTTTATGTTTTTGTTTTCTTCTTTAGCTTCTCTATTGACTCTCTGCTTCATTGTTTCTTGCTTGTCTCTTATTACCTCGCTTTATTTTTTTTTTTTTTATCTTGCTTATTACTTGTCTTTTTTTTCGATATTCTTGCTTCTTCTCTTGCTTCTGTTTTTTTTTTTGGTTTTTTTTTTTTTTCTTATTTCTATTTTGCTTCTTCTTATTCTTGTTTTTGTTTTTTTTTTTGTTTTTGTTTTTTTTTTTTGTTTTTTGTCTTTTTATGTTCGTCTCTCGTTTTACCGGTCCCCCCCCCTCCTGTGGGGCCCGCCCATTCGTTTCCTCGTGGATACCCCAACCTCCCCTCACCTGTGGAATCCTTGTTCCATTAGAGCCTCTACGCACTGCACTTCCAATGCAGCAATACGCTGCTCCAACAGTGGAAACCAGTCCCGGTCATAAACCACCGAACATGGCTCCTGTGCTTCATGTACGACATCAGCAAGCGCCATCCCAAACGCAGACAGGATCCCCCCGTACCTGTCCGAAGGAAAGGGGAACTATAAATGCCTGTAACCTCTCGCATATGAAACCCATAGGAATGTTGGATTCTGGGAAAGAGGTGCAATTACGAGAGGCACCCTCCACTGTGATTGGGTAATGTGTAGTCCAATCAAAAGAGAGTCCCTGGTAGCTAAGTAGGTCCCAGTCTATCATACAAAGGATATATTAGACCGGGGATGTAGTTTTTGAACATCTGGAGGGCCTTACAGTGTTTTTTAATATTCTGTAAGTTTGCGTGTTTAAATAAGACACAGTTTCACTGACATGATTAATTATGTAGCAATAATGTCACTGACCAATGAAAAACCCTCAGTAAGATGTTATGGTATACATGTTACAGGCCCTGGTCACGTGACAGCTCCATTTCCCATAGTCCTCTTGGATGAGCACAATCATCCCCCACACACTTACTTATGGATAAAAACCGTCTTCATCCCCAGAGAACGAGCAATTGCGCAAGCGTGCTGACCCCCTGCACCTCCAAAGCAAGCAAGTACGTGTCTGGAAGTGTCGTGGCCCTTTGCCTGCAATTAAAAAAGAAGGACTCAGGCCCAAAAAGTAATGCAAATGCATAATGATACCGTCATGTTCTCATCTACCCTAAGGGGCGAGATCTGATCCGGGGTTCATAGTGCCGGTAACGACCAGGTATTTATAATAGCCCAGGAACTACGGATGTGTTACTTGTATTTTCCTAACTAAAGATACGCCACAGTAAAGTTAGTACAATCTTCCCTCCTCTTCTACAATCTCATCTTGGGTGGGACAATGACAAAGAAAAGGAAAAGATACCAAGGGTTGGGAAGAACACTGAATCTGTAATCTTCAGTTAACCTTTAACCTCAGGGATTAATAGCCCCACCTGAGTGAGAGATCTAATTGGTCTGCACATGGCTTCATTGGCCACTCTAATGAACCCCATAGCGACTTCCTCCACAGTCAGAGAACGTCCATATCCAGCCTTCCCGGACTGAAATTGATTTATATCAGCCGTCAGCTTCAGAAACCCATGCAGTGCGTCTTCCCGAGAGAGAGCCTGGTTCTCCGAGGGACCAAAGATCTTAGGAAAGTAGTCGGGAAGGAGGCGCCCGAGACAGAGGTTGGCATCTGTCACAGTTAGTGGTCCTCCTGGAATGCAAGATAAGGAAAAACATTAGAAGGCAGAGACACAATGATAAACATACAACTCATAGCTCATGACTTCCTATAAAGATTATTAGACTTTCTACATTACAGTTACTACACAGACGGATTACTGTAGGTAGCACAGACGGAGATTACTGTAGGGTAGCACAGACGGAGATTACGTAGGGAGGTAGCACAGACGGAGATTACGTAGGGGTAGCACAGCGGAGATTACTGTAAGGGTAGCACAGTACGGAGATTACGTAGGGGTAGCACAGCGGAGATTACTGGGGTAGCACAGGCGAGATACTGTAGGTAGCACAGCGGAGATTACTGTGAGGTGAGGCACTAGACGGAGATTACGTAGGGGTAGCACAGGCGGAGATTACTGTAGGGTACCACGGAGATTACGTAGGGGTAGCACAGGCGGAGATTACTGTAGGGGTTAGCACAGCGACGGATTACTGTAGGGGTACTAGCAACAGATTACTGTAGGGTAGCACAGCGGAGATTACTGTAGGGGTAGCACAGTGCGAGATTACTGTAGGGGGTAGGCGAGCAAGCGGCGGAATTACTGTAGGTTAGCACAGGCGGAGATTACTGTAGGGGTAGCACAGCGAGTTACTGTAGGGTAGCACAGGCGGAGATTACTGTGGGGTAGCACAGGCGAGATTACTGTAGGGGTATCAGTCGGCGAGATTACTGTAGGGTAGCACAGGCGGAGATTACTGTAGGGTAGCACAGGGCGGATATTACTGTAGGGTTAGCACAGGCGGAGATTACTGTAGGGGTAGCACAGGCGGAGATTACTGTAGTGGGTAGCACAGGCGGAGATTACTGTAGGGGGTTACGTAGGCCGGAATACAGGGGTAGCATCACTGCAGGGATACTGTAGGGGTAGCACAGGCGGAGATTACTGTAGGGGTAGCACAGGCGAGATTACTGTAGGGGTAGCACAGTGGAGATTACTGTGAGGGTGCACAGCAAGGCGGATACTGGTAGGGGTAGCACAGCGAGATTACTGTAGGGGTTAGCATGCAGCGGAGATTACTGTAGGGTAGCACAGGCGGAGATTACCTGTAGGGGTAGCACAGGCGGAGATTACTGTAAGGTAGCACAGGCGGAGATTTACTGTAGGGGTAGCACAGGCGGAGATTACTGTAGGGGTAGGCATCTAGGCGGAGATTACTGTAGGGGTAGCACAGGCGGAGATTACTGTAGGGTAGCACAGGCGGAGATTGAGGGTAGCACAGGCGAGATTACTGTAGGGGTTAGCAGTCCAGGCGGGATTACTGTAGGGTAGCAAGCGGAGATTACTGTAGGGGTAGCACAGGCGGAGATACTGTAGGGGTAGCACAGGCGGAGATTACATGTAGGGTAGCACAGGCGGAGATTCTGTAGGGGTAGCACAGCGAGATTTACTGTAGGGGTAATCAGCGAGATACTGTAGGGGTACACAGACGGAGATTACTGTAGGGGTAAGCACAGGCGGAGAGTACTGTAGGGGTAGCACAGGCGGGAGATTCTGTAGGTAGCACAGTCGGAGATTACTGTAGGGTAGCACAGGCGAGATTACTGTAGGGGTAGCACAGAGCGGAGATTACTGTATGGGTAGCACAGCGGAGATTACTGTGGGGTACACAGGCGGAGATTACTGTAGGGGTAGCACAGCGGAGAGTACTTTAGGGGTAACACGACGGAGATTACTGTATGGGGTAGCCAGACGGAGATTACTGTAGGGTAGCACGGCGAGATTACGTAGGGGTAGCACAGGCGGAGATTACTGTAGGGTAGCACAGGCGAGATTACTGTATGGTAGCACAGGCGGAGATTACTGTAGGGGTTACACAGCGGAGATTGACTGTAGGGTAGCACAGGCGGAGATTACTGTAGGGTAGCACAGCGGAGATTACTGTAGGGGTAGCACAGGCGGAGTATTACTGTAGGGTAGCCAGGCAGACGGAGATTACTGTAGGGGTAGCACAGGCGGAGATTACTGTAGGGGTAGCACAGGCGAGGAGATTACTGTAAGGGGTAGCACTAGAGAATTACTGTAGGGTACACACGGAGATTACTGTAGGGGTAGCACAGCGGAACTGTAGGGGTAGCACGGCGGAGATTACTGTAGGGTAGCACAGGCGGAGATTACTGTAGGGGTAGCACAGGCGGAGATTACTGTAGGGGTAGCACAGGCGGAGATTACTGTAGGGGTAGCACAGGCGGAGATTACTGTAGGGGTAGCACAGACGGAGATTACTGTAGGGGTAGACACAGACGGAGATTACTGTAGGGGTAGCACAGACGGAGATTACTGTAGGGGTAGCACAGGCGGAGATTACTGTAGGGTAGCACACGCGGAGATTACTGGGGGTAGCACAGGCGGAGATTACTGTAGGGTGTGCAGGCGGCAGATGATTACTGTAGGGGTAGCAGCGCGGAGAGTTACTGTAGGGTAGCACAGACGAACGAGGTAGCCAGAGGAGATTACTGTAGGGGTAGCACAGGCGGAGATTACTGTAGGGGTAGCACAGGCGGAGATTACTGTAGGGGTAGCACAGACGGAGATTACTGTAGGGGTAGCACAGGCGGAGATTACTGTAGGGGTAGCACAGGCGGAGATTACTGTAGGGGTAGCACAGGCGGAGATTACTGTAGGGGTAGCACAGGGGGATTACTGTAGGGGTAGCACAGGCGGAGATATTACTGTTAGGGTAGCACAGGCGGAGATTACTGTAGGGGTAGCACAGGCGGAGATTACTGTAGGGGTAGCACAGGCGGAGATTACTGTAGGGGTAGCACAGGCGGAGATTACTGTAGGGGTAGCACAGGCGGAGATTACTGTAGGGGTAGCACAGACGGACTTCACTTTTAGTACGTGTCTACGTGTCTAGAAGGAAGTTGTCAGTTAGGCGAGGTAAGTTACCTTTCCTGTAACAGGCTGGACCAGGGTGGGCTCCTGCAGATTCTGGTCCCACCACAAACAGACCTGACCTGAAACAAAATAGCAATAAGTCAATCCATTGGTATGTTGGAAATCTCTCCCCTTGGTGGCAGATGTTGGACATTATCCGTCTGATACTCTATTTATAATTACTTCTTATTATTACCTTATCAATGACTGTCCAAACCCTTCCCCCTCTGTACCTACCTGAAGAATAACATAGACCCCCCTCCTGCCGCCACCGTGTTCACATCTAGCTGAGGGGCCTGGATACTTATTCCCGCGGTTGTGGCTTCAAAGACGTGTTCATACTCCCCAGCGTATCTACTGACGTCTGTTGAGGTCCCTGATAACCAGAGAGAGACAAAACCCTGATCACTGACATAGGTCACCTTGACAACAGCTCGTGAGAGCCACTCCTCGGAGTGAGGATACCCTCACTTTCTTCCGATTCTGGGTAGGGTGGGTAATCAAGAAATTCGCCTTCTAGGGTCCCATACAGGAAAGGGGAATCTTTGCTAGTTTTTTATTATCTTACCTCCCATGTCAAAGCCAATAACCGGCTGAGGATGGTCTTGATGATACGTGGTGACTGCGTATCCCACTACGCCCCCTGCAGGGCCCGAAAGGACAGCACGGGAACCACTGAAACGATGCATAGGGGTGAGGCCTCCATCAGATCGCATGAATAAGACCTGCATGTCCTGTTGGGAAAAAGAAGGAAAATTAAACCGCCTGGTGGTAAATGAGGCCACAAATATTAATGTTCCACGTCTGAGTAGTGAACTTTGTATGTATGTGTGTGTGTGTGTGTGTATGTGCAACTTTAATGGCAGCAATTAGCCGGCGTTAAATAGTCACGCTTTATACGTGCAAATCCAACATTGAACTTGTTGCCCTGTTTGCGTGGGTGTCTTTTGAGACACTTACCTCTGTGGTTAAGTTCCCTTCTTTCAGCTCCTCCCCCTTCATCAGGCCTCACGCACACATGCACACGCACTGGCCCAGCTCCTATTAGGAAGTCTTCCTTTTGCCTATGGAGAGGGGAGGGGGAGCAAGTCCAGCTGCTGTTCCTCTATGATGCACAGCCTAGAAGATCGTACTTTTTTTTTGATTGGCTAAGACTGTTCTGGGTTTTACAAACAGCACATAACTGAATGTAATAGGGAAACAGACATTAACGTTTTTGCAGTGACAGGGGTGTTGCTAATCCTTCCATTTATCCATTAATAATAGGGGTACCAGCCCTGTAAGTACTTTTATAACCATTTACATTTTGTCGTGTTACTAATATAAGACAGTTCTATGTTTTAAATAAATAAATTGATAGTCATTTAGATAGTTATAGTGAGAAATTACACACACATATACACCTTTCCTATCTGTTATATTATATACCCCCCACCCCAAATGTAATGCAATCTCCTATAATCTACACTAGGAAGGATAACTGAATTACACGTCTCAATGTTGCAGAACCACCTGCACCCACTAGATGGCACCAATACAGAAAAATCTCACTTCATTTAGACACATTGAAATCCCACCAGAAACAAGGTAAAAAGTCATATGAGACATGTAAACAGTTGGTTGTTTTTATACCAGGAGCCATGTAGACATGGTAGTGTATATTCCTGCCCAATGAATTACATGATAAAGGTAAATAATCCTTCTCAGTCCAGCTTCTTTTGCACATGAACCTGTATATTCAGTGATCAAGTACATTGTCGCGACGTAATGGGCAGTATGTCTCCCACAGATAAATAGAAATAACCTTCCCACATTAGGAGGCGATAAGTAAATGCATCATGTATGTATGTATGTATGTATGTATGTATGTATGTATAATTTTATTTATAAAGCACCACTGGGGTACGCAGCACTGTACATTATAAAATATAGATGTTAGTTTTCAAATGTTAAATAACATCTGATTGGTTGGGGCAAAATTAGCACCATTTTTAACTTTTAGAACTTTATTGAATCTCCCTGTATACAAACAGCCATTATACGGATAAATTAAATTTACATATTTATTCAGAGGTTAAGAATACAACATACAGATACAAATGGGGACAAGAGATGTTCCCTGACTTACCTTTAACTTGTCCTTAAAACCCCTACAGAACCCATCCAGGTACCTCTGTATGCAGGGGGTAAGGTAAGCGTCAGCACAGGCCGTAAAACCCCGCGGGACTATACGCACCATTGGCATCACCTCTGAAGAGAGGGACACGTGTTTAAACCCCAGGGATCGAGCCAGTTGGCCAATTTGACTCTCGTGAGATGACCAACTACACAGGAAAAAAACAACAGAACATGGCTGTCACCCCACATGGGACGATCCTGTTGAAATTGACATAGCAATGTATAGAGGATGGGGATGGGTACACAAATGTCATACTGCTCCCCCTAGTGCTCACCTGTATGAATGCATAAGGACCACAGCCAGGCTCCTAATCCCACAAGACCGAACTCTCTGCAGATCCTTCTCCAATCTTTTTAGATTGACTGGTTCCCACACCTCCAAATACTCCCCAGTAGAACCTGTGAACATAAAAACACCTTACAAACAGGGACTGCTTCACTATGAGCCAGATCACCCACAATGCCACAGTGGCTCGACTAACGTTAGAGCTGCCATATAGAATGATGGTGGGGGTCTTACCTTCTATGTGTAGGAAATAATAACATATCTATGGTGCAGAGGGAACATTGCCAGTTTCACGTACAATTGGATTTAAGCTGCTGGATGAACAATATTCAGGGAGATTCAAAAAAAATTCTTACCATTTAAAATGGTGCTTATTTTGCCCCAACCAATCAGATCTTATGTAACATTTGAAAGCTAACCTCTGATTGGTTGGGGCAACATTAGCACCATTTTAAATGATAAGAACTTTTATTGAATAACCCCCATTGTCTATTAAACTTTACATGCGGTGCCACGTACTGTAGGTAGCAAAAGTCTCTGTATTTATTAGTCTTGAGTTTCCCCTGGGATTTAATTAATGAATTTTACCTATATTGTCTATGTGTATTCAGATAACCAAGCAGATATTCTCTGTATATATATTATACACCCCCAAAGTTTCATTGTAATATTATCAGCTTATAAAACTTACAATGATGTTCAGTTAACCAATAAAGGGGACATCTTTATGTGTGTGGCTCAGTGGTTAGCACTGAAGTCCTGAGTTCGATTCCACCCTTGGACACATCTGCAAGGAGTTTGTATGTTCTCTCTGTGCTTGCGTGTGTTTCCTCCGGGCACTCCGGTTTCCCCCACAATCATAAAAACATACTGATTGTATGTGTCAAATATATGTGCTTAGATTGTATATGCATGTATACATGTAATTGTAAAGCGCTGCGGATGTTAGCGCTATATAAATCAATAATAATAATAATAATAATAATGTCAATCCTGTTATGTTTCACTCTGCAATTTGTAACTCCTCCCCCTCCCCTTGGTCGGTGAACTCAGACATGCCCAATATGATTTACCCAGGAGAGAGAGGGGGGATGGTCCAATCAAATTCTTGATTTCTCCCTGTACTAAAGGAAGGGAGTGAGACTTTGAAAGATTGCTTTAACTTTACACAGGTTAATCCTTGGAATTACTAACGGACATTGATACATTGTTTTATTTAACACATCCTGTGCTTTTTATTGCTTGTAGACTAAATATATATTACATTAGATTGTTCTTGCAAGCCTCTTAAATGTTACTTACAATGTTTCTTTTTGTTATTAACACTAGAACTTACCCTTGAATGTTTTCATGGAACTGTCCTTTGGGAGGCCACAGCCTTCACGTTTCAGAACGACCCTCTCCTCCACTTCAATAACCTCCTCGTACAGGACCTCGGGCATCTGGATCTCCTGAGAACAAATAGCGGAGACGTCAGACACCATAACACTGGGTAAAATGAGCCCCAGAGGTTTCTCAGCAAAAGAGAAAGGAGAAGCCCAGAATATGTTTAGCAATTGGAATTAAGGGGACATAATATCAGGAATACTCCCCCACCAAGTCGAAGATCTTTGGCCGGGCTTGGTTCCCGATGTGTAGCAAGTCCCGGAAGCCCTTGGTGATCACTAGCGCAATCCTCTCGCCCTTCCTTTCCAGCAGAGCGTTCGTTGCTACAGTCGTCCCCATGCGGATCCATTCGATCCTCTTCGTGTCTAGTGGCTGATCCCGGGGATAAGTGGATCCCGTCTCCTACAGAGATACAGAGATTTCCCAATTAGATTCCCTCTGTGTCCATATGATGAGGGTTCCGCCTCTTCACCTATCGTCTCCTGTATACGGCGCCCATCTATATAGGAGGTCAGTTCAGGAACGTATCATTTATTTCAAATAATCAGGTGCTGCTGGGAACTCCCATGATTCTCCCATTTAGGGCCACACTAACGGGTTTTTCACGCGTTTGGGCGTGCGATTTTAAAGTCGCAGGAACGCAAAAATTCCTGGATTTCCGATGCACATGCGTCTCTGTTTTGCGTTCACCATTTTTTTGCGCAAATGCGTTTCACAACGCACCGGAATCGCATACGCACTGTGCATTGTAGTGTGGCTTCAGCCTTAAGGTTTGTCACAATAGCTAAATCCATCACTACCTATGGAACAGTGCAAGTCCAGGGGGGAATTTCTTACTGAGAATGGGGGGTATAGGAGACAATGACATAAGCCCCCCGGCCAGGACCTAGGATAAGTAAAGATTAAGGCGCCTATCTGTAGTAAAGCCTCTGTTACACATGGACACCATAGGACCCATTATAATCTGACCTGCAAGATACACCTGATTTATATAAGAATATTATGGACAGTACCTCCTCTAAGATCCGCCGGATCCCCTCAGTGGGGGCATCTCTGTAGTTCCCTGGGTCTTCAGACAGCAGCTTCATGACATGAACCTTCCCCCCTGGACACCTTGCAAAGATATCCGTGAATGTCCCCCCTCTGTCTATCGCAAACTGGAACTTTCCTGGGATGGACATGGTCCTAGTACGTCACCACCTGTAGAGGGCGATAGAGAGAAGATTGAATACACATGAGGGCCAACATTCTATCACACACAAACATGGATACAATCGCGCAGGTCTCTCTAATTGGTCAGATGGATCCCTCCAATCCTCACGCGATAAAATCAGGAGTAAAACGACCAGTGTGGTGGTGGGAGCGTAATGGCTGGGAAGATACATTTCATTAAGGGGGACCATGAATACCAACATGTACTGTGACATACTGAAGCAGAGCATGATCCAATCCCTTTGAAGACTGGGGCGGTATTCCAACATAATAACAAGCCCAAACACACCTGCAACATGACCACTGCCTTCCTAATGGAACTGGGGGTAAAGGTGCTGGACTGACCAAGCATGTCTCCAGACCTAAACCCTATTGACCACCTGTGGGACATCCACAAACCGAAGGTAGAAGAGTGCGAGGTCTCTAACATTCACCAGCTCCATGATACCGTCATAGAGGAATGGAATAGGATGCCAGTGGCTACCCGTGAAGCTCTAGTGAACTCCATGTCCAGGAGAGGAAACACAATGCTGGAAAATAATGGTGGACACACAAAATATTGACACTTAAAGGAGAATGAAACCCCAAAAAATCAGTTCCTGTTCTAGCTCATTTTCAGTTCTGTTTGTTCCCCAATGCGGAAGTTGACATTTTCCCTTCCCTGCCAGTACTTTTACCTTCATTACAATTCCTGTGATTTCCACTCCCAACTCTTAACCCCTGTGATCTGTGATGTAGGAATATATTACATCATCAATATTCAAATTGGTGGTGCAGCTGATTAACACTTTCCTAGTAGCAGGGTAGTGTAGTATTAGTGGGAAAAGTACCTTCTTAAAGGGGAATGTTGGAGGTTGAAGAGTGTTTTTGTTAATGCTGTATTTATGGAAACCACATGGTGCAGAACTCTAGGGGGAGGATAATGAAGTAAACCTGATCTTAGCACAGCACTGTGTAATGTATTTCTCAATATCACAACTTTAATAGTTACACTTATAGAAATAACATAGTACAGAGCTGCAGGGGGAAGATAATGAAGTTAACATGATCTTAGACCCTCCCCGTCCACCCCTAATACCCCCCACTATTCCTCTCTGTCCACCCTCCAGACCCTTCCCCTTACACCTCAGCCAGTCCCCGCACACACCCTACATTTTTGGTAAAAATCGGTCCAGCCGTTAATGTGCAGGAGTTCAAAATTCTATTCCCCCCCCATTCACCCCCACCCTAAAAAAAAATGAAAAGGGTGATAAAGGGTGCGGCCGAGAAGTATATACCGAAAGGGGGTAAAGAAGCGACGGAACATAAAGAAGTGGGAGTTGAGCATGTGGGGGGGATAAACAAACTTGAAAGCGTAGGAGTTATTCGGGACGGGGAAAGGGGTGGGGGTAGTGAAGAATAGAGGATCGGCTGTGTGGCGTGAATAAAGGCTTAGAAGAAACGCTGTATCACTATGAGTTTAAAGCTGTGATGTGTAAGAGGCTGCGAAGAGAGGGGAGAGGAACAGTAATTGAATAAGACTAACTTTGACTTCCCACAATCCGAAAATCATCCTATTCATTCAGAAAGCAGGGAAGACTGAATCTGTATCTAGATGGTCTTCTCTTTGGGTTGTGTTTGGCTGTATCAATGAAATGACGTGGGTGGGGGGGGCTTATTTGCTAAGAGGTGACATGTTTTTATCTGCAGCCCAATCAGATGTATTAAATGTTTCTAACTGTAGAAGACCGATCTGATTGGTTAAGGGAAATTAACAGCTCAGGCACCTCTTACCGTATTTAATCATTTTGTCCCAAGTATTATTGCTAGAAAAATAATCTAATGACAGGATGAAAAGCAGAAAGACTATAACTGCATGGACCACATTGAGTGGAATTGATTAATTCTTCCCTATTGTACGGTTCTGTAATCATAGAGATGTAGAAGCTGCAGGGCAGTTACAGGCCATTAACCCTCTTATGTTTTAAAGAGAACAAACCCCAAATGCTTTTTTTTCAAACTTTGGAATCGCGCAACGCACCGAAAATGCACGTTTTCGGGTGCGATTGCGATTTGCGTTCCGCATTTTAAATCGCAATCGGATGCGTTTTCCATACTTAATGAAAAAATGCAAACGCAACAAATCGCATGCGATTCCATGTGCGATTGTGTTTGGGTTGCAGTGTGGCCGTGCCACTCTTAAAAGTAGGGGGTATGTTTGTCCCCTAATTTCCACACGATCAGTGAGTCATGGATCAAATAGCTCTGGTGTATTATAAGGTTATAAATGACATTTATTCCTACTACTAAAGCTGGGTTACACAGTCATTACCAATGGGATTGACCCTTTATCGCTAATGTGTGTATGGCCGCGTCATTAGGGTATGGCGATACTTTTACTGTTAATACTTTGTGTAATCTTTAGGATTGGCCGTTGATAAAGTGGGATGCCACGAAACGTGTCAGGCTATCACCTGTGGGCTAGGTGCTCTATTACTATATTTTATGTTTATAATAAACTTTAAGTTTTATGGATCACTGGCGCAATAATCTTTATGGCACCTTACAGTGAGCTTCCCCTTTAATCCTATCCTCAAACTTCTAGGATTTATGGTATGGGCCATATTAATAAAGGGGCGAGAACAAAAGTGATCCTTTATACCACCAAAACCGTTGTGTACGGTATTGTCAATGGGCGATATTTTTCATCCCAGCTGTTGAAACCGATAGCGATACTCGTTCGGTATAAAGAGGGTAAAACCCGATATTGGCCGAAAAGTCAATGAACCAAATTTCGGAAAATACCAGCAGACACCAGTGACCTTCCAACCTCTGCACATTATATTTCTGTTATCAGGAACCTCTTGTACCAACAGCCAAATACCAAGGTGTCAGTCAGTCGGAAGACAATAGAATATTCCGATCAGGATCCTTGAATGTCCAAACACATATCCCAGGGACATCACCAATCTCAACTGATTTATAAATGAGGTTTGCAGTGTGGTATCAATTCTATGGAAGGGAGAGATGTCTAGTTTCTGCAGCATTGGATAACCCTTGGGGTCAGTACCTAGTCCAGATTCTAGCTAGTGAATATTTAATTTGGACACAAACTAAACCACAGACATCCAGCAGGGGTGTGGCCACAGAATCCAGGCAGGGAGTGTGGTTACAGACATCCAGGCAGGGAGTGTGGCCACAACACTCAGGCAGGAGTGTGGCCACGACATACGGGAGTTGGCCACAGACATACGGGGAGTGTGTGCCACAGACATACGTGAGTGTGGCCACAGACATACGGGGAGTGTGGCCACAGATACGGGGATTGGAGTGGTGTGGCCATACTGACAGTGTCTCTCCCTTGATAGTGTCTGCAGTAAATCGATTTTCTAATTATGTTCGTTTTGTCTGGTTTAACATTAACATCATAAACATGCTGTGGTACAGGTAATAATTAATATGTGTGTAGACAGAATGAATGGTTAGGGTTAACTGGGAGAGCCAGGTCAGCACCAACCAGGCGAACTTGGGGTTGTGCAGTGGGAAGTGTCCCTGGGCTAAGGCTGAGAATTCCATTTACAATCATGGAGCAAAGGGCAATGATAGGAAAGGGGAATGTTTAACCCTGTAGTGTTAGGTAGAAATTGAATGAGGGATGTGTAGGCGGTGTAGACATCCCAAGGAATTAAAGCTCTTTACATAAAATGTTCAGTTAAAGGGAATTAAAGGGAATGTAAATGGGTCCTCACCCATCAGTACATAGTCAGGAAACCTACTTACTGGAATTCTGCTCCCGTATGGACAATCCTTCCTCTCGGAATGGCTAACTAGGATTGTACCGCTATGGGTGGGAGCATCCGGCAGTGAAGAACTTTCCATAATTTGCACCACCTGCCACATTGAAGGAGATAGACTGGAGCAGACTGTGGGGCAGGTTGGGTAAGTCTAATTTCCACATCACCAGGGGGTGGATTGGGATTCTGTGTAATGTGCTAGACTAGATTGTTACAACCAATGATTGGATGCCTGCCATACACATTAGATTGTCAGCCATTGGACTTCATTGTCTGACAATTATCTAATGTGTGTACAACGACTTTAACTTTACATACAAACTGCTGAATATTTAGATTCATTAGAGCAAAATGATGAAATTCTTCCTCCCATCAGCACTTCATTGTGTACATACGGACAACATCCGACGGGTAAAAATATGGCAGAATAATCCTAGTACTGGGCTACGGGTTCTCATTACAAGGAGCCTTCCAGGTCACATGACATTCCCTGCACAGACCAGTTGGAATCCAGTTTTGTCCCAGTAACAACCAACACGTTTTACCAGTTTATTTCTAAGCAGAGAATGAAGTTATTTTATTTCTATTTGGACAATGTGTTCCATAGCGAATCACCACAGAGCTCACACAATCTAATATGAGGGATAGCCACATGGTAACCACCTACAGATAGGCCCAAATTATATAAATATTAATAATGTCAATAACCACAATGATAAATAATAACATATAATATTAATAGCAAAAGAAATAATAATAGTAATGTATGACAATATAATAAGGATAAATATTAATAATAATAATATTAATAAGAGCTAGTAATATTAATAAATAATAATATGATAATAACAATAATTATAAATTAAAATAATAACAGTAGTAAAAATACTATTATAATACTAATGATAATAGTCTAATATAATAAACACTAATAATATTAATAATAGTAATAGTAACAATAATATAGTATTAGGGATACTAGTAATAATAATAATATTATTAGTTTATAAAAATATAATAGTACTACTAATATATATATATAATAATTGTATATATAACTGCATATTTACCATAATAATTCTTGTATAATGATATTACACTATCAGGGTTGCCAACCTAAGTTCAACATTTTTAAGGATAAGAGGTAAAATTTCCTAGATACCCAATTTAAGATAGCATAAGGTAGGTGCCCCCTCCCACCCCCACTGCCGAGATATTTTTTTTTAAAATGTTCAGATCGCTACTTACAGCCCATTCTCTCCCGTGGCGTCTCTGATCTGGCTCCCTGCTTGGCGGAAGTTGCAAGTGGGCCGGACTGGCAGTTATGTCCGTGATTGGCTAGAGGCAGTCAATCACAGACGCGGCGGCTGTCAATGGAGATGTTGCGAGAGGAGGGTCTGTAAGTAGTGATTTAACATTTTTAAAAAGAAATGTTTTGGCGGTGGGGGTTGGGCCGGGCACCTACCTTACGGCCAAACGTTTCCCGCTAAGTGCCCAGAGAATGGATCCAGATGGTGGGAGGGAGCAGAAATGGCTCCCTGCGCATGTCACAGTCCTTAGGACCGATATCTTACTGACACCTCCTTCTCTTCACTTTCCTGGACTTTGAACAGACTAGCAGGAGACCATAAGGAGCGGATGTAAGGTAAGGATTATTTTAAACTACACAGTGTTGGCCAGTAGTGGGTTCAGTTTTAGTTGGGGTTTAACACTGGTTCTTCAATTTCAACTAGAGGGCTGACTGTAAAACTGTTTGAGAACTGGAGGGTTGACTAAAACTGAGGTTTGAACTGGATTGCTGACACACCGGTTTGTTAAACTGAAAATTAATAGCAAGACCAAACGTTTGCCCCTCATAGCACATTAATCATTCCTTTCCTTTCCCATGCTGTTTTGATCCTACAGGAGTTAAAAGTAGATCATGTATATGGAAAATGAACCTTCCAGATCACTACACTCAGAATCTACAAGGGAAAATCACTGCTTTCTGGATATTAAGAACTTGAATCCCAAGCAGCTGTTTGTCTGCAGCTCCCTGAAACAGGGTCACCGATCAGTTAAAATGTTAGGGACAGTGGCAAGTGCAGGATTTTCAAGGGGGGGGGGGATTACTAAATGTGTTACCCATTGAACAAGCCCAGAAAGAGGTTCATGCCGAATACATACATATTATATATATGATCATATAATTATATATATTCTCTAATTGCCATGATTATCATCACAGTTTGGGTATCTCCACTCATAATATTGCTTTGTCTGACGGTCCCGATGGACCTTGTCTTCTATACACATAGATCGCGCAGGCGCATAGAGCGAGCGGGTAAGTTTCTTACCTTCCTCCTGGCTCCTGTGTGTTCTATTGAAGAACGAAGTAAGACACAGCTCCTTTATCGCCTGTTCTTCAATGAAACTGGATTCCTAAAGGTCAATATTATTAGGAGATACCCTTTAAGCTGGCCATACACATGCGATCCCAAGAATGTGCGCCATTGGCACACATGCTTATGGAACAGCACACGGACCCAATCGATCCCCATATGCAGAATTTTCCGTCATTCACGACTACAGTCGTTTCGTCGGCACTCCAGTTGGAAAACGCTCAAACACGAACGATAATAGGTAAATTCTGTCGTTCCCCTGTTTCGTCTATCTATGCCCACCTTTAGCCAATACAGATATTCCCTTCATTAAGGCTGGGTACACACACACAGATTTTCAGGCCAACCGACATATATTTCCGTGTTTCGTTGGCCGATAAATCTGAGGTTATTACTGACTGCGGCGGTGGTGCCTGGATCGGATGACAGGTAATTTGACATGCCGGTATATCTTTGTAGAGGTTCACAGGAGACATTTGCTGCAGCACATTTAACAATCCTTCTTTATAAGAATGTAATGGAATGATCACTCCACTGTATATTACATAATTTATTACATATATACCAATATTATAGTCTATACAATATATTTAATAAAAAGGGGCCCTAAATTATGGCCCTGCCCTAGGGCCCCACATGATATTAATCCATCTCTATTTGACTTTGTCTAATTGTTTCTGTACCATATCCTCTGTTAGCCATTGTGAATACTCTTCATTTCTTCCCTGCATATTATTACAATCCCTGCTGTAAGGACAAGGATTCTCAACAGTAAAAACTGATGTAAAAAACGGTTTAGCAGATTAGCCTTTTCGGCATCCTCTACAACCACTCAGCCCCATTTTAATGGTCCCACTTCTCAGACCTCATCTTTTTACCATTTATATACTTAAAAACATTTTGGGTTGGACTTGCTTTGTTCGGCAATCCGTATTTCATTTTTTATTTTAGCTAGTTTAATTGCTTTCTTGCACTCTTTATTACAGTGTGGTAACAATCCATGTACAGTCTATGTTTCTATGGAACGTGTCTATGTAAGAGTCTATGGGCACCAGGAGAAGTGGAACAGCACACACTGCACTGAGTAGGGAGAAAGGGGGGTTCCAGGCACCGTTATCCCCCCTAAACTCGACTCGCTGGGAGTCAACACAAATGCTGCGGAGTTGGACATAATCAGGGAGATTCAATAAAAGTTCTTATTTAAATGGTGTCATTTGCCCCAACCACAGATCTTATTTAACATTGAAAGCTAACATCTGATTGGTTGGCAAAATTAGCGCATTTTAAATGTATGCTACACGGTACAATTCTCTACTCACCACCATTTTACCATAAGACCTTTTATTGAAACCCGTATGTTCTTTAATTACAACAGCTTTGCAATCAGTGCAGCCCGGGTCTTACGGGGTTATTCATAAAAGTTCTTATCGTTTAAAATGGTGCTAATTTTGCCCCAACCAATCAGATTTTATTTAACATTTGAAAGCTAACATCTGATTGGTTGGGGCAAAATTAGCCCCATTTTAAACGATAAGAACTTTTATTGAATCTTAGTTTTTAAAACTACAGCTCCCAACATCTCACCCACACAGCTACTCCCTGGTTCCAGTAGATGCAGCAAGCACCATGGGTATCCTGTACTTCAGGAACCTTTAAATTACCGGCACAAATAACATCACAGGGTGAAAAACCCACACCAGTTAGTAACAATATTAGTACTCGGGAAGGATTCCATGCCCAAGAACACAGATGGCCAGAAGTTAAGGTGCCATGCATTAGAAGACATGCGACTTGTGATTGCAAAATGAATGGGATTTGCGATCGCATGTCGGTCACAGAGAACAGGAAGGCGTTTCTGGCAGGATCATTCTAATGTCGTGGGATCGCTCGTTCGGATAAGTAAAATCTTCCTTATCTATGGCCACTTAGGGTTATGGAGGTTTGTTTTGAAACCACTTGGTAACGAAAGTTGGTTTGCACAGTAGTTCATTTACATGCCATGTACAATTCTGTTTTGACCACTTACTCTGGGCTTTCCTATAACACCTCTGGCCACTATCCAACCACACCCTTAACACCTGGCTGTGATATGCTAATTGGGATTTTCCAGGGTACATAATTGCCACAGATTCTTGTACAAGTCATTCTGAATTGAGAAAGCCAGTCGGATGACTGCGAAACGTCTTCAGAACTAAACTTCAAGTCCAGTTGATCTAATTGAATACAACGGATATTTCCATGCAGACAACAGCGCCCCTAGTGATCACCAGGAAAATCACATTACCAGGGAAAGGAAAACCCAGCACAAGTCAATCTGTAAAGTTGCTGAACGGAAGGGGGGAGAGTTTGAGCTGCCACTGCCGCCCGAGGTTCCTCTGCACGGTGAAGTATGTTAAAGTAATTGAAGTTTTTATTTCTTACGACACGGATGTTTTATTTTCACGGACTGTCCGTAAACTTACAACGGTGTAACCTGCCCTTCACCTTTCATGCACAGAAGTGAATCTTCCAGTTCCCTCCCCCGGCGTCAATTCAGTGTTCAGTTCCCTCTCCATCCCCTCTGGTTCCGCACAGAGGTGTCCTGGCTGAGGAGGTAGGAGTGAACGCAAGGTCTGGTCGGGCTGGTTCTGCTGCTGCATAAGAGACAGACCGCATATGTACAAGGAGTTCACTATGTACTGTACATTATACGGATATAATAATATAGTAACGTTACTGGGGGAGGTTCCATGTACTGTACATTATACGGATATAATAATATAGTAATGTTACTGGGGGAGGTTCCATGTACTGTACATTATACGGATATAATAATATATATGTTACTGGGGGAGGTTCCATGTACTGTCATTATCGGATATAATAATATATATGTTACTGGGGGAGGTTTCATGTACTGTACATTATACGGATATAATAATATAGTAATGTTACTGGGGGAGGTTTCATGTACTGTACATTATACGGATATAATAATATAGTAACGTTACTGGGGAAGGTTCTATATACTGTACATTATTTGTATAATAATATAGTAATGTTAGGGGGAGGTTCCATGTACTGTATATTATACGGCTATTTAAATACTGCCCACAGTGTGAACGTTATATATAATACTGCCCACAGTGTGAACGTTATATATAATACTGCCCACAGTGTGAACGTTACATATAATACTGCCCACAGTGTGAACGTTACATATAATACTGCCCACATGTGACGTTCATATAATCTGCAATGTGAAGTACATAAATACACCCACAGTGTGAATGTTACATATACTGTAATACTGCCCACAGTGTGAACGTTACATATACTGTAATACTGCCCACAGTGTGAACGTTACATATAATACTGCCCACAGTGTGAACGTTACATATAATACTACCCACAGTGTGAATGTTACATATACTGTAATACTACCCACATGTGAATGTTACATATACTGTATATACTGCCCACAGTGTGAACGTTACATATAATAACTGCCCACAGTGTGAACGTTACATATAATACTGCCCACAGTGTGAACGTTACATATAATTGCCCACAGTGTGAATGTTCATATAATACACCCACAGTGTGATGTTACTATACTGTAATACTACCCACAGTGTGAATGTTACATAACTGTAATACTGCCCCAGTGTGAACGTTACATATAATACTGCCCACAGTGTGAACGTTACATATAATACTGCCCACAGTGTGAACGTTACTATAATACTTGCCCCAATGTGAAGTTACATATAATACTGCCCACAAGTGTGAATGTTACATTACTAATACTGCCCACAGTGTGACGTTACATAACTGCCCACGTGTGAACGTTACATATAATACTGCCCACATGTGAACGTTACATATTAGTGCCCACAGTGTGAACGTTACATATATACTGCCCACAGTGTGAACGTTACATATAATGCCCACAGTGTGAACTTAATATAATATATACTGCCCACAGTGTGAATGTTACATATAATACTACCCACAGTGTGAATGTTACATATACTTAATACTGCCCACATGTGAATGTTACATATAATACTGCCCTGCACAGTGAATGTTACATATAATACTGCCCACAGTGTGAACGTTACAATAATACTGCCCACATTGTGAACGTACATATAATACTGCCCACAGTGTGACATTACATATAATAACTGCCCACAGTTGAACGTACATATAATACTGCCCACAGTGTGAACGTTACTATAATACTGCCCACAGTGTGACGTTACATATAATACTACCCACAGTGTGAATTTTACTATACTGTATACTGCCCACATTGTAGAACGTTACATATAATACTGCCCACAGTGTGACGTTACATATAATACTGCCCCAGTGTGAACGTTCATATAATACTGCCCACAGTGTGAACGTTACATATAATACTGCCCACAGTGTGAACGTTACATATATACTGCCCACAGTGTGAACGTTACATATAATACTGCCCACAGTGTGAACGTTACATATAATACTGCCCACAGTGTGAACGTACTTAATACTGCCCACAGCGTGAACGTTACTATAATACCCACGTGAACGTTACATATAAACTGCCCACAGTGTGAACGTTACATATATACTGCCCACACGTGAACGTTACATATAATACTGCCCACAGTGTGAACGTTACATATAATACTGCCACAGCGTGACGTTACATATAATACTACCCACAGTGTGAATGTTACTATATAATGAACTGCCCACAGTGGAACGTACATATAATACTGCCCACATGTGAACGTACATAATACTGCCCACAGTATGGCTGTACATTAATTATGCCCACGTGTAACTGGTCATTTTATAGTGCCCACGGAGCGACAGATACTTCATGCTGCCCACAGTGTAACTGGCACATTTATGCTGCCCCATTGCCCACTTTTACACACTGGTCATATGTTGTGCCCCCTTGCCCTGCCTTGAAAGGCTGGTACATATAAGATGCCCCTTGCCCAGCCTCGAAAGGCTGGTACACATAAGATGCCCCCTTGCCCAGTCTTGAAAGGCTGGCACACATAAGATGCCCGCTTGCCCAGCCTTGAAAGGCTGGAACATAAATACCCCCTTCCCAGCCTTGAAAGGCTGGTACACTAAGATGCCCCCTTGCCCAGCCTTGAAAGGCTGATCACAAGATGCTCCCTTGCCCAGCCTTGAATGCTGTTACACAAGATGCCCCCTTGTCCAGCCTTGAAAGGCTGGTACACATAAGATGCCCCCTTGCCCATCCTTGAAATTCGGATATTTTAATACTGCCCACAGTGTGAACGTTACATATAATACTGCCCACAGTGTGAACGTTACATATAATACTGCCCACAGTGTGAACGTTACATATAATACTGCCCCACATTGTGAATGTTACATATATACTACCCATGATTACATACTGACTGCCCACAGTGTGAACGTTACATTACTGTAATACTGCCCCCAGTGTGAACGTTACATATAATACTGCCCACAGTGTGAACGTTACATATAATACTGCCCACAGTGTGAACGTTACATATAATACTGCCCACAGTGGTGATGTTACATATAATACTACCCACGTGTGAATGTTACATATACTGTAATACTGCCCACAGTGTGAATGTTACATATAATACGCCCACAGTGTGAATGTTACATATAATACTGCCCACAGTGTGAACGTTCTATAATACTGCCCACAGTGTGAACGTTACATATAATACTGCCCACAGTGTGAACGTTACATATAATACTGCCCACAGTGTGAACGTTACATATAATACTGCCCACAGTGTGAACGTTACATATAATTCTGCCCACAGTGTGAACGTTACATATAATACTGCCCACAGTGTGAACGTTACATATAATACTGCCCACAGTGTGAACGTTACATATAATACTGCCCACAGTGTGAACGTTACATATAATACTACCCACAGTGTGAATGTTACATATACTGTAATACTGCCCACAGTGTGAACGTTACATATAATAGTGCCCACAGTGTGAACGTTACATATAATAGTGCCCACAGCGTGAACGTTACATATAATACTGCCCACAGCGTGAACGTTACATATAATACTGCCCACAGCGTGAACGTTACATATAATACTACCCACAGTGTGAATGTTACATATACTGTAATAGTGCCCACAGTGTGAACGTTACATATAATACTGCCCACAGTGTGAACGTTACATATAATACTGCCCACAGAATGGCTGGTACATTAAATTATGCCCACAGTGTAACTGGTACATTTTATAGTGCCCACGGAGCGACAGATACATTCATGCTGCCCACAGTGTAACTGGCACATTAATGGTGCCCAATTGCCCACTTTTACACACTGGTACATATGTGTGTGCCCCCTTGCCCTGCCTTGAAAGGGCTGGTACATATAAGTGCCCCTTGCCCAGCCTCGAAAGGCTGGTACACATAAGATGCCCCTTGCCCAGTCTTGAAAGGCTGGCACACATAAATATGCCCGCTTCCCAGCCTTGAAGGCTGGCACACATAAGATGCCCGCTTGCCCAGCCTGGAAAGCTGGTACACATAAATACCCCCTTGCCCAGCCTTGAAAGGCTGTACACATAAGATGCCCCCATGCCCAGCCTTGAAAGGCTGATACACAAGATGCTCCCTTGCCCAGCCTTGAAATGCTGTTACACAAGATGCCCCCTTGTCCAGCCTTGAAAGGCTGGTCACAATAAGATCCCCTTGCCCTCCTTGAATTCGGATATTTTAATACTGCCCACAGTGTGACGTTACATATATACTGCCACAGGGTGAACGTTACATATAATACTGCCCACAGTGTGAACGTTACATATATACTGCCCACAGCGTGAATGTTACATATAATACTACCCACAGTGTGAATGTTACATATACTGTAATACTGCCCACATGTGAACGTTACATATAACTACGCCCACAGTGAACGTTACATATAATACTGCCCACAGTGTGAACATTACATATAATACTGCCCACAGTGTACGTTACATATAATACTGCCCACAGTGTGAATGTACATATAATCTTACGCCCACAGTGTGACGTTACATATAATACTGCCACAGTGTGAACGTTACTATAAATGTAATACTGCCACAGTGTGAATGTTACATATAGACTGCCCACAGTGTGAATGTTACATAAATACTGCCCACAGTGTGAATGTTACATATAATACTGCCCACAGTGTGAACGTTACATATAATACTGCCCACAGTGTGAACGTTACATATAATACTGCCCACAGTGTGAACGTTACATATAATACTGCCCACAGTGTGAACGTTACATATAATACTGCCCACAGTGTGAACGTTATATAATACTACCCACAGTGTGAATGTTACATATACTGTAATACTGCCCACGTGTGAACTTTACTATAATACTGCCCACAGTGTGAACGTTACTATAATACTGCCACATGGTGAACGTTACATATAATACTGCCCACAGTGTGAACGTTACATATAATACTGCCACAGTGTGACGTTACTATATACTGCCCAAGTGTGAACTTACATATATACTGCCCACAGTGTGAACGTACATATAATCTGCCCATGTGAAGTTACATATAATACTGCCCACAGCGTGAACGTTACATATAATACTACCCACAGTGTGAATGTTACTTATCTGTAATACTGCCCACAGTGGAACGTACATATATACTGCCCACAGGTGTACGTTATTAATACTGCCCACAGGTGAACGTTACATATAATACTGCCCACAGTGTAACGTTACATAACTGTAATACTGCCACAGTGTGAACGTTACATAAATACTGCCCCAGTGTGAACGTTACATATAATACGGCCACAGTAGAACTTTACATATAATACTGCCCACAGTATGAACGTCATATAACTGCCCCAGTGTGAACGTTACATATAATACGCCACAGTGTGAACGTTACATATAATACTGCCCACAGTGTGAACGTTACTATAATACTGCCCACAGTGTGAACGTTACATATAATACTGCCCACAGCGTGAATGTTACATATAATACTACCCACAGTGTGAATGTTACATATACTGTAATACTGCCCACAGTGTGAACGTTACATATAATACTGCCCACAGCGTGAACGTTACATATAATACTGCCCACAGTGTGAACGTTACATATAATACTGCCCACAGCATGAACGTTACATATAATACTACCCACAGTGTGAATGTTACATATACTGTAATACTGCCCACAGTGTGAATATCTGTTGTATTCAATTAGATCAACTGGACTTGAAATGTAGTTCTTGAAGACGTTTCGCTAGTCATCCGACTGGCTTTCTCAATTCAGAATGACTTGTACAAGAATCTGTGGCAATTATGTACCCTGGAAAATCCCAATTAGCATATCACAGCCAGGTGTTAAGGGTGTGATTAGATAGTGGCTAAGAGGTGTTATAGGAACGCCCAGAGTAAGGTGTTAAAACAGCATTGTACATGGCAGACAGTTGGTGTCGAACCCCCCCACCTCTATTTAGGCTTGGTTTCTTTATTTTCACATAAATGGCCTCCTTAACACCTCTCTTGAACCAGTCACGTTCCTTCGCCAGTATGTTAACATTACAAACATTACTCAGCTGTGTATCTGCATCTTAAGGATAAAGGACATACCTTTGAAGATTGTAATGTTAACATACTGGCGAAGGAACGTGACTGGTTCAAGAGAGGTGTTAAGGAGGCCATTATGTGAAAATAAAGAAACCAAGCCTAAATAGAGGTGGGGGGGTTCGACACCAACTGTCTGCCATGTACAATGCTGTTTTAACACCTTACTCTGGGCGTTCCTATAACACCTCTTAGCCACTATCTAATCACACCCTTAACACCTGGCTGTGATATGCTAATTGGGATTTTCCAGGGTACATAATTGCCACAGATTCTTGTACAAGTCATTCTGAATTGAGAAAGCCAGTCGGATGACTAGCGAAACGTCTTCAAGAACTACATTTCAAGTCCATTGATCTAATTGAATACAACAGATATCCATGACCTGGATGAATGAGAACCTTCACAAGCACATGTGAACGTTACATATAATACTCCCACAGTGTGAACGTTACATATAATACTGCCACAGTGTGAATCTATAATACTGCCATTGACGTTCATATAATACCTGCCCACAGTGTGAACGTTACAATATAATACTCCCACAGTGTGAACGTTACATATAATACTCTGCCACAGTGTGACGTCATATATACTGCCCCAGTGTGAACGTTACATATAATACTGCCCAGCGTGAATGTTACATATAATACTGCCCACAGTGTGAACGTTACATATAATACTGCCCACAGTGTGAACGTTACATATAATACTGCCCACAGTGTGAATATTACATATAATACTACCCACAGTGTGAACGTTACATATAATACTGCCCACAGTGTGAACGTTACATATAATACTGCCCACAGTGTGAACGTTACATATAATACTGCCCACAGTGTGAACGTACATATAATACTAATACTGCCCCCCAGTGTGAACGTTACATATAATACTGCCCACAGCGTGAACGTTACATATAATACTGCCCACAGCGTGAACGTTACATATAATACTGCCCACAGTGTGAACGTTACATATAATACTGCCCACAGTGTGAACGTACATATAATCTGCCCACAGTGTGAACGTTACATATATACTGCCCACAGTGTGAACGTTACATATAATACTGCCCACAGTGTGAACGTTACATATAATCTGCCACAGTGTGAACGTTACATATAATACGCCCACAGTGTGAATGTTACATATAATACTGCCCACAGTGTGAACGTTACATATAATACTACCCACAGCGTGAATGTTACATATAATACTACCCACAGCGTGAACGTTACATATAATACTGCCCACAGTGTGAATGTTACATATAATACTGCCCACAGTGTGAACGTTACATATAATACTGCCCATGTGAATGTTACATATAATATCTGCCCACAGTGTGACTGGTTCATAAAATATTGTCCACAACGTTACTGTTACATAGAAGAAAATTGCTTACAGTGACTGGTATAAATGTTTGCTCACAGTGAGTGTGACTGTTACATATAATAGTACCCACAGTGTGACTGGAGCATTTAATAGTGCCCTTAGTGTGACTGGTATATTTAATGGCGCCCACAGTAAAGCTGGTACATTAAATGCCCACAGTGACCATAGTGTGCCCACAGTGTAACTGGTACATTTAATGGGTGCTCACAGTATGACTGCACATTTTATTACTGCCCACAGAATGGCTGGTACATTAAATTATGCCCACAGTGTAACTGGTACATTAATGGTGCCCATTGCCCACCTTTTCACACTGGTACATATGTTGTCCCCTTGCCCTGCCTTGAAAGGCTGGTACATATAAGATGCCCCTTGCCCAGCCTCGAAAGGCTGGTACACATAAGATGCCCGCTTGCCCAGCCTTGAAAGGCTGGCACACATAAGATGCCCGCTTGCCCAGCCTTGAAAGGCTGGTACACATAAAATACCCCCTTGCCCAGCCTTGAAAGGCTGGTACACATAAGATGCCCCCTTGCCCAGCCTTGAAGGCTGGTACACATAAGATGCCCCCTTCCCAGCCTTGAAAGGCTGAACACAAGATGCTCCCTTGCCCAGCCTTGAAATGCTGTTACACAAGATGCCCCCTTGTCCAGCCTTGAAAGGCTGGTACACATAAGATGCCCCCTTGCCCATCCTTGAAATTCTGGTACACAAGATGCCCCCTTGCCCAGACTGGAAAGGCTGGTACACATAATATGCCCCCTTGCCCAGCCTCAGCCTTGAAAGGCTGGTACACAAAATGCCACTTGCCCAGCCTTGAAGGCTGGTACACATAAGATGCCCCCTTGCCCCAGCCTGAAAGGCTGGTATACATAAGATGCCTCTTGCCCAGCCTTGAAAGGCTGGTACACATAAGATGCCCTCTTGCCCAGCCTTGAAAGGCTGGTACACATAAGATGCCCCCTTGCCCAGCCTTGAAAGGCTGGTATACATAAGATGCCCTCTTCCCAGCCTTGAAAGGCTGGTACACATAAGATGCCCTCTTGCCCAGCCTTGAAAGGCTGGTACACATAAGATGCCCTCTTGCCCAGCCTTAAAAGGCTGGTACACATAAGATACCCCCTTGCCAAGCCTTGAAAGGCTGATACACAAGATGATCCCTTGCCCAGCCTTGAAAGGCTGTACACAAGATACCCCCTTGCCCAGCCTTGAAAGGCTGGTACACATAAGATGCCCCCTTGCCCATTCTTGAAAGGCTGATACACAAGATACCCCCTTGCCCAGCCTTGAAAGGCTGGTACACATAAGATGCCCCCTTACCCATCCTTGAAGGCTGATACACAAGATGCTCCCTTGCTCAGCCTTGAAAGGCTGTACACAAGATACCCCCTTGCCCAGCCTTGAAAGGCTGGTACACATAAGATGCCCCCTTGCCCATCCTTGAAAGGCTGATACACAAGATGCTCCCTTGCCCAGCCTTGAAAGGCTGTACACAAGATACTTCCTTGCCCAGCCTTGAAAGGCTGGTACACATAAGATGCCCCCTTGCCCATCCTTAAATTCTGGTACACAAGATGCCCCTTCCCAGCCTTGAATGGCTGGTACACATAATATGCCCCTTGCCACGCCTCAGCCTTGAAAGGCTGGTACACAAAATGCCCACTTGCCCAGCCTTGAAAGGCTGGTACACATAAGATGCCCCCTTGCCCCCATGAAAGGCTGATATACATAAGATGCCCTCTTGCCCAGCCTTGAAAGGCTGGTACACATAAGATGCCCCCTTGCCCAGCCTTGAAGGCTGGTACACTAAGATGCCCCCTGCCAGCCTTGAAAGGCTGGTACACATAAGATGCCCCCTTGCCCAGCCTTGAAAGCTGGTACACAAGATGCCCCCTTGCCCAGCCTTAAAAGGCTGGTACACAAGATGCCCCCTTGCCCAGCCTTGAAAGGCTGGTACACATAGATGCCCCCTTGCCCAGCCTTGAAAGGCTGTACACAGATACCCCCTTGCCCAGCCTTGAAAGGCGGTAGACAAGATGGCCCCTTGCCCAGCCCTTATAGACTGGCACATAAAATATGTCCCCTTGCCCAGTCCACACAGACTTACACAAATATACCCCCATAGACTTGTAAACTTACAAGTCAGTCAAGGAAGGCAAAAGCTGGTTTTGTCCTGAGTGGCCTGGGTGTCTCTGCATGATGTGGTCTCTGCCCCGCTCCACACCCCCCCCGCACACAATCATGTGACAGGTCAGAGAGAGTCTCGCCGCCGTGTGATTCACACCCACGGCAGTGGATACATTTTCAGATGCACTGCCTTGGTTGGATACTGCTGCCTATCTCCTTCTCGGCTTTAGCTCCGCCTCCAGACATGGCACATGTCCACCCGCCATTAAACTCCCCCCCCATTTCCCCTATTGAAATGTTGCTTCCTTGGGCCACAGAGAGGGTGGCACTCTGCATCATCTGTCTCATAGCGGCTCAATAGCGAGATGGCCCTGAGCAGCAGGGAGATTTCGTACGTGTTTGGGTCTTGAAGGCAAAGGTGGCAACCCTAGTCTTGTGCTGTATGTTATGAGCATTTGAGGCTTACTAAGCCATACTTCAAGTGTTTTTAATAAGTGTCCCTACATGTTTACTCATCAGGCAACCCTGGCCCATTAAATGGGTACACTAATAAAATGCATTGCACAGGGCTGGTTGGTCTGATTTCAACCAAATTTGGTATGCATATACTCCTTTACCAGTAAAAGGTGACAAAATTTTTTTTAGGGTGGGGGTGAATGGGGGGGAATAGAATTTTGAACTCCTGCACATTAACGGCTGGACCGTATTTTACCAAAAATGTAGGGTGTGTGGCGGGACTGGCTGAGGTGGTAGGGGAAGGGTCTGGAGGGTGGACAGAGAGTAGTGGGGGGTATTAGGGGTGGACGGGGAGGTCTAAGATCATGTTAACTTCATTATCTCCCCCTGCAGCTCTGTACTATGTTATTTCTATAAGTGTAACTATAAAGTTGTGATATTGAAATACATTGTACAAGGCTGTGCTAAGATCAGGTTTACTTCATTATCCTCCCCCGCAGCTCTGTACTATGTTATTTCTATAAGTGTAACTATTAAAGTTGTGATATTGAGAAATACATTACACAGTGCTGTGCTAAGATCAGGTTTACTTCATTATCCTCCCCCTAGAGTTCTGCACCATGTGGTTTCCATAAATACAGCATTAACAAAAACCACTCTCAACCTCCAACATTCCCTTAAGAAGGTACTTTTCCACTAATACTACACTACCCTGCTACTAGGAAAGTGTTAATCAGCTGCACCACCAATTGAATATTGATGATGTAATATATTCCTACATCACAGATCACAGGGGTTAAGAGTTGGGAGTGGAAATCACAGGAATTGTAATGAAGGTAAAAGTATGGCAGGGAAGGGAAAATGTCAACTTCCGCTTGGGGAACAAACAGAACTGAAAATGAGCTAGAACAGGAACTGATTTTTTGGGGTTTCATTCTCCTTTAAGTGTCAATATTTTGTGTGTCCACCATTATTTTCCAGCATTGTTTTCCTCTCCTGGACATGGAGTTCACTAGAGCTTCACGGGTAGCCACTGGATCCATTCCATTCCTCTATGACGGTATCATGGAGCTGGTGAATGTTAGAGACCTCGCACTCTTCTACCTTCGGTGGGATGTCCCACAGGTGGTCAATAGGGTTTAGGTCTGGAGACATGCTGGTCAGTCCAGCACCTTTACCCCAGTTTCATTAGGAAGGCAGTGGTCATGTTGCAGGTGTGTTGGGCTTGTTATTATGTTGGAATACCGCCCCAGTCTTCAAAGGGATTGGATCATGCTCTGCTTCAGTATGTCACAGTACATGTTGGTATTCATGGTCCCCCTTAATGAAATGTATCTTCCCAGCCATTACCTCCCACCACCCACTGGTCGTTTTACTCTGATTTTATCGCGTGAGGATTGGAGGGATCCATCTGACCAATTAGAGAGACCTGCGCGATTGTATCCATGTTTGTGTGTGGATAGAATGTTTGGCCCTCATGTGTATTCAATCTTCTCTCTATCGCCCTCTTAGGTGGTGACGTACTAGGACCATGTCCATCCCAGGAAAGTTCCAGTTGCGATAGACAGAGGGGGACATTCACGGATATTTGCAAGGGTCCAGGGGGGAAGGTTCATGTCATGAAGCTGCTGTCTGAAGACCCAGGGAACTACAGGATGCCCCCACTGAGGGGATCCGGCGGATCTTAGAGGAGGTACTGTCCATAATTTCTTAATAAATCAGGTGTATCTTGCAGGTCAGATTATAATGGGTCCTATGGTGTCCATGTGTAACAGAGGCTTTACTACAGATAGGCGCCTAATCTTTACTTATCCTAGGTCCTGGCCGGGGGGCTTATGTCATTGCTCCTATACCCCCCATTCTCAGTAAGAAATTCCCCCTGGACTTGCACTGTTCCATAGGTAGTGATGGATTTAGCTATTGTGACAAACCTTAAGGCTGAAGCCACACTACAATGCACAGTGCGTATGCGATTCCGGTGCGTTGTGAAACGCATTTGCGCAAAAAAATGGTGAACGCAAAACAGAGACGCATGTGCATGGAAATCCAGGAATTTTTGCGTTCCTGCGACTTTAAAATCGCACGCCCAAACGCGTGAAAAACCCGTTAGTGGGCCCTAAATGGGAGAATCATGGGAGTTCCCAGCAGCACCTGATTATTTGAAAAATGATACTTCCTGAACTGACCTCCTATATAGATGGGCGCCGTATACAGGAGACGAAGGTGAAGAGGCGGAACCCTCATCATATGGACACAGAGGGAATCTAATTGGGAAATCTCTGTATCTCTGTAGGAGACGGGATCCACATATCCCGGAGCCACTAGACACGAAGAGGATCGAATGGATCGCATGGGAGGATGTAGCAACGAACGCTCTGCTGGAAAGGAAGGGCGAGAGGATTGCGCTAGTGATCAACAGGGCTTCCGGGACGCTACACATCGGGAACCAAGCCCGGCCAAAGATCTTCGAATTGGTGGGGAGTATTCCTGATATTATGTCCCTTAATTCCAATTGCTAAACATATTCTGGGCTTCTCTTTCTCTTTTGCTGAGAAACCTCTGGGCTCATTTTAACCCAGTGTTTAGGTGTCTGACGTCTCCGCTATTTGTTCTCAGGAGATCCAGATGCCCGAGGTCCTGTACGAGGAGGTTATTGAAGTGGAGGAGAGGGTCGTTCTGAAACGTGAAGTGTGGCCTCCCAAAGGACAGTTCCATGAAACATTCAAGGGTAAGTTCTAGTGTTAATACAAAAAGAAACATTGTAAGTAACATTTAAGAGGCTTGCAAGAAACAATCTAATGTAATATATATTTAGTCTACAAAGCAATAAAAAGCACAGGATGTGTTAAATAAAACAATGTATCAATGTCCGTTAGTAATTCCAAGGATTAACCTGTGTAAAGTTAAAGCAATCTTTCAAAGTCTCACTCCCTTCCTTTAGTACAGGGAGAAATCAAGAATTTGATTGGACCATCCCCCCTCCTCTCCTGGGGTAAATCATATTGGGCATGTCTTGAGTTCACCGACCAGAGGGGAGGGGGAGGAGTTACAAATTGCAGAGTGAAAATAACAGGATTGACATATATTATTATTATTATTGATTTATATAGCGCTAACATCCGCAGCGCTTTACAATTACATGTATACATGCATATACAACTACAACACATATATTGACACATACAATCAGTATGTTTTTATGATTGTGGGGAAAACAGGCGGAGGCCGGAGGAAACACACGCAAGCACAGAGAGAACATACAAACTCCTTGCAGATGTGTCCAAGGGTGGAATCGAACTCAGGACTTCGTGCTAACCACTGAGCACCACACATAAAGATGTCCCCTTATTGGTTAACTGAACATCATTGTAAGTTTTATAAGCTGATAATATTACAATGAAATTTGGGGGTGTATAATATATATACAGAGAATATCTGCTTGGTTATCTGAATACACATAGACATATAGGTAAAATTCATTAATTAAATCCAGGGGAAACTCAAGACTAATAAATACAGAGACTTTTGCTACCTACAGTACGTGGCACCGCATGTAAAGTTTAATAGACAATGGGGTTATTCAATAAAAGTTCTTATCATTTAAAATGGTGCTATGTTGCCCCAACAATCAGAGGTTAGCTTTCAAATGTTACATAAGACTGATGTTGGCAAAGCACCATTTTAATGTGAATTTTTGAATCTCCTGATATTTCATCAGCAGCTTAATCCAATACTGCAATTTCTGCATAGAATGATCATAGTAGCCCACATCTAAGCAGCTCTATTAGTCAGCACTGTGGTTGTGGTGATCTGCATAAGCGTCCCTGTTTGTAAGGTTTTTTATGTTCACAGGTTTACTGGGGAGTATTTGGAGGTGTGGGAACCAGTCAATCTAAAAAGATGGAGAAGGATATGCAGAGAGTTCGGTCTTGTGGGATTAGGAGCCTGGCTGTGGTCCTTATGCATTCATACAGGTGAGCACTAGGGGGAGCAGTATGACATTTGTGTACCCATCCCCATCCTCTATACATTGCTATGTCAATTTCACAGGATCGTCCCATGTGGGGTGACAGCCATGTTCTGTTGTTTTTTTCCTGTGTAGTTGGTCATCTCACGAGAGTCAAATTGGCCAACTGGCTCGATCCCTGGGGTTTAAACACGTGTCCCTCTTTCAGAGGTGATGCCAATGGTGCGTATAGTCCCGCGGGTTTTAGGCCTGTGCTGACGCTTACTTACCCCCTGACATACAGAGGTACCTGGATGGGTTCTGTAGGGTTTTAAGGACAAGTTAAAGGTAAGTCAGGGAACATCTCTTGTCCCCATTTGTATCTGTATGTTGTATTCTTAACCTCTGAATAATATAAATGTAAATTTAATTTATCCGTATAATGGCTGTTTGTATACAGGGAGGATTCAATAAAGTTCTTATATTAAAAATGGTGCTAATTTTGCCCCACCAATCAGATCTTATTTAACATTTGAAAACTAACATCTATATTTTATAATGTACAGGCTGCGTCCCCAGTGGGCTTATAAATAAAATTTACATACATACATACATACATACATACATACATACATGATGCATTTACTTATCGCCTCCTATGTGGGAAGGTTATTTCTATTTATCTGTGGAGACATACTGCCCATTACGTCGCACAATGTACTTGATCACTGAATATACAGGTTCATGTGAAAAGAAGCTGGACTGAGAAGGATTATTTACCTTTATCATGTAATTCATTGGCAGGCAGATATACACTACCATGCTACATGGCTCTGGTAAAAAACAACAACTGTTCACATGTCTCCTATGATTTTTACCTTGTTTCTGTGGGTTCAATGTGTCTATGAAGTGAGATTTTTTCTGTATTGGTGCCATCTAGTGGGTGCAGGTGGTTTTCTGCAACATTGAGAACGTGTAATTCAGTTATCCTTCCTAGTGTAGATTATAGGAAGTGCATTACATTTGGGTGTGGGTGGGGGTATTAATATAACAGATAGGAAAGGGTATATGTGTTGTGTAATTTCTCACTATAACTATCTAAATGACTATCAATTTATTTATTTAAAACATAGAACTGTCTTACATTAGTAACACGACAAATGTAAATGGTTATAAAAGTACTTACAGGGCTGGTACCCCTATTATTAATGGATAAAATGGAAGGATTAGCAACACCCCTGTCACTGCAAAAACGTTAATGTCTGTTTCCCTATTACATTCAGTTATGTGCTGTTTGTAAAACCCAGAACAGTCTTAGCCAATCAAAAAAAAAGTACGATCTCTAGGCTGTGCATCATAGAGGAACAGCAGCTGGACTTGCTCCCCTCCCCTCTCATAGGCAAAGGAAGACTTCCTAATAGGAGCTGGGCAGGTGCGTGTGCATGTGTGCGTGAGGCCTGATGAAGGGGAGGAGCTGAAAGAAGGGAACTTAACCACAGAGGTAAGTGTCTCAAAAGACACCACGCAACAGGGCAACAAGTTCAATGTTGATTTGCACGTATAAACGTGACTAATTAACGCGGCTAATTGCTGCCATTAAAGTGACATGCACACACACCACACACACACACATACTACAAGTTCACTACTCAGCACGTGGAACATTAATATTTGTGGGCCTCATTTACCACCAGGCGGGTTTAATTTTCCTTCTTTTTCCCAACAGGACATGCAGGTCTTATTACATGCGATCCTGATGGAGGCCTCACCCCTATGCATCGTTTCAGTGGTTCCCGTGCTGTCCTTTCGGGCCCTGCAGGGGCGTAGTGGGAATACGCAGTCACCACGTATCATCAGACCATCCTCAGCCGGTTATTGCTTTGACATGGGAGGTAAGTAATAAAAAACTAGCAAGATTCCCCTTTCCTGTATGGACCAAGGGCGAATTCCTCTGGTATCCCACCCTCCCCAGAATAACGAAGAAAGATTGAGGGTCTCACTCCAGAAGTGGCTCTCCCGTTGTCAAGGTGACCTATGTCAGTGATCAGGGTTTTGTCTCTCTCTGGTTATCAGGACCTCGACAGACGTCAGTAGATAGCTGGGGAGTATGAACACGTCTTTGAAGCCACAACCGCGGGAATAAGTATCCAGGCCCTCAGCTAGATGTGAACACCGGTGGCGGCAGGAGGGGGGTCTATGTTATTCTTCGGGAGGTACGAGGGGGAAGGGTTCGGACAGCATTGATAAGGGTAATAATAAGAAGTAATTATAAATAGAGTATCAGACGGATAAGTCCAACATCTTGACCAAGGGGAGAGATTTCAACATACCAATGATTGACTTATTGCTATTTGTTTTCAGGTCAGGTCTGTTTGTGGTGGGACCAGAAATCTGCAGGAGCCCACCCTGGTCCAGCCTGTTACAGGAAAGGTAACTTACCTCGCCTAACTGACAACTTCCTTCTAGACACGTAGACACGTACTAAAAGTGAAGTCCGTCTGTGCTACCCCTACAGTAATCTCCGCCTGTGCTACCCCTACAGTAATCTCCGCCTGTGCTACCCCTACAGTAATCTCCGCCTGTGCTACCCTACAGTAAATCTCCGCCTGTGCTTACCCCTACAGTATCTCCCGCCTGTGCTACCCCTACAGTAATCTCCGCCTGTGCTACCCCTACAGTAATCTCGCCTGTGCTACCCTACCGTAATCTCCGCCTGTTGCTACCCCTACAGTAATCTCCGCCTGTGCTACCCCTACAGTAATCTCCGCCTGTGCTACCCTACAGTAATCTCCGCCTGTGCTACCCCTACAGTAATCTCCCCGCCTGTGCGACCCTACAGTAATCTCCGCCTGTGCTACCCCTACAGTACTCCGCCTGTGCTACCCTACCAGTAATCTCCGCCTGTGCTACCCTACAGTAATCTCCGCCTGTGCTACCCCTACAGTAATCTCCGCCTGTGCTACCCCTACAGTAATCTCCCCTGTGCTACCCCTACAGTAATCTCCGCCTGTGCTACCCCTACAGTAATCTCCGCCTGCTGCTACCCCTACAGAATCTCCGCCTGTGCTACCCTACAGTAATCTCCGCCTGTGCTACCCTACAGTAATCTCCGCCTGTGCTACCCCTACAGTAATCTCCGCCTGTGAACCCCTACAGTAATCTCCGCCTGTGTGCTACCCCTACAGTAATCTCCCGCCTGTGCTACCCCTACAGTAATCTCCGCCTGTGTGCTACCCCTACAGTAACTAGCCTGTGCTACCCCTACAGCTATCCCGCCTGTGCTACCCTTACAGTAATCTCCCGCCTGTGCTACCCTTACAGTAATACTCCGCCTGTGCTACCCCTACAGTAATCTCCGCCTTTGCTACCTACAAATCCGTCTGTGCTACCCTTACAGTAATCTCCGTCTGTGCTACCCCTACAGTAATCTCCGTCTGTGCTACCCCTACAGTAATCTCCGCCTGTGCTACCCCTACAGTAATCTCCGTCTGTGCTAGTAACTGTAAACTGTAGAAAGTCTAATAATCTTTATAGGAAGTCATGAGCTATGAGTTGTATGTTTATCATTGTGTCTCTGCCTTCTAATGTTTTTCCTTACTTGCATTCCAGGAGGACCACTCACCTGTGACAGATGCCAACCTCGTCTCGGGCGCCTCCTTCCGACAACTACTTTCCTAAGATCTTTGGTCCTCGGAGAACCAGGCTCTCTCCGGGAGAGAAGACGCACTGCATGGGTTTCTGAAGCTGACGGCTGATATAAATCAATTTACAGTCCGGGAAGGCTGGATATGGACGTTCACTGACTGTGGAGGAAGTCGCTATGGGGTTTCATTAGGTGGCCAATGAAGCCGTGTGCAGACCATTAGGATCTCTCACTCAGGTGGGGCTATTAATCCCTGAGGTTACAGGTTAACTGAAGATTACAGATTCAGTGTTTTCCCAACTCTTGGTATCTTTTCCTTTTCTTTGTCATTGTCCCCACCAAGATGGAGATTGTAGAAGAAGGAGGGAAGATGTACTAACTTTACTGTGGCGGATTATTTAGTTAGGAAAATACAAGTAACACTCCGTATTTCTGGGTATGTATAATCACCTGGTCGTTCCGGCACTAGAACCCCGGATCAGATCTCGACCCTTAGGGTAGATGAAACTGACGTTCATTATGCCTGTTGCATTACTTTTGGCCTGGCATTCTTTTTTCATTCAGGCAAAGGGCCACGGACACGTCCCGACATGTCTCTGTCTTGCTTTTGGAGGCGCAGGGGGTCAGCACGCTTGCGCAATCGACTCGTTCTCTGGGGATGAAGACGGTTTTTATCATAAGTAAGTGGTGTTGGGGATGATTGTGCCTCATCCAGAGACTATGGAAATGGAGCTGGTCAACGATGACCAGGGCCTTAACATGTATAACCATAACATCTATCTGGGGTTTTCTTGAGTGGCAGTGGACATTAATTATGTAGATATAATATTCAGTGAAAACTGTGTCTTATTGTAAACACGCAAACTTACCAGAATATTAAAAAATGGATGGTTCAAACAGGACGTTAAAAACACTGTAAGCCCTCCGATGTTCAAAAATACATCCCCGTTCTAATATAGTCCTTTGTGATGATCAGACTGGGGACATTAGCTACCAGGGACTCTGCTGGTTTCGATTGGACTACACAGTTACACAATCACAGTGAGGGTAGAACCTCTCGTTAATTGCACCTCTTTCCAAATCCACATCCTATGGGTTTCATATGCGAGAGGTTACAGGCCTTTATAGTTTCCCGAGTTTGGTCTTCGACAGGTACGGGGATCCTGTCTGCATTGTGGGATGGCTCTGTTCTGATGTCGTAATGTAAGCACAGGAGCCATGTTCGTGTGGTTTATGACGGGGACTGGTTTCCCTGTTGGAGCAGCGGATGGGGCAGGGGAAGGGCAGGGGGGAGAGGCGCGAAGGATAAAGGAGGGCCACAGGGAGGGGAGGGGGGAGCCACAGGGGAAACGAAGGCGGGGCCGCCCACAGAGGAGGGGAACGGGAAGAGAGCGAGAAGAAGAACCAAGAAGAAAGCAGAGGAAGAAGAGCAAGAAGAAGGCAGGAGAAGAGCAAGAACAAGAAGCAGAGAAGAAAGGAAGGCAAAGAAAAAGGGAAGAAGAAGAAGAATAAGCAGGAGGAGAGCAAGAAGAAGAAGAAGAAGCAGAGAACAGCAAGAAGAAGAAGAAGAAGCCCGACCCGAAGGAGGGGGTGGGCAAAAAGGGGGGGAAAAGGAAAGTGGGTTGAAAAAGAAGGGAAAGGAGAAGAGGAAGAGCAAAGAAGAAGAAGAAAGAAGCAGAGAAGAGCAAGAAGAAGAAGCAGGAAGAGCAAGCAAGAAAAGCAGAGAAGAGCAAGAAGCAGAATGAAGAAGAAGCGAGGAAGAGCAAGAAGAAGAACGAAGAAGCATGAGAAGAGCAGGAGAAGACGGAAGAAGCAGAGAAGAGCACGAAGAAGAAGAGAAGCAGAGAAGAGCAAGAACAAAAGCATGCAGATAGAGAGCAAGAAGAAGAGAAGAAGAAGAAGCAGAGAAGAGCAGAAGGACAGAAGTACATTTAATTGTTATGAAAGAGCAAGAAGAAGAAGCAGAGAACGCGCGCAAGAAGAAGAAGAAGAAGCATGAGGAAGAGACAAGAAGAAGAAGAAGACGACAGAGGAAGAGCAAGAAGAAGAAGGAAGAAGCAGAGCAGTGAGCAGAGAAGAAGAGAGCAGAGGAAGGAGAGCAAGCAGAACAAGAAGCAGAAGTGAAGATGCAAGAAGAACAAGAATGTCAGAGGAAGAAGAGCAAAGAGAAGAAGAAGAAGCAGAGAAGAGCAAGAAGGAGAAGCAAGAACAGCAAGAGAAGAGAAGAAGCAGCGAAGAGCAAGAAGAAGAAGAGACGAAGGCCGGAGGAAGATGCAAGAAGAAGAAGAAGCAAGCAGAGAAGAGCAAGAAGAAGAAGCACGAGAAGAGCAAGAAGAAGAAGAAGAGGCAGAGAAGAGCAAGAAGAAGAAGCAGAGAAGAGACAAGCAGAAAAGAAGAAGCAGAGAAGAGCAAGAAACACGAAGCAGAAGGAGAAGAGCAAGAAGAGAAGAGAGAAGAAGCAAGAAGAGCAAGAACACAGAAGCGAAGATAAAGAGCAAGAAGAAGAAGAAGAAGAAGCAGAGAAGAGCAAAGAAGATAGGAAGAAGAAGAAGAGAAGAGCAGAAGAAGAAGTCATGAGGAAGAGCAAGCAGAAGAAGAAGAAGCGAGTAAGAGCAGAAAGAAGCAGAGAAGAGCCAAGAAGAAGAAGAAGGGGGGGAAGGGGGCAGAGAAGAGCAAAGAACAAGAAGCCGAAGACAGGAGAGCAAGAAGAAGAAGAAAGAAGAAGCGAGAAGAGCACGAACCAAGAAGCAGAAGCTTAGAAGAGCAAGAAGAAGAATACGAAGACGCAGGAGAAGAGCAAGAAGAAGAAGAAGAATGCAGGAGAAGACAAGAAGAAGAAGGCAGAGAAGAGCAAGAAGAAGAAGAAGAAGCAGAGAAGAGCAAGGAACAAGAAGAAGAAGAAGGAAAGCAAGAAGAAGAAGAAGAAGAAGAAGAAGGCTAGAAAGCAGCAAGAAGAAGGAAGAAGACGCAGAGTAAGAGTCAAGAAGAAGAAGAGAGAAGATGCAAGAAGAAGCAAGAAGAAGCAGGAAGAGCAAGAACAAGACGCGAAGAAGTAAGAGCACGAGAAGAGAGAAGGAAGAAGAGCAAGAGAAGAAGAAGAAGCAGAGAAGAGCAAAGAAAATAATCAGGAGGTAGAGCAAGAAGATAGAGAAGAAGCAGAGAAAGCAAGAACACGAAGCAGAAGAAGAAGAGCAGAAGAAGAGAAGGAAAAGAAGCAGAGGGAAGAGCAAGAAGAGTTAAGAAGAAGCAGAGAAGAGCAAGAAGAAGAAGAGAGAAGAGCAAGAAGACGAAAGAAGAAGCAGAGATAGAGCAAGAAGAAGAAGCAGAGGAGAGCAAGAAGAAGAAGAAGATAGCAGAGGAAGAGCACGAAGAAGAAGAAGAAGACGAAGCAGAGAAAGACAGAAGAAGTAAGACGCAGAGGTAAGAGGCAGAAGAAGAATGAAGAAAGAACAGAGAAGACAAGAAGAAAAGAAGAAGCAGAGAAGAGCAAGACGAAGAAGAAGGAAGAGAGAAGAGCTAAGAACAAGAACAGAAGAAGAAGAGCCAGAAAAGGAAGAAGGAAGGAGAAGCATGGAGAAGAGCAAGAAGGAAGAAGAAGAAGCGAGAAGAGCAAGAAAAGTAAGGCAGGGAAGCGCAAGAGAAGAAGAAAGAAGCAGAGAAGAGCAAAAAGAAGCAGAAGAAGAAGAGCAAGAAGAAGAAGATAGAAGAAGAAGACAGCAGGAGAAGAGCAAAAGAAGAAGAAGAAGAGAAGGAAAGCAAGAAGTAAGAAGAAGAGAAGAAGAGAGAAGAGCAGAAGGAAGAAGAAGAAGCAGGAAAAGATGCAAGAAGAAGAAGCAAGAACAGAGAGAAGAGCAAGAAGAAGGAGAACAAACCAAAGAGCAGGAGGAAGAAGAGTCAAGGAAAGAACAGGAACTAGTCAGAGGAAGAAGAGCAAGAAGAACAAGAAGCAGAGGCAGAAGAGCAGAAGGAACCAGGAGAGGAAGGAGAGGAAGAGAGCAAGAAAACAGGAAAGCGAGGAAGAAGAACAAGAAGGAACAGGAAGCAGAGGAGAGAAGAACAAGCAGAACAGGAGGAGAGAAGAGAGAGCCAAGAAGGAACAAGAACAGGAGGTAGAAGGGCAATAGAACAGGAACGCACGAGGAGGAACGAAGAACAAGAGCAGAGGAGGAAGCAGAGCAAGAGAAAAACAAGAAGAGAGGAAGACGAAGCAAGAAACAGGAAGCAGAGAAGAAGAGGCAAGAAGACAAGAAGCAGAGTAAGAAGAACCATAATGAAGATGAAGAAGAGCAAGAGAGAACAGGAAGCAGATGAAGGAAGAGCAAGAAGAAAGGAAGTCATAGGAAGGAAGAGCAAGAAGAACAATCAGCATATAATAATATCCAAGAATAACAGTAATCATATGGAATAATATGCCAAGAAGAACAGGACGATAGAAGAAGAGCAAGAAGAACAAGAACAGAGGAAGAAGAGCAAGAAAGAACAGCCGAAGCAGGAGGAAGAAGAGCAAGACCGACAGGGAAGCAGAGGAAGAAGAGCAAGAATGAAAAAGAAGCAATAGGAATAAGAAGACAAGAAGAGAGGAAGAGAGCAGAAGAACAAGAAGCAGAGGAGAGAGCAAGAAGAAACATAGAAGCAGAGGAAGAAGACACAAGACAGAAAAGAAGCAGAGGAAGAAGAAAAAGAATAACAATGAAGGAGACGGAAGAAGAGCAGGAAGAACAGAATCAGACGGAAGAAATAGCAAGAATAACAAGTAAGAGCAGAGGCAGAAAGCAAGAAGAACAGTAATCAGAGGAATGAAGAGCAAGAAGAGACAGGAATAGAGGAAGAAGAGCAAGAAGAACAAAGGAGCAGAAAGTAAAACAAGAAGAACAAGAAGAACGAGGAAGAATGAGCAAGAATAACAATGCACAGATGAATAAGATGTCAAGAAGAAACAGACGTCATATGAAAGAAGTCGTCACGAAGAACAAGAATCTTTATAAAATCAATTAATAAACATAGAATCATAGTAATAAGATGCAATAAGACGAAGCATATTCATCAGATCAATAAGTAACAGTAATTCATAGTAATAATAACAATAATCAAGTAATAATATCAAAAACCAGTATCATATTAATAATATCCAATAATAACAGTAATATTATTAATATATCAAATAATAACCGTAATATATTAATAATAGCAATTAATAAACAGTAATTATACGAGCAATGATATTAATATGATTACTGTATTTTGATATTTTAATATGATACTGTTATTTTGAATTATTATATGAATTGTTATTATTGATATTCATATGATTACTGTTATTATGATATTAATATGACTACTGTTATATTGATATTATTATATAATTACGTTATGTATTGTTATTATAATATGATGCTAATGTTATTATGATATTTTAATATGATATTGTACTTATTGATATTATTATATAATTATGTATTATTGATATTATTATGATTATGTTATTATGGTATTATTAATCTGATTATTGTTATATTGATATTAATAATATGATTACTGTTATTATGATATTATTAATATGATTACTGTTATATTGAGTATTATTATATAATTATGTTATTATTGATATATTAATATGGTTATGTTATTTTTGAGATTATAATATAATTATTGTTATATTGATATTAATATCGATTAAGGTTAGTATTGATAGATTAACTATCTTTACTGTTATTATTTTAGGAGGAAGAGGAGGAAGGGGAGGAGGGAGAGGAGGAAGGGATGGACGGGAGAGGGAGATGAAGAGGAGGACGGGGATGAGGGAGAGGAGGAACGGAGGAGGGGGAGGAGGGAGAGGAGTGAAGAGGAGGAGGGGGAGGGGGAGAGGAGGAAGAGAAGGACTGGGAGGAGGGAGAGGAGGGAATAGGATGAAGGGGAGAGGGATAGTAGGAAGATGAGGACGGGGAGGAGTGAGAGGAGGAAGAGGAGGACGGGGAGGAGGGAGAGGAGGAAGATAAGGACTGGGGATGATGGAGAGGAGAAGAGGAGGACGGGGAGGAGGAGAGATGAAGAGGAGGACGGGTAGGAGGGAAGTAGGAAGAGGAGGACGGGGAAGGAGGGAGAGGAGGATGAGAGGAGGGGGAGGAGGAGAGGGATGAAGAGGGGGGGGGGTTAGGAGGAGGGAGAGGGAAGAGGAGGAGGGGGAGGAGGACAGGAGGAAGAGGAGATGGGGAGAGGGAGATGAGGAAGAATGGAGGGTGACTGAGGGGGAGGACGGAATAGGAGGAGGGGGAGGGCGAGGAGAGGAAGAGCAAGATGAGAAGAAGGAGACGAGCAATAAGAGCAAGAAAGAACAAGAAGACTAAGAAGAGCCAAGGACGAACAAGAAAGCAGAGGAAGAATAGCAAGTCAGAACAAGTAAAAGCAGAGGAAGAAGAACAAGGAAAGAACACGCATGCAGAGGAAGAAGCGCAATAAGAACACAAATGAAGCAGATTGAATAAGATCAAGAATAACAAGGTGTTGGAATAATATTGATAAGGACCAATGTAAGATTAATAGCTTGTGGAAATGCTGTAAAAACCCTTAAAGATATTATATTCTAAAGATTTCATGGGGAAACATTGGTAATTCCAGACGTCCTGTTACTTATTTGACTAATAAGTAAGAATCACTTTTAATCATTTTTCAGCCACTCCCTCTTTGAGCACATACCCATACCGGTCCGCCCCGACCATCCACAGAGCAAAACGTCTCCTCACCAAGTACTAACGATCTGCTTAATGCTAATCTAAAGGCCACTATAACTTATTCGGCTTGAACTGTCTCAGCCTTTATACAGTGATACCCTTTACTGCTTCACATCTTATACTCCCTGGGTATCAAGGGGTGTCTTCACTCTCTTGGTGTCCTCCACCTCTCAGGTAGGACGTTCAGTGTTTCCCATTCTGGCTCCAATCCCCACTCTCCCCCTGATAATGAAGTGAACCTGATCTTAGCACAGCTCTGTGTAATGTATTTCTCAATATCGCAGCTTTAATAGTTACACTTACAGAAACAACATAGTACAGAGTTGCAGGGGGAGGATAATGAAGTGAACCTGATCTTAGCACAGCTCTGTGTAATGTATTTCTCAATATCACAACTTTAATAGTTACACTTATAGAAATAACATAGTACAGAGCTGCAGGGGGAGGATAATGACGTGAACCTGATCTTAGCACAGCTCTGTGTAATGTATTTCTCAATATCGCAGCTTTAATAGTTACACTTACAGAAACAACATAGTACAGAGCTGCAGGGGGAGGATAATGAAGTAGTGAACCTGATCTTAGCACAGCTTCGTGTAATGTATTTCCAATATCACAACTTTAATAGTTACACTTATAGAAATAAATAACAAGTACAGAGCTGCAGGGGGGAGGATATGAAGTGAACCTGATCTTAGCACAGCCTCTGTGTATGTATTTATCAATATCACAACTTTAATAGTTACACTTATAGAAATAACATAGTAAAGAGCTGCAGGGGGAGGATAATGAAGTGAAACCTGATCTAGCACAGCTCTGTGTAATGTATTTATCAATATCACAACTTTAATAGTTACACTTATAGAAATAACATAGTACAGAGCTGCAGGGGGAAGGATAATGAGTGAACTAATCTTAGCACAGCTCGTGTACAATGTTTTCAATATCACAACTTAATAGTTACACTTATAGAAAGAAATTAGTACAGAGCTGCAGGGGAGAGACTGAATGAAGTTGAACTGCTCTTAGCACAGCCCTGCTAATGTTTATTTTAGGTACCCATTTAATGGTGCAGGGTTGCTGATGCAGTGAAAAACATGTAGGGACACTTATTAAAACACTTGAAGATATCGGGGCTTAGTTTACAGCCTGCAAATTGCTCATAACATACAGCACAAGACTAGGGTTGCCACCTTTGCCTTCAAGACCCAACACGTACGGAAATCTCCCTGCTGGCTCAGGGCCATCTCGCTATTGAGCGCATATGAGACAATGATGCAGAGTGCCCACCCTTCTGTGGCCCAAGGAAGCAACATTTCAATAGGGGAAAGGGGGGGGGGGGGAGTTGGGGGTGAGTTTGGGGGTGGAACATGTGCATGTCCGGAGGCGGAGCTAAAGCCAGAGAAGGAGGATAGAGCAAGTATCCAACCAAGACAGTGCACTGAAAAATGTATCCACTGCCGTGGCGTGAATCACACGGCGCGAGACTCTCTCTGACCTGTCACATGATTGTGTGGGGGGTGGGTTGTGGCGGGGGCAGAGACCCATGATGCAGAGACACCCCGGCCACTCAGGACACAACCAGCTTTTGCCTTCCTTGACTGACTTGTAAGTATTTACAAGTCTATGGGGGTATATTTGTGTAAGTCTGTGGGACTGGGCAAGGGGACATATTTTTATGTGCCAGTCTATAAGGGCTGGGCAAAGGGCCATCTTTGTCTACCAGCCTTTCAAGGCTGGGCAAGGGGTATCTTGTGTACAGCCTTTCAAGGCTGGGCAAGGGGGCATCTTATGTGTTACCAGCTTTCAAGGCTGGCAAGGGTGGCATCTTGTGTAACCAGCCTTTTAAGGCTGGCAAGGGGATCTTGTGTACCAGCCTTTCAAGGCTGGGCAAGGGGGCATCTTATGTGTACCAGCCTTTCAAGGCTTGGCAAGGGGGATTTATGTGTACCAGCCTTTCAAGGCTGGGCAAGGGGGCATCTTATGTGTACCACCTTTCAAGGGCTGGGAAGAGGGCATCTTATGTATATCAGCCTTTCAGGCTGGGAAGGGGGCATCTTAGTGTACCAGCCTTTCAAGGCTGGGCAGTGGGCATTTTGTGTACCCGCCTTTCAAGCTGAGGCTGGGCAAGGGGGCATAATGTGTACCAGCCGTTCAGGCTGGGCAAGGGGGCATCTTGTGTACCAGAATTTCCAAGGATGGGCAAGGGGGCATCTTTGTGTACCAGCCTTTCAAGGCAGGGACTGGCAGCTTTCAAGGCTGGGCAAGGAGCATCTTGTGTATCAGCCTTTTCAAGGATGGGCAAGAGGGCATCTTATGGTATATCAGCCTTTCAAGGCTGGGCAACGGGGGCATCTTATGTGTACAAGCCTTTCAAGGCTGGGCAAGGGGCTTTTGTGTACCAGCCTTTCAAGCTGAGGCTGGCAAGGGGGCTCATATATGTGTACAGCCGTTCAAGGCGGGCAAGGGGGCATCTTGGACAATTGGGGCAGGGGCATCTTATGTGTACCCAGCCTTTTCAAGGTGGGCAAGGGGGTATCTTGTGACAGCCTTTCAGGCTGGCAAGGGGCATCTTGTGTACAGCCTTTCAAGGATGGGCAAGGGGGCATCTTATGTGTACCAGCCTTTCAAGGCTGGGCAAGGTGGTATCTTGTGTATCAGCCTTTCAAGGATGGGCAAGGGGCATCTTGTGGTACAGCCTTCAAGGCTGGGCAAGGGGGTTTTGTGTACAGCCTTTCAAGGCTGGGCAAGGGTCATCTTGTGTATCAGCCTTTCAAGCTGGGCAAGGGGATATTCTTATGTGTTACCAGCCTTTCAAGGCTGGGCAGGGGGTATCTTGTGTACGCTTCAAGGCTGGGCAGGGATATCTGTGTATCAGCATCAAGGCTTGCAGGGGGCTCTTTACACTACTGGGCAGAGGGCATCTTATGTGTACCAGCCTTTCAAGGCTGGGCAGAGAGGGATCTTATGTTACCAGCCTTTCAAGGCGGGCAAGGGGCATCTTATGTTACCCAGCCTTTCAAGGCTGGGCAAGAGGATCTTGTGTACCAGCCTTTCAAGGATGGGCAAGAGGGCATCTCGATGTATACCAGCCTTTCAAGGCTGGGCAAGGGGGGCATCTTATGTGTACCAGCCTTCAAGGCTGGCAAAGGGGCACTCTTATGTAACCAGCCTTTCAAGGCTGGCAAGGGGTCTATGTGTACCGCTTCAAGCGGGCAGAGGGCTTGTGTGTCCAACTGTCAAGGCTGGGCAGAGGGCATTATGTATACCAGCCTTAAGGCTGGGCAAGGGGGCATCTTATGTGTACCAGCCTTTCAAGGCTGGGCAGTGGGCATTTTGTGTACCAGCCTTTCAAGGCTGAGGCTGGGCAAGGGGGCATATTATGTGTACCAGCCTTCAAGGCGGGCAACGGGGGCATCTTGTGTAACCAGATTTCAGGATGGCAAGGGGGCATCTTATGTGTACCAGCCTTTCAAGGCGGACAAGGGGGCATTTGTGTAACAGCATTTCAAGGCTGGGCAAGGGAGCATCTTGTGATCAGCCTTTCAAGGTGGGCAAGGGGCATCTTATGTTACCAGCCTTTCAAGGCTGGGCAAGGGGGGTATTTTAGTGTACCGCTTTCAAGGCGCAAGCGGGCATCTTAGTGTGCCAGCCTTCAAGGCTGGCAAGCGGGCATTATGTGTACCAGCCTATCAGATGGGCAGGGGTCTTAATTGACCAGCCTTCAGGCAGGGCAAGGGGCACCATATGTACAGTGTGTAAAAGTGGGCAAGGGGCACCATTAAATGTTACCAGTTACACTGTGGGGAATTATGTCCAGCCATTCTTGGGCAGTATAAATGTGCCAGTCATTACTGTGAGCACCATTAAATGACCAGTTACACTGTGGGCCACTATGGTCACTGTGGGCATTAATGTACCAGCTTTACTGTGGGCGCCATTAAATATACCAGTCACCACTAAGGGCACTATTAAATGCTCCAGTCACACTGTGGGTACTATTAATGTAACAGTCACACTCACTGTGAGCAACAGTTATACAGTCACTGTAAGCATTTTCTCTATGTAACAGGTAACGTGTGGACAATATTTTATGAACCAGTCACACTGTGGGCAGTATTATATGTAACATTCACACTGTGGGCAGTATTATATGTAATGTTCACACTGTGGGCAGTATTATATGTAACGTTCACACTGTGGGTAGTATTATATGTAACATTCACACTGTGGGCATATTATATGTAACGTTCACACTGTGGGCAGTATTATATGTAACGTTCACACTGTGGGCAGTATTAGGATTATATGTAACGTTCACACTGTGGGCAGTATTATATGTAACGTTCAAACTGTGGGTAGTATTATATGTAACGTTCACACTGTGGTAGTCAGTATTATATGTAACATTCACACTGTGGGCAGTATTATTGTAACGTGCACCTGTGGGCGTATAATGTAACGTTACACACGTGGGCAGTATTATATGTAACTTCACCTGTGGGCAGTATTATAGTAACGTTCACACTGTGGGCAGTATTATATGTAACGTTCACACTGTGGGCAGTATTATATGTACGTTCACACTGTGGGCAGTATTATATGTAACGTTCACGCTGTGGGCAGTATTATATGTTAACGTTCACACTGTGGGCAGTTTATATGTAACGTTCACACTGTGGGCAGTATTATATGTAACGTTCACACTGTGGGCGTATTATATGTAACGTTCACACTGTGGGTAGTATTATATGTAACATTCACACTGTGGGCAGTATTATAGTAACTTCACACTGTGGGCAGTATTATATGTAAAGTTCACACTGTGGGCAGAATTTATTGTAACATCACCTGTGGGCAGTATTATATGTAACGTTCACACTGTGGCAGTATTATATGTAACGTTCACACTGTGGGCAGTATTATATGTAACGTTCACACTGTGGGCAGTATTATATGTAACGTTCACACTGTGGGCAGTATTATATGAACGTTCACACTGTGGGCAGTATTATATGTACATTCACACTTGTGGCAGTATTATATGTAAGTTCACACTGTGGGCAGTATTATAGTAACGTTCACACTGTGGGCAGTATTATATGTAACATTCACACTGTGGCAGTATTATTGAACATTACACTGTGGCAGTATTATATGTAACATTCACACTGGTGGAGTATTATATGTAACGTTCACACTGTGGGCAGTATTATATGTAACGTTCACATGTGGGCAGTATGATATGTACTTCCACTGTGGGCGTATTATGTAACAATTCACACTGTGGGTAGTATTATATGTAACGTTCACCTGTGGGCAGTATTATATGTAACGTTCACACTGTGGGCAGTGGATATGAAACATTCACACTGTGGGTAGTATTATATGTACGTTCACGCTGTGGGCAGTATTATATGTAACATTCACACTGTGCTTGTGAAGGTTCTCATTCATCAGGTCTGGTAAATCTGTGTATTCAATAGATCAACTGGACTTGAAATGTAGTTCTTGAAGACGTTTCGCTCGTATCCGACTGGCTTTCTCAATTCAGAATGACTTGTACAAGAATCTGGCAATTATGTACCCTGGAAAATCCCAATTAGCATATCACAGCCAGGTGTTAAGGGTGTGATTAGATAGTGGCTAAGAGGTGTTATAGGAACGCCCAGAGTAAGGTGTTAAAACAGCATTGTACATGGCACAGTTGGTGTCGAACCCCCCCACCTCTATTTAGGCTTGGTTTCTTTGTTTCACATAAATGGCCTCCTTAACACTCTCTTGAACCAGTACGTTCCTTCGCCAGTATGTTAACATTACAATACTTCAAGGATGTCCTCTTATATCCTTAAGATGAATACCAACTGAGTATGTAATGTTAACATACTGGCGAAGGAACGTGACTGGTTCAAGAGAGGTGTTAAGGAGGCCATTTATGTGAAATAAAGAAACCAAGCCTAAATAGAGGTGGGGGGTTCGACACCAACTGTCTGCCATGTACAATGCTGTTTTAACACCTTACTCTGGGCGTTCCTATAACACCTCTTAGCCACTATCTAATCACACCCTTAACACCTGGCTGTGATATGCTAATTGGAGTTTCCAGGGTACATAATTGCCACAGATTCTTGTACAAGTCATTCTGAATTGAGAAAGCCAGTCGGATGACTAGCGAAACGTCTTCAAGAACACATTTCAAGTCCAGTTGATCTAATGAATACAACAGATATTCACACTGTGGGCAGTATTACAGTTAGATGTAACATTCACACTGTGGGTAGTATTATATGTAACGTCATGCATGTGGGCCAGTTTATATGTAACGTTCACACTGTGGGCAGTATATTATAGTAACGTTCACGACTGTGGGCAGTATTATATGTAACGTTCACACTATGGGCAGTATTACAGTATTGTAACATTCACACTGTGGGTAGTATTATAGTAACATTCACGCTGTGGGCCAGTATTATATTGTAACGTTCACACTGTGGCAGTATTATATGTAACGTTCACAGTGGGCAGTATTATATGTAACGTTCACACTGTGGCAGTATTATATGTAACGTTCATATGTACGTTCTGGGCAGTATTATATGTAACGGTCAACTGTGGCAGATTATATGTAAGGGCACGATATTACACACTGTGGGCAGTATTACAGTATATGTAACATTCACACTTTGGGTAGTATTATATGTAACGTTCACGCTGTTGGCAGTATTATATGTAACGTTCACACTGTGGGCAGTATTATATGTAACGTTCACACTGTGGGCAGTATTACAGTATATGTAACATTCACACTGTGGGTAGTATTATATGTACGTTCACGCTGTGGTCAGTATTATATGTAACGTTCACATGTGGGGCAGATTATATGTAACGTTCACACTGTGGGCTATATATATGTAACGTTTCACACTGTGGGCAGGTATATGAATCACCGTAGGCATATTATATGTAACGTTCACACTGTGGGCTCAGTATTATATGTAACGTCACAACTGTGGGCAGTATTATATGTAACGTTCATACTGTGGCAGTATTATATGTAACGTTCACACTGTGGGCAGTATTATATGTAACGTTCACACTGTGGGCAGTATTACAGTATATGTAACATTCACACTTTGGGTAGTATATATTGTAACGTTCACGCTGTGGTGCAGTCTATTAAACTGTTACGTCAAGTGTGGGCGTATTATATGTAACGTTCACACTGTGGGCTATGTATACGTATATGTACATTCACACTGTGGGTAGTATTATAGTAACGTTCACGTGTGGTCAGTATTATATGTAACATTCAACACTGGGGCAGTATTATATGTAACGTTCACACTGTGGGCAGTATTGATAGTAACGTGTCCACTGTGGTAGTTATTATATGTAACGTTCACATGTGGGCAGTATATAACGTCATCACTGTGGGAGTATTATTGTAACGTTCACACTGTGGCAGTATTATATGTAACGTTCACACTGTGGGCAGTATTACAGTATATGTAAATTCACACTGTGGGTAGTATTATATGTAACGTTCACACTGGGGGCAGTATTATATGTAACGTTCACACTGTGGGGCAGTATATATGTAACGTTCACACTGTGGGCAGTATTATATGTAACGTTCACACTGTGGGCAGTATTATATGTAACGTTCACATGTGGCATATTTATGTAACTCACACTGTGGGCAGTATTATATGTAACATTCACACTGGGGCAGTATATAGTAACATTCCACACTGTGGGCAGTATTATATGAACATCACACTGGGGCAGTATTACAGTAATGTAACGTTCACACTGTGGCAGTATTATATGTAACGTTCACACTGTGGTGCAGTATATATGTACATTACATTTCTATTCGCCGTAAGTAACTTCATTGGGTTACAGTATTATATGTACGTCACATGTGGGCAGTATTATATGTAACGTTCACACTGTGGGCAGTATTATATGTAACGTTCACACTGTGGGCAGTATATATATGTAAGTTCACACTGTGGGCAGTATTACAGTATATGTAAACATTACACTGTGGGTAGTAGTATATGTAACATTACACTGTGGGCAGTCTTATATGTACGTTCACATTTGGGCAGTATTATATTAAGTTCACACTGTGGCAGTATATATGTAAGTTCACACGTGGGCAGTATAAAAATCCGATTTCAAGGATGGCAAGGGGGCATCTTGTGTACCAGCCTTTCAAGGCTGGACAACGGGGGCACTTGTGTAACAGCATTTCAAGGGGGCAAGGGAGCATCTTGTGTATCAGCCTTTCAAGGCTGGGCAAGGGGGCATCTTATGTGTACCACCTTCAAGTGGGCAAGGGGGTATTTATGTGTACCAGCCTTTCAAGGCTGGGCAAGCGGGCATTTGTGTGCCAGCCTTTCAAGGCTGGGCAAGCGGGCATCTTATGGTGCCAGCCTTTAAGACTGGGCAAGGGGCATCTTATGTGTCCAGCTTTCGAGGCGGAAGGGGCATCTTATATGTACCAGCCTTTCAAGGCAGGGCAAGGGGCACAACATATGTACCAGTGTGTCAAAGGTGGGCAATGGGCACTATTAAATGTGCCAGTTACACTGTGGGCCGCATGAATGTATCTGTCGCTCCGTGGGCACTATAAAATGTACCAGTACACTGTGGGCATAATTTAATGTACCAGCCATTCGTGGGCAGTATTATATGTAACGTTCACACTGTGGGCAGTATTCAGTGATTATATGTAACGTTCACACTGTGGGCAGTTATTACAGTATATGTGTAACATTCACACTGTGGGTAGTATTATATGTAACGTTTAACGTGTGGGCAGTATTATATGTAACGTTCACATGTGGGCAGTATTATATGTAACATTCACCGTGGGCAGTAGTTATATTAACGTTCACACTGTGGGCGATATTATAGTAGTCACGTGTGGGAGCATATTATATGTAACGTTCACCACTGTGGGCATATTATATGTAGCATCACACTGTGGCAGTTCAGTATTTATATGTAACGTTCCACTGTGGGCAGTATTATATGTAACGTTCACATGTGGGCAGTATTATATGTAACGTTCACACGTGGGCGAGTATTATATGTAAGTTCACACGTGGGCGTCAGTATTATATGTAACGTTCACACTGTGGGCAGTATATATTATTATTGTAACGTTCACACTGTGGGCAGTCTTTAAGTATATGAACATTCACACTGTGGGTAGTATTATATGTAACGTCACACTGTGGCAGTATTATATGTAACGTTCACACAATGTGCCGGCAGTATTAATGTAACGTTCACACTGTGGGCAGTATTATTGTAACGTTCACACTGTGGGCAGTATTATATGTACGTTCACACTGTGGCATATAATGAACGTCACACTGTGGGCAGTATTATATGTAACGTTTACATGTGGGCAGTATTATATGTAAAAAATTCACACTGTGGGCACGTAATATGTAACATTCACACTGTGGGCAGTATTATATGTAACAACATCACATGTGGGCAGTATTGTATATATGTAACGTTCACACTGTGGGCAGTATTATATGTAACGTTCACACGTGTGGGGAGTCAGTAGTATTTTACCGTATATGTACAATTCACCACTGGGGTAGTATTATAGTGTAAGTTCACACTGTGGGCAGTATTATTATGTAACATTCCACACTGTGGGCAGTATATTATATGTAACGTTCACATGTGGGCAGTATATGTAACGTTTCACACTGTGGGCAGTATTATATGTAAGTTCACACTGTGGGCTAGTATTATATGTAACATTCACAATGGGGGCAGTATTATGTAACATTCACACATCGTGGGCCAGTAGTATTAGTATATGTAACATCACACTGTGGGCAGAGTATATGTAAGTCAACGGGGCGTATTATATGTAACGTTCACACGGTGGGCAGTAAGTAGTATTATATGTAACGTTCACACTCACTGTGGGCAGTATTACAGTATATGTAACATTCACACTGTGGGTAGGGGTAGTAATTATATAGTACGTTTCACACACACTGTGGGCAGTAAGTATTATATGTAACGTTCACACTGTGGGCCAGTATTTATGTACTTCACATGTGGGCAGTATTATAGTAACGTTCACACTGTGGGCAGTTTTATATGTAACGTTCACACTGTGGGCAGTATTATATGTAAATTCCCACACTGTGGGCAGTATATTATATGTAACGTTCACACTGTGGGCAAGTATATATGTAACATTCACACTGTGCGGCAGTAGTTAGTATATATGTAACTTCACACTAGGCTGTCATGTGGGCGTATACAGGAGTAGTTATTAAGTATATGTAACATTCAACTGTGGGCAGTAGTATTATATGGAACGTTCACACGTGGGCAGTAAGTAATTATATGTAACGTTCACACTGTGGGCCGTATGTACGTGGGCAGGAGCGTTCACACTGTGGGCAGTCAGTATTATATTGTAACGTTCACACCTGTGGGCAGTTCAGTATTTTATTGTAACATTCACACTGTGGGCAGTATTATATGTAAAACATTCACACGTGTGGCAGTAGAGTATTACAGTATATGTAACATTCACACTGTGGGTAGTATTATATGTAACGTTCACACGGTGGGCAGTATTATATGTAACGTTCACACTTGTGGGGCAGTTATAGTAGTCATATTAGTATGTAACGATTCACACACTGTGGGCAGTATTAGTCGTATATTAAGTTAGATTCCAGTATATGTAACATTCACACTGTGGTGTGCAGTATTATATGAAGTTCACATCAAGCTGTGGGCAGTATATATGTAACGTTCACACTTGTGGGCAGTCAGTATATATGTAACGTTCACACTGTGGGCAGTATGTAATGTGGCAGTATTATATGTAACATTCACACTGTGGGCAGTATTATATGTAACATTCACACTGTGGGCAGTATTACAGTATATGTAACATTCACACTGTGGGCAGTATTATATGTAACGTTCACACGGTGGGCAGTATTATATGTAACGTTCACACTGTGGGCAGTATTATATGTAACGTTCACACTGTGGGCAGTATTACAGTATATGTAACATTCACACTGTGGGGAGTATTATAGTACGTTCACACTGTGGGCAGTATTTATATGTAACGTTCACCACTGTGGGCAGTATTATATGTAACGTTCACACTGTGGGGCAGTTATTATATGTAACGTTCACACGGTGGGCAGTATTATATGTAACGTTCAACTGTGGGCAGTATTATATAGTAACGTTCACACTGTGGGCAGTATTATATGTAACGTAACACTGTGGGCAGAGTATTATATGTAACATTCACACGTGGGCAGTTATTATATGTAACATTTCACACTGTGGGCAGTATTACAGTATATGTAACATTACAATGTGGGCAGTATTATATTAACGTTCACACTGTGGGCAGTATTATATGTAACGTTCACACTGTGGGCAGTATTATATGTAACGTTCACACTGTGGCAGTACTTAGTATTACAGTATAGTATGTTATTAACATTCACACTGTGGGAGTATTATATGTTAACATTCACACGTGTGTGGGCAGATTATAGTAACGTTCACACTGTGGGCAGTATTATATGTAACGTTACACTGTGGGCAGTATTATATGTAAACATTCACACTGTGGGCAGTATTATATGTAACGTTACACTGTGGGCAGTATTAATTATGTAACGTTACACGTGGGCAGTATTATATTGTAACATTCACACTGGGAGTCTGTAGTATTATATGAACATTCACACTGTGGGCAGTATCATATATGTAACATTCACACTTGTGGGCAGTCAGATAGATATGTAACGTTCACACTGGTGGGCAGTATTATATGTAACGTTCACACTGTGGGCAGTATTATATTGTAACGTGTCACACTGTGGGCAGTTTCAGTTAGGAAATTCACATGTGGGTAGTATGTTATATGTAACATTCACACTGTGGGGTTAGTATATATGTACATTCACACTGTGGGCATAAGTATTATATGAACGTTCACACTGTGGGCAGTATATATTGTAACGTTCACAGTGGGCAGTTCAGTATTATGTAACGTTCACACTGTGGGCAGATTATATGTAACGTTCACACTGGGCAGTATTATATGTAACGTTCCACACTGGGGGCAGTATTATATGTTAACGTCACTGTGGGCAGTATTATATGTAACGTTCACACTGTGGGCAGTATTATATGAACGTTCACACTGTGGGCCAGATTATATGTAACGTTCACGCTGTGGGCAGTTTATTATATGTAACGTTCACACTGTGGGTAGTATTATAGTAACATTCACACTGGGCGTGGCAGTATTATATGTAACGTTCACACTGTGGGCAGTATTAAAATATCCGAATTTCAAGGATGGGCAAGGGGCATCTTATGTGTACCAGCCTTTCAAGGCTGGACAAGGGGGCATCTTGTGTAACAGCATGTCAAGGCTGGGCAAGGGAGCATCTTGTTTGTGTATCAGCCTTTCAAGGCTGGGCAAGGGGGCATCTTATGTGTACCAGCCTTTCAAGGCTGGGCAAGGGGGTATTTTATGGTACCAGCCTTTGAAGGCTGGGCAAGCGGGGCATCTTATGTGTGCCAGCCTTTCAAGTGGGCAAGGGGCGGGCATCTTAATGTGCCAGCTTTCAAGACTGGGCAAAGGGGGCATCTTATGTGTACCAGCCTTTTGGAGGCTGGGCAAGGGGCATTCTTATATGTACCAGCCTTTCAAGGCAGGGCAAGGGGGCACAACATATGTACCAGTGTTGTAAAAGGTGGGCAATGGGGCATGGCACATTAAATGTGCCAGTTACACTGTGGGCAGCATTGAATGTATCTGTCGCTCCGTGGGCACTATAAAATGTACCAGTTACACTGTGGGCATAATTTAATGCACCAGCCATTCTGTGGGCAGTATTATATGTAACGTCACACTGTGGGCAGTATTATATGTAACGTTCACACTGTGGGCAGTATTACAGTATATGTAACATTCACACTGTGGGTAGTATTATATGTAACTTCACGCTGGGGCAGTATTTATGTAACGTTCACGCTGTGGCAGGATTATATGTACGTTACGTGTGGGCAGTATTATATGTAACGTTCACGCTGTGGGCAGTATTATATGTAACGTTCACGCTGTGGGCAGTATTATATGTAACGTTCACACTGTGGGCAGTATTATATGTAACGTTCACACTGTGGCAGTATATTGTAACGTTCACACTGTGGGCGTATTATATGTAACGTTCACACTGTGGGCAGTATTATTAGTTAACGTTCAACACTGTGGGCAGTATTATATGTAACGTTCAACATGTGGGCAGTATTATATGTAACATTCACACTGTGGGCAGTATTATATGTAACGTTCACACTGTGGGCAGTATACGTATATGTAACTTCACACTGTGGGTAAGTATTATAGTAACGTTCACACTGTGGGCAGTATTATATGTAACGTTCACACTGTGGGCAGTATTATATGTAACGTTCACACTGTGGGCAGTATTATATGTAACGTTCACACTGTGGGCAGTATTATATGTAACGTCACACTGTGGGCGTAGCAGTATTATAGTAACGTTCACACTGTGGGCAGTATTATATGTAACGTTCACACAATGTGGGCAGTATTTATATGTAACATTCACACTGTGGGGCAGGATATATGAACATTCACACGTGGGCAGTATTATATGTAACATTCACACTGTGGGCAGTATACAGTATATGTAACATTCACACTGTGGGTAGTATTATATGTAAACTTCACACTGTGGGCAGTATTATATGTAATGTCACACTGTGGGCAGTATTATATGTAAGTTCACACTGTGGCAGTAAGTATATGTAACGTTCACACTGTGGGCAGTATTACAGTATATGTAACATTCACACTGTGGGTAGTATTATATGTAACATTCACACTGTGGGCAGTATTATATGTAACGTTCACACTGTGGGCAGTATTATATGTAACGTTCACACTGTGGGCAGTATTATATGTAACGTTCACACTGTGGCAGTATTTAGTAACATTCACATGTGTGGCAGAGTCTTATATGTAACGTTCACACTGTGGGTAGTTATTATATGTAACGTTCCACATGTGGGGCAGTATTATATGTAACGTTCACACTTGTGGGCAGTATTATATGTAACTTCAACACTTGGGGTAATTTTATATGGTAAACGTTCCCAACACTGTGGGCAGATTTATATGTAACGTTCACACGGGGCAGTATTAAAATAGCCGTATAATATACAGTACATGGAATCCTCCCAGTAAACATTACTATATTCTGTATATAAATAATGTACAGTTATATAGAAACCTCCCCCCAGTAACGTTACTATATTATTATATCCGTATAATGTACAGTACATGAAACCTCCCCCAGTAACATTACTATATTATATCCGTATAATGTACAGTACATGAAACCTCCCCCAGTAACATTACTATATTATTATATCCGTATAATGTACAGTACATGGAACCTCCCCCAGTAACATTACTATATATATATGATAATGTACGTAATGGAACCTCCCCCAGTAACATTACTATATTATTATATCCGTATAATGTACAGTACATGGAACCTCCCCCAGTAACGTTACTATATTATTATATCCGTATAATGTACAGTACATAGTAACTCCCTTGTACATATGCGGTCTGTCTCTTATGCAGCAGCAGAACCAGCCCGACCAGACCTTGCTGTTCACTCCTACCTCCTCAGCCAGGACACCCCTGTGCGGAACCAGAGGGGATGGAGAGGGAACTGAACACTGAATTGACGCCGGGGGAGGGAACTGGAAGATTACTGACACTGCTGCCTGTTTCACTTCTGTGCAAGAAAGGTGAAGGGCAGTGTTAACAACGTCTGTAAGTTTACGGACAGTCCGTGAAAATAAAACATCCGTGTCGGTAAGAAATAAACACTTCAATTACTTTACATACTTCACCGTGCAGAGGAACCTCGGGCGGCAGTGGCAGCTCAAACTCCTCCCCCTTCCGTTCAGCAACTTTGCAGATTGACTTGTGCTGGGTTTTCCTTTCCCCTGGTAATGTGATTTTCCTGGTGATCACTAGAGGGCGCTGTTAGTCTGCATGTAAATATCCGTTGTATTCAATTAGATCAACTGGACTTGGAGTTTAGTTGTTGAAGACGTTTCGCTAGTCATCCGACTGGATCTCTCAATTCAGAATGACTTGTACAAGAATCTGTGGCAATTATGTACCCTGGAAAATCCTAATTAGCATATCACAGCCAGGTGTTAAGGGCGTGATTGGATCGTGGCTAAGAGGTGTTATAGGAACGCCCAGATTAAGGTGTTAAAACAGCATTGTACATGGCATGTAAATGAACATACTGTGCAAACCAACTTTCTGTTACCAAGTGGTTTCAAACAAACATCCATAACCCTAAGGTGGCCATAGATAAGGAAGATTTTACTTATCCGACCGAGCGATCCCACGACATTAGACTGATCCTGCCAGAAACGCCTTTCCTGTTCTCTGTGACCGACATGCGATCGCAAATCCCATTCATTTTGCAATCACACGTCGCATGTCTTCCTAATGCGTGGCCACCTTTACTTCTGGCCATCTGTGTATCTGTGGCATGGAATCCTTCCCGAGTACTAATATTGTTACTAACTGGTGCGGGTTTTTCATCCCTGTGATGTATTATTTGTGCCGGTAATTTAAAGGTTCCTGAAGTACAGGATACCCATGGTGCTCTGCTGCATCTACTGGAACCAGGGAGTAGCTGTGTGGGTGAGCATGTTGGGAGCTGTAGTTTTAAAAACTAAGATTCAATAAAAGTTCTTATCGTTTAAAATGGGGCTAATTTTGCCCCAACCAATCAGATGTTAGCTTTCAAATGTTAAATAAAATCTGATTGGTTGGGGCAAAATTAGCACCATTTTAAACGATAAGAACTTTTACTGAATAACCCCGTAAGCAGTCCAGGGCTGCACTGTTTGCAAAGCTGTTGTAATTAAAGAACATACAGGGTTATTCAATAAAAGGTCTTATGGTTTAAAATGGTGGTAGTAGAGAATTGTACCGTGTTAGCCATACATTTAAAATGGCGCTAATTTTGCCCCAACCAATCAGATGTTAGCTTTCACATGTTAAATAAGATCTGATTGGTTGGGGCAAAATTAGCACCATTTTAAATAAGAACTTTTATTGAATCTCCCTGATTATGTCCAACTCCGCAGCATTTGTGTTGACTCCCAGCGAGTCGAGTTTAGGGGGGATAACTGGTGCCTGGAACCCCCCTTTCTCCCTACTCAGTGCAGTGTGCTGTTCCACTTCTCCTGGTGCCCATAGACTCTTACATAGACCGTTCCATAGACTTACATAGACTGTTACATGGATTGTTACATACACTGTAATAAAGAGTGCAAGAAAGCAATTAAACTAGCTAAAATAAAAAATGAAATACGGATTGCCGAACAAAGCAAGTCCAACCCCAAAATGTTTTTTAAGTATATAAATGGTAAAAAGATGAGGTCTGAGAATGTGGGACCATTAAATAATGGGGCTGAGGTGGTTGTAGAGGATGCCGAAAAGGCTAATCTGCTAAACCGTTTTTTACATCAGTTTTTACTGTTGAGAATCCTTGTCCTTACAGCAGGGATTGTAATGATGGGGAGAAATGAGGAGTATTCACAATGGCTGACGGAGAATATGGTACGGAAACAATTAGACAAAGTCAGAGATGGATTAATATCATGTGGGGCCCTAGGCAGGGCCATAATTTAGGGCCCCTTTTTTATTAAATATATTGTATAGACTATAATATTGTTATATATGTATATAATTATGTAATATACAGTGGAGTGATCATTCCATACATTCTTTATAAAGAAGGATTGTTAAATGTGCCCATACAGCCATACAGGGCCATGTTATCAGCTTCCTCTACTGTAGTAAAGGGAACCGGTAATGGAAATGTTCCATCTTGCCCGATAGGTCCAGAAACTGACGGTGGATCTGACACAATTTGCTGAATATTGTCAGTGTCCCAGCTCTGACTATGAAAGACACTAATGATAATGTAGCTGCAGCAAATGTCTCCTATGAACCTCTGCAAAGATATACCGGCATGTCAAATTACCTGTTCATCCGATCCAGGCACCACCGCCGCAGTAATAACCTCAGATTTATCGGCCCAACTGAAACACGGAAATATATGTCGGTTGGCCTGAAAATCTGTGTGTGTGTACCCAGCCTTAATGAAGGATATATCTGTATTGGCTAAAGGTGGGCATAGATATGAACGACAGAATTTACCTATTATTGATCATGTGTAGGAGCTTTTTCCAACTGGAGTGCCGACGAACGACTGATCTAGTCAGCACTCCGATCGATCGGGAATGATGGAAAAATTCTGCATATGGGGATCGTTTGGGTCCGTGTGCTGTTCCCATAGCATGTGTGCCAACAGATACTAATGTGATCAGATACCAATGTGATCTGTTGGCACACATGCTTTGGGATCGCATGTGTATGGCCAGCTTAAAGGGTATCTCCACTCATAATATTGACCTTTAGGAATCCAGTTCTATTGAAGAACAGGAGATAAAGGAGCTGTGTCTTACCTTCCGTTCTTCAATAGAACACACAGGAGCCAGGAGAGAAGGTAAGAAACTTACCCGCTCGCTCTATGCGCATGCGCGATCTATGTGTATAGAAGACAAGGTCCGTCGGGACCTGTCAGACTAAGCAATATTATGAGTGGAGATACCCTTTAACTGTGATGATAATCATGGCAATTCGAGAATATATATAATTATATGATCCATATATAATATGGATGTATTCGGCCATGAACCTCTTTCTGGGCTTGTTCAGTGGTAACACATTTAGTAATCCCCCCCCCCCCCTTGAAAATCCTGCACTTGCCACTGTCCCTAACATTTTAACTGATCTGGTGACCCTGTTTCAGGGAGCTGCAGACAAACAGCTGCTTGGGATTCAAGTTCTTAATATCCAGAAAGCAGTGATTTTCCCCTTGTAGATTCTGAGTGTAGTGATCTGGAAAGGTTCATTATTCCATATACATGATCTACTTATAACTCCTGTAGGGATCAAAACAGCATGGGAAAGGAAAGGAATGATTAATGTGCTAAGAGGGGCAAACGTTTGTCTTGCTATTAATTTTCAGTTCACAAACCGGTGTGTCAGCAATCCAGTTCAAACCTCAGTGTCAGTCAACCCTCCAGTTCTCAAACCAGTTTTACAGTCCGCCCTCTAGTTGAAATTGAAGAACCAGTGTTAAACCCCCAAACTAAAACTGAACCCACTACTGGCCACACTGTGTAGTTTAAAATAATCCTTACCTTACATCCCTGCTTCTTACGGTTCTCCTGCTATGTCTGTTCAAAGTCCAGGAAAGTGAAGAGAAGGAGGTGTCAGTAAGATATCCGGTCCTAAGGACTGTGACATGCGCAGGGGAGCCATTTCTGCTCCCTCCCACCATCCGGATCCATCCTCTGCAGCTGTGGCACTTAGCAGGAAACCGTTTGGCCGTAAGGTAGGTGCCCCCTGCCAACCCCCAACCGCCAAAACATTTCTTTAAAAAAATGTTTAGATCACTACTTACAGACCCTCCTCTCCCGCAACATCTCCATTGACAGCAGCCGCGTCTGTGATTGACTGCCTCTCAGCCAATCACGGACATAACTGCCAGTCCGGCCCACTTGCAACTTCCGCCAAGCAGGGAGCCAGATCAGAGACGCCACGGGAGAGAAGGGGCTGTAAGTAGCGATCTGAACATTTTAAAAAAAAAATATCTCGGCAGTTGGGGGTGGGAAGGGGGCACCTACCTTATGCCTATCTTAAATCTTGGGTATCTAGGAAATTCTACCCTCTTATCCTTAAAAATGTTGAAAGGTTGGCAACCCTGATAGTGTAATATCATTATACAATGAATTATTATGGTAAATATGCAGTTATATATACAATATAATATATATATATATTAGTAGTACTATTATATTATTGTTATAACTAATAATATTATTATTATTACTAGTATCCCTAATACTATTATTATTGTTACTATTACTATTATTAATATTATTAGTGTTATTATTATTATGACTATTATCATTAGTATTATAATTAGTATTTTTACTACTGTTATTATTTTAATTTATAATTGTTATTATTATCAGTATTATTATTTATTAATATTACTACTGCTCTTATTAATATTATTATTATTAATATTTATCCTTATATTTGTCATTACATTACTATTATTATTTCTTTTTGCTATTAATATTATATGTTATTATTTATCATTGTGGTTATTGACATTATTAATATTTATATAATTTGGCCCTATCTGTAGGTGTTACCATGTGGCTATCCCTCATATTAGATTGTGAGCTCTGTGGGCCAGGTATTGTGGTGATTCGCTATGGAACACATTGTCCAAATAGAAATAAAATAACTTCATTCTCTGCTTAGAAATAAACTGGTAAAACGTGTTGGTTGTTACTGGGACAAAACTGGATTCCAACTGGTCTGTGCAGGGAATGTCATGTGACCTGGAAGGTTCCTTGTAATGAGAACCCGTAGCCCAGTACTAGGATTATTCTGCCATATTTTTACCCGTCCGGATGTCTGTCCGTATGTACACAATGAAGTGCTGATGGGAAGGAAGAATTTTCCATCATTTTGCTCTAATGAATCTAAATATTCAGCAGTTTGTATGTAAAGGTTAAAGTCTTGTACACACATTAGATAATTGTCAGACAATGAAGTCCAATGGCTGACAATCTAATGTGTATGGCAGGCATCCAATCATTGGTTGTAACAATCTAGTCTAGCACATTACACAGAATCCCAATCCACCCCCTGGTGATGTGGAAATTAGACTTACCCAACCTGCCCCACAGTCTGCTCCAGTCTATCTCCTTCAATGTGCAGGTGGTGCAAATTATGGAAAGTTCTTCACTGCAGGATGAGCCCCCACCCATAGGCGGTACAATCCTAGTTAGCCATTCCGAGAGGAAGGATGTCCATACGGGAGCAAGAATTCCAGTAAGGTTGTTTCCTGAACTAATGTACTGATGGGTGAGGACCCATTTAACATCCCCTTTAACATCCCTTTAACTGTAACATTTTATGTAAAGAGCTTTAATTCCTTGGGATGTCTACACCGCCTACACATCCCTCATTCAATTTCTACCTAAACACTACAGGGTTAAACATTCCCCTTTCCCTATCATTGCCCTTTGCTCCATGATCCTGTAAATGGAATTCTCAGCCTTAGCCCAGGTTACACTTCCCACTGCACAGCCCCAAGTCTCGCCCCTGGTTGGCTGCTGACCTGGCTCTCCCAGTTAACCCTAACCATTCATTCTGTCTAACACACATATTAATTATTACCTGTAACCCACAGCATGTTTATGCCTGGATGTCTGTAACCACACTCCCTGCCTGGATGTCTGTGGTTTAGTTTGTGTCCAAATTAAATATTCACATAGCTAGAATCCTGGACTAGGGTACTGACCCCAAGGGTTATTACCAATGCTGCAGAAACTAGACATCTCTCCCTTCCTATCAGATTGATACCACACTGCAAACCTCATTTATAAATCAGTTGAGATTGGTGATGTCCCTGGGATATGTAGTTTGGGACCATCTCAAGGATCCTGATCGGAATATTCCTATTGTCCTTCCGACTGACTGACACCTTGGTATTTGGCTGTTGGTACAAGAGGTTCCTGATAACAGAAATATAATGTGCAGAGGTTGGAAGGTCACTGGTGTCTGCTGGTATTTTCCGAAATTTGTTTCATTGACTTTTCGGCCATATATCGGGTTTTACCCTTCTTTATACCGACCACGAGTATCGCTATCGGTTTCAACAGCTGGGATGAAAAATATCGCCCATTGACAATACCGATACACACGGTTTTTGGTGGCTATAAAGGATCACTTTTGTTCTCGCCCCTTTATTAATATGGCCCATAACCATAAATCCTAGAAGTTTGAGTATAGGATTAAAGGGGAAGCTCACTGTAAGGTGCCATAAAGATTATATGCGCCAGTGATCCATAAAACTTTAAAGTTTATTATAATAACATAAAATCATAGTAATAGAGCACCTAGCCCACAGGTGATCAGCCTGACACGTTTCGTGGGCATACCCACTTTATCAACGGCCAATCCTTTAAAGATTACACAAAGTATTAACAGTATAAAGTATCGCCATACCCCTAATGATCGCGGCCATACACACATTAGCGATAAAGGGTCAATCCCATTGGTAATGACTGTGTACCCAGCTTTAGTAGTAGGAATAAATGTCATTTATAACCTTATAATACACCAGAGCTATGCTTTGATCCATGACTCACTGAATCGTGTGTAAATTAGGGGACAACATACCCCCCTACTTTTAAAGAGTGGCACGGCCACACTGCAACCCAAACACAATCGCACATGGAATCGCATGCGATTTCGTTGCGTTTGCATTTTCTTCATTAAGTATTGGAAAACGCATCCGATTGCGATTTAAAATGCGGAACGCAAATCGCAATCGCACCCGAAAACGTGCATTTTCGGTGCGTTGCCGCGATTCCAAAGATTTGAAAAAAAAGCATTTTGGGGTTTAGTTCTCCTTTAAAACATAAGAGGGTTAATGGCCTGTCTAACTTGCCCTGCAGCCTTCTACATCTCTATGATTACAGAACCGTACAATAGGAGAGATTAATCAATTCCACTCAATGTGGTCCATGCAGTTTATAGTCCTTTCTGCTTTTCATCCTGTCATTAGATTTCTATTTTTCTAGCAATAATACTTGGGACAACAATGATTAAATAAGAGGTGCCTGAGCTGTTAATTTCCCTTAGCCAATCAGATCGATCTTCTACAGTTAGAAACATTTAATTACATCTGATTGGTTGCTGCAGATTAAAAACATGGTCACCTCTTAGCAAATAAGCCCCCCCCCACCCACGTCATTTCATTGATACAGCCAAACACAACCCAAAGAGAAGGGGACACATAGATACAGAATTCAGCTTCTTCCAGAGCTTTCTGAATGAATATGGATAGATTTTCCAGAAGATTGTGGGAAAGTCAAAGTTAAGTCTTATAAATGAATGGGCACCTTTCGATATATCGCCGTATGAGATAGATCCCTATCTATCAAGAGCACACTTGATGTAATAAGCAGAGTGATGTAATAAACAGAGTGATGTAATAAGCAGAGTGATGTAATAAGCAGAGTGATGTAATAAGCAGAGTGTTGTAATAACCCCCAACCACATGTTAAAATGTCCATATGCAATAATTTAGTTCCCACGTACATGTTATCAAGTAGGGAGCCTATAACACACAATGGGAATATTTATTATCCTGCGGTATCTGTTACTGTGCAGTATCTGAATTTTAAACCACAGTCTGTATATTATAACTGGCGTGGGATATATTATATTATATATTATAATTATAAAATACCATTATCGCACTGTATTTTACAAAGTCGGTAAAGGAGCAATATCTCCCCTTTATAAATATGGCCAAATGTCTGGGGAGGACTACAAATCCCACCATCCTCAGAATTACCATTGCATAACATATATTGTACTATCCTGGACACAGCCCAATCCCAAAACCAGAAATAAGAAATAATTCATTTTATCCAAATTACAAATTATAACTAAGACTTAACTGTAACTAAAGAAGAAACTCGTGCAAGAAATGCCCATGAGATCCATATTGGCCACTGGGAAATGACCGGTATTGATGGATAGTTTTCCATAGAGCGGCTATCACAATGAATACATTATAATATGTAATATACTACACTGTTCATATGATCTGTATGGCCCGGTACCAAAAGATCAAGGGGCCGGTACCGATTTACCACCTGGTGGTCGGGGAACGTTGGACTAACTGATGATTTCTATTCGGCTTTCACTGCCCGAGAAAGCTGCATGGAGTGGCTCGGTGAAGGTGGCTGAAAAGGTGTGTAGGTGCCTTAGGGTGTAATTCACCTCATAAAAGGACAGGAGACCCAAGTCAAAGTCCAGGGAGATCCTGAATCTCCCGCCGGGTGAAATATCCGATAACAGCCATTTTCTGCTATTATGCATAATAAAGTATTGGTTCTCCCCACTGAGCATGCCCATGAACCATTTACTGTTAGTTTGGTACAAACCCCAGGATTTGTTATTCATTCCAGTCAGAGAATTCTCCTCTTCCCTGTCCACACCTGCATAGGACACCCCTACACACCACTTGCCTAATTCACTGCCCTGCACGTCCCAGTAATGTCGCCCTGAGTTAAAACCCCTGGTGCTCAAAACCTCATTACAATTGAACAATTCTAGTGTTTCAAGGAAGCCCTGGTCTGTTTTTAAGAATCTTACAACTTTCAAGTCCTCCGAAACCCTTCCATTGTTATCAAGTGTGTTCACATCCAAAACCATGTCCATCACCTTCTGCCCACAAACCCACCTTTCTTTTACAGCAGGAACAAGTTCAGATAATCCTGTAAATAATGATTCTTTGATCTCATATTCCTCCTGGTCACCTACGTATTGGATCTCGATAACATCATCTTTCCCCCTGCCCTTCACATAGTCAAATATGGAGGATCTGTCCCATTCCTCACATTGTAGGACAGTTAATGGTTCGTCCATCTTACACATCTCCTCAATATCACGTATGATGTTAGACAACTTGTTCTTCTGTTCCTCCAGCTGCTGGATAAGGTTAGAGAAAGGAAGGACAAGTTTCTCTTCCTGCTGGGAAATCTCACTCACCATTTGCTTCTCTAAAGCTTCCAGATATTCCTTGATTTTTATGAACAAGGAAGCGATTCTCTGTTTTACAGCTGCGGACTTTTTTTGGATCTTTGCTTTAGATTTCTGTTGATTTTCCAGATCTTCTTCAATCTTGTCTCTTTTTGGAATCATATACTGCAGGAGATTCTTTAGTTTATCCTTCTTCTTCTCAGATGCCTCCTCAAGCAGCTCCACCGTATGTCCCCTGTGGGCCCCAGCCAGGCAGCAGGACACACAGATGCAGACAGAATCATCTGTGCAATAATATTCCAGAATCTTCTTGTGCACGGAGCATTTCATCTTCTCCATTGAAGCTGTTGGCTCTGTTAAGACGTGTTCCTTGGACTTGCTGTGAAGACTTACATGGTTATCACACAGAGAAACCTCACACAACACACATGTTTTAGCAGCAGGTACAGGGGAGTCACAATAGCTGCAGATAATCCCAGATGTTTCGTGCTTTGTGGTTTCAGAAACCATATATTCAGCTATATTTCGCAATCTCACATTTTTGGTAAGTTCCGGTCTTCTCCGATAAGTCTGTCTACATTCAGGGCAGGAAGGTCGCTCGTCAATATGTTCCTGACTGTCCCATGTTCTCTGAATGCACTCCAGGCAATAGTTATGACCACAGGGCAGCGTTACGGGGTCTTTATAAATGTTCATGCAGATACAGCAGGTCACCTCGGCTCTCAGATCAGCAGATGCCATTGTTGTAGGCAGAAGCAAAAGTGAAAATGAGTTTTTTCTTCGAACCCTGTAGAACCAGGAAGCCTAGGGCGTGGATAGAAAGCTAACGTCCTGCTAACACTGGATTAACCCCTTGAAAACAGAAAGTGCTACATGGATGTAGCCACCAAATTGTACCCACTTCACTGAAATTGGTTCGGCACTGACTCCGTCTATTACAGTACTGTGTGTACCCAGCCACAGCTGCTGCTTTGATTTTGTTTACCAGAAGCAGCTACGAGTGGAGCGCGGTAAGGTAAATTCCAGTGTCCCCTGGGCGTTCTATTATTCACGGGGAGGTGGGAATACGCGTTCTCATCTCCCTGTGAATAATAGAAACAGATTTTAGGTAATTAACAAAGTACACAAAATCTGCTTAGTGTCCCTTTAAACACAGACCACACCCATTTCTTCTTTTTGGGGGAAGAAAATAGACCATAAAGGGGTTGGATTGGTGGGGGGGGCTGATTGACAGCTGTCCCTCCAACCTCAGGCCCCCATAGGCTTGGGCCTACTGTGCCTAATGGTAAATCTGGCACTGGGGATGTTACAATTTGGGTATAGCACTTAATGACTGGCCTTTGCTTTTTGTAGACTGCTTATAAATGAATGCTGGGATTTGTAGTTTTTTCATTATCTGGAGGGTTGCTGGTTGGATACCCCACCATCTAAACATAAAAATCCCCTCTGGTTTCCCAGGAGCAACAGCAGTCTGCAGACAGGGTGCGAATACAAGAGCCGAGCATTGCTCTCTAGGAAACCTAACGCCACTTAACTAGACTATGTCATACTTTTATTACCTTCACTAACATGAAGATTGCTTCAAACATCAGCTTTTAGCAGCTTCCTCTGCCCTTTAAGAGTCTGGGCAAGGGAGGAAGGTCCCGATAGCTACTCTTTTCAGAAATAATAACTAGTGCAAATAGAAAGAGGATCACATACTGCCCTTCAGTTTTCCTTTGATGCCACAATTGTCAAAGCCAGCTACAATCAAGTCCATTAGCAAAAGGAAGGCACGGAGAAAGGCCTGGAGAAGACTGCCCCCTGCTGTTGCGTGGACAGGCTGCAAAAGCAAAAGCCTACAACACCTGGTATTCCCAGGCGGTCTCCCATCCAAGTACTGACCAGGCCCGACCCTGCTTAGCTTCCGAGATCAGACGAGATCGGGCGCATTCAGGGTGGTATGGCCGTAGGCAGACACCATAGTGAAATTTACCTCTCTTGTGCTGCTCCTGCTCAGGCCCAATCCCTCCCAATTCCAGGCACAAAGCAGGGGAGGAAATGTAAAACAACAAAAAGGGAAGAAAAGCAGAGTGCTGGAGTTCAGCAGCACCCGACTGCCGCTGTGCGCTAAAAGACAAATGCCCACATTTAGCAACCGCCACAAAAAAAGTGCAAAAAGCCCACCCAGACTTCTATCTTTTCCACAGTATTCCCACCCAAAAACTAACCAGGCCAAACTAAAGTCAAACAGTCAAAACCGGGGAGGGCAAGGCCATTCACACGGGACAATTTCCCCTCACGGAACCCTGTTCTCGCTGCTTCCCTCGGCTCAATGCGCAGCCAGACGCCGGCCCCTGTCCTTCTGGGCAAGTCATTACCTACAACTTGCTTCCCAGGCTCCCCTAAGCTCCTTGGGATTCACTGGTCTCTCCCATAGGTCTGCCCAGGGCATGTGACAGATGCAGCAGGGGCCATATTGGGAGAGGGCAAAGCCAGTGATCAATGGTTTCATTTCTCCAGGGTCTTGTGCACAACGGCACAGCGGGAACCCCGCAGCGTTCAAACAGGTAAGTGACGGCGCAGAATCCTTCCTATAGACCAGTGATGCCCAACCTGCAGGCCGCAAGTGATCCGGGCGCATTTTTTTGAGGCCCGCAGAGAGCCGATGATGGGTTTTGCCCTCTCCCATATGGCCCCTGCTGCATCTGTCACATGACCTGGGCAGACCTATGGGAGAGACCAGTGAATCCCAAATTAGGAGCCTGGGAAGCAAGTTGTAGGTAATGACTTGCCCAGAAGACAGGGGCCGGCGTCTGGCTGCGCATTGAGCCGAGGAACAGCGGAACAGGGTTCCGTGAGGGGAAATGGTCCCGTGTGAATGCCCCTGCCCTCCCCGGTTTTGACTGTTTGACTTTAGTTTGGCCTGTTAGTTTTTGGGTGGGAATACTGTGGAAAAGATAGAAGTCTGGGTGGGCTTTTTGCACTTTTTTTGTGGCGTTTGCTAAATGTGGGCATTTGTCTTTTAGCGCACAGCGGCAGTCGGGTGCTGCTAACTCCAGCACTCTGCTTTTCTTCCCTTTTTGTTGTTTTACATTTCCTCCCCTGCTTTGTGCCTGGAATTGGGAGGGATTGGGCCTGAGCAGGAGCAGCACAAGAGAGGTAAATTTCACTATGGTGTCTGCCTACGGCCATACCACCCTGAATGCGCCCGATCTCGTCTGATCTCGAAGCTAACAGGGTCGGGCCTGGTCGTACTTGGATGGAGACCGCCTGGGAATACCAGGTGTTGTAGGCTTTTGCTTTTGCAGCCTGTCCACGCAACAGCAGGGGCAGTCTTCTCCAGGCCTTCCTCCGTGCCTTCCTTTTGCTAATGGACTTGATTGTAGCCGCTTTGACAATTTGGCATCAAAGGAAAACTGAAGGGCAGTATGTGATCCTCTTTCTATTTGCACACAAGTTATTATTTCTGAAAAGAGTAGCTATCGGACCTTCCTCCCTTGCCCAGACTCTTAAAGGCAGAGGAAGCTGCTAAAAGCTGATGTTTGAAGCAATCTTCATGTTATGAAGGTAATAAAAGTATGACATAGTCTAGTTAAGTGGCGTTAGAGTGGTTTTCCTAGAGAGCATGCTCGGCTCTTGCGCAGGCCAGCGCTCGATTTCTCTGTTGCCGGCATCCCTGTCCTCCCCTTCTACGTGATGATAGGGTGTGGGTGGAGCTAACCGTGAGCAGAACAAGAGAGGTAAATTTCACTCTGGTGTCTGCCTACGGCCACACCACCCTGAATGCGCCCGATCTCGTCTGACTCGGAAGATAAGCAGGGTCGGGCCTGGTCAGTACTTGTTTGGATTCCGCCTGGGAATACCGGGTGTCATAGGCATTTGCACCCTGTCCACGCAGCAGCATTCGGCTCGGGAAATTTCTCCAGACGTTCCTTTTACTAGGTAGCAAAGCTGGGCTCGTGTCCAAACCCAGCGCCCTGCTTTCTCTCCCCCCCCAAACCCACCTCATGCCAGTCCTTTCCCTCCTTCATCCTCTGTCATTTCTAGCCACCCACTCCCCCCTTTTTTGCCCTTCTATTGCAACCCTTTCTGCCCCGTTCAAGCATGGGCTGCTTCTACCTGACGGGAGGGCCGGAGTGTGGCCATTGCCAGCAGGTACTGATGCGAGCCATGAAAATAAACAATGATAAGCTGGAGCAGGAATTGGAGGGAGTCGGGGCGTAGGCTCCTGAGCGGCAGGAGAGCGCGACAGCCGTAATCCTATATGGTCCGTCTAGTCCAACCTTTATACCCTACCATAATGTCTGTATAACAGTTACATAGTAACATAGTATTGGAGGTTGTATAAAGACATACGAGTCCAACCTTTATACCCTACCATAATGTCTGTATAACATTACATAGTAAACATAGTATTGGAGGTTGTATAAAGACATACGTCCATCTAGTCCAACCTTTATACCCTACCCAAATGTCTGTATAACAGTTACATAGTAACATAGTTGGAGGTTATAAAGACATACTCCATCTAGTCCAACCTTTATACCCTACCCATAATGTCTGTATAACAGTTACATAGTAACAAGTATTGGAGGTTTATAAAGACATACGTCCATCTATCCAACCTTTATACCCTACCCATAATGTCTGTATAAAAGTTACATAGTAACACAGTATTGGAGGTTGTATAAAGACATACATCCATTGTCCAACCTTTATACCCTACCCATAATGTCTGTATAACAGTTACATAGTAACATAGTATTAGGGTTGTATAAAGACTACGTCCATCTAGTCCAACCTTTATACCCTACCCATAATGTCTGTATAACAGTTACATAGTAACATAGTATTGGAGTTGTATAGATAAAGACATACGTCCATCTAGTCCAACCTTTATACCCTACCCATAATGTCTGTATAACAGTTACATAGTAACATAGTATTGGAGGTTGTATAAAGACATACGTCCATCTAGTCACCTTTATACCCTACCCATAATGTCTGTATAACAGTTACATAGTAACATAGTATTGGAGGTTGTATAAAGACATAGTCCATCTAGTCCAACCTTTATACCCTACCCATAATGTCTGTATAACAGTTACATAGTAACATAGTATTGGAGGTTGTATAAAGACAACTCCATCTAGTCCAACCTTATACCTACCCATAATGTCTGTATAACAGTTACATAGTAACATAGATGGAGTGTTGTATAAAGACATACATCCATCTAGTCCAACCTTTATAACCCTATCCATAATGTCGTATAACAGTTACATAGTAACATAATTGGAGGTTGTATAAAGACATACGTCCATCTAGTCCAACCTTATACCCTACCATAAATGTCTGTATAACAGACATAGTAACATAGTATTGGAGGTTGTATAAAGACATAGTCCATCTAGTCCAACCTTTATACCCTACCCATAATGTCTGTTAACAGTTACATAGTAACATAGTATTGGAGGTTGTATAAAGACATACTCCATCCAGTCCAACCTTTATACCCTACCCATAATGTCTGTATAACGTTAATAGTAACATAGTATTGGAGGTTGTATAAAGACATACGCATCCATCTAACCTTATACCCTACCCATAATGTCTGTATAACAGTTACATAGTAACATAGTATTGGAGGTTGTATAAAGACATACATCCATCTAGTCCCCTTTATACCTACCCATAATGTTGTCTAACGGTTACATGTAACATAGTATTGGGGTTGTATAAAGACATACGTCCATCTAGTCCAACCTTTATACCCTACCCATAATGTCTGTATAACAGTTACATAGTCATAGTATTGGAGGTTGTATAAAGACATACGTCCATCTAGTCCAACCTTTATACCCTACCCATAATGTCTGTATAACAGTTACCTAGTAACATAGTATTGGAGGTTGTATAAAGACATACATCCATCTATGCCAACCTTTATACCCTACCATAATGTCTGTTTAACAGTTACTAGTAACATAGTATAGGAGGTTATATAAAGACATACGTCCATCTAGTCCGACCTTTATACCCTACCCATATGTCTGTATAACAGTACATAGTAACATAGTATTGGGGTTGTATAAAAGACATACGTCCATCTAGTCCAACCTTTATACCCTACCCATAATGTCTGTATAACAGTTACATAGTAACATAGTATTGGGAGTTGTATAAAGACATACGTCCATCTAGTCCGACCTTTACCCTACCCATAATGTCTGTATAACAGTTACATAGTAACTAGTATTGGAGGTTGTATAAAGAAATACGTCCATCTAGTCCAACCTTTATACCATACCCATAATGTCTGTATAACAGTTACATAGTAACTAGTATTGGAGGTTGTATAAAGAAATAGTCATCTAGTCCAAACTTATACCCTACCCATAATGTGTATAACAATTACATAGTAACATGTATTGGAGGTTGTATAAAGACATACGTCCATCTAGTCCAGCCTTTATACCTACCCATAAGTCTGTATAACAGTTACATAGTAACATAGTATTGGAGATTGTATAAAGACATACGTCCATCTAGTCCACCTTTATACCCTACCCATAATGTCTGTATAACAGTTACATAGTAACATAGTATTGGAGATTGTATAAAGACATACGTCCATCTAGTCCAGCCTTTATACCCTGCCCATAATGTCTGTCTAACAGTTACAAATAGAGGAAGAAAATGGTCATCCCCTATGTAGCAGGGGTCCCGAGAAATTAAGAATAAATTTCATAAACACTGTATCCTGTCTGCTTTAAACCGAACAACACACTGAGGCGAGCAATTGGTACATCCGAAAGACCCAATACCGAAAACACAAAAAAAGCACACATATACGCAGGCCACTGCAGTGAAGAGTGACATCATATACGCAGTGCAGTGCAGTGAAGAGTGACATCATATACGCAGTGCAGTGCAGTGAAGAATGCTCTAATTTGTATGTGGGGGAGACCAAACAGCAACTGCATCAACATATGGCCCAGCACAGAAGATCCAATTCCTCGGGTCAGGACTCAGCCGTGTATCTGCATCTTAAGGATAAAGGACATACCTTTGAAGATTGTAATGTTAACATATTGGCAAAGGAACGTGACTGGTTCAAGAGAGGTGTTAAGGAGGCCATTTAGTGAAAATAAAGAAACCAAGCCTAAATAGAGGTGGGGGGGTTCGACACCAACTGTCTGCCATGTACAATGTGTTTTGACACCTTACTCTGGGCGTTCCTATAACACCTCTTAGCCCTATCCAATCCCGCCCTTAACACTTGGCTGTGATATGCTAATTGGGATTTTCTAGGGTACATAATTGCCCACAGATTCTCCTACAAGTCATTCGAATTGAGAAAGCCAGTCGGATGACTAGCAAAACATCTTCAAGACAAACTTCAAGTCCAGTGATTTAGTATGTCTTTATACAACCTCCAATACTATGTTACTATGTAACTGTTATACAGACATTATGGGTAGGGTATAAAGGTTGGACTGGATGGATGTATGTCTTTATACAACCTCCAATACTATGTTACTATGTAACTGTTATACAGACATTATGGGTAGGGTATAAAGGTTGGACTAGATGGACGTATGTCTTAATTGTCTTATACAACCTCCAATACTATGTTACTATGTAACTGTTATACAGACATTATGGGTAGGGTATAAAGGTTGGACTAGATGGACGATGTCTTTAACTAAACTACCAATACTATGTTACTATGTAACTGTATACAGACATTATGGGTAGGTATAAAGGTTGGACTAGATGGAGTATGTCTTTATACAACCTCCAATACTGTTACATGTAACTGTTATACAGACATTATGGGTAGGGTATAAAGGTTGGACATAGATGGACGTATGTCTTTATAAACCTCCAATTACTGTGTACTATGTAACTGTTATACAGACATTATGGGTAGGGTATAAAGGTTGGACTAGATGGAGTATGTCTTTATAAACCTCCAATACTATGTTACTATGTAACTGTATACAGACATTATGGGTAGGGTATAAGGTTGGACTAGATGGACGTATGTCTTTATACAACCTCCAATACTATGTTACTATGTAACTGTTATACAGACATTATGGGTAGGGTATAAAGGTTGGACGTGATGTCTTTATACAACCTCCAATACTATGTTACTATGTAACTGTTATACAGACATTATAGTAGGGTATAAAGGTTGGACTAGAGACATATGTCTTTATACAACCTCCAATATATGTTACTATGTAACTGTTATACAGACATTATGGGTAAGTTAAAGGTTGGACTAGATGGACTATGTCTTTATACAACCTCCAATACTATGTTACTATGTAACTGTTATACAGACATTATGGTAGGGTATAAAGGTTGGACTAGATGGATGTATGTCTTTATACAACCTTAATACTATGATACTATGTAACTGTTAACAACATTATGGGTAGGGTATAAAGGTTGGACTAGATGGATATGTCTTTTACAACCTTAATACTATGTACTATGTAACTTTTATACAGACATTATGGGTAGGGTATAAAGGGTGGACTAGATGGACGTATGTCTTTATACAACCTTTAATACTATGATACTATGTCCCCTGACTCTTAATATAAATAAGTTTATCTTGCTTTTGTGGGTGAATAGGTGACCTTAGGTGTATGGTATCACCCTAGGTTTTCCTGGTGCCTTGAAAGGTCAGTCTGACTCAGTGATAAGGTGACATTTGCCCCCAGAGGACACATAAAAGTCTCCTTTGCCTCTCTGTGGGTTGATATATGTCCATTATTATGAATGGACATTCCCTGTGCCTGTAATAATGATCCATGTCTGTACTCTAGGCGGATTGGGCACCGTCAGACCATTCAGTAGAATAAAGTACTGGGGAATTCCCACGGTTTAGTATAATAGGAACTGCTAGCAGAACCCTTCAACTGACAAACAGGGTCTTAAAGACTCCCCCACCCCCCTTGTGTCCGTACTGGGAATGAATGGGGCTGTACTGATGTCCATTCATTTATAGGGAAACAGTGCGATGGGCAGTGAACATTCAGTGTATTCACACAGGAACAGAGAAGGGAAGTTTTCCCAACTAGGGACTAAACTGTTTACTTAATATTACAAAACAATAAAGCTTTGGATACAGCCACATGTTCAGGTTTAAAGCGGAGGAAATTTATGGTCAGTAGCAGATGCCACACAGGACACAGACTGCTGATCTACTGTGCCCACCCAGTGTGACACTGACACACACACACACACACACACACACACACCACACACACGCACATTGTGAGTGGACAGATCATTATACAGGAGAAATCTACCTACGTGCAATACGTACATTTGGGGGATTTAAAGGGTTTTACAGAGGACGACGTACCTGCTGGTTATCCTCCTTGGGAAGCCTCAGGATGTTATGACACTGTGCAAATATGGAAAAGAACCAATGTATTTAAGACATGGAATTTAATGTGTCACTACCGCCCCCTACTGTCCCAGCATAAAACTGATTGCTTAACTTGACCTTTAATGTAACAGAGGAAGAGACGAAGATAATATTAATTCATTATATTTAATAAAAATTCTTATCGTTAAAAATGGTGCTAATTTTTCCCCAACCAATCAGATGTTATCTTGCATTTACATATGCAGCCCTTTGGCTGCTCCTGATTTGTCCCTCAATACTAGACCTGTACCCCAAAAAATCTTTATGTTCATTGATTGTCTGGATAAAAGATTTTTGTTTTTATAAAGTTTATTTTTTCATAAAATGAGGACCTGATCAATTGATTCATTGAATTTGATGGAATAGATGTAATTACTTCTATTATAAAATTGCATCTAATAATAAAAACCCAATGAACCCAATAGAAATTGAATTGCCCACCGATGTTCTAAGGTATCCCCCCTTCTGGGTGCAGTGTAACAATATAGAATTAACGTGCTATTGGGGACAAATCTAGAATATATATATACAAGGTTTAGATACTTTACACTTAGACACTACTTGTAACAATAATTTTTTAATATCTCCCCCTCTTATTGGCCTATTGATTTTATCTAGAATACACCACCTCAATTGTGCTGTAATTATTGTTACAAGCAGAGGCTAAGTGGATTAAAAGTATGCAAAGCTTAAATCCAATGGGTCTGAATGATTTATGGTCTATTAAACCTTTTTTATATTAAGACATGCAGATTTATTTAGATATATTCTTTTTTTATAGGTCATATTATTAACTGCAGGATAGGTACGTGGAGATGATTTGCCTTTTATATAGTATAATGGTTTATAGATGATTTTATCTTTTTAGCACTATTTTTATCACATGTATTATGTATAACACTATTTATTGTACTGGTCACTGTGACCAAAGAAATTTGTAACATTATCACTTTATGTAAGCATAGTGTTAATTTATGTATATATACGGGGAGATCCAATATCTAAGTCCGCGTTACTTACCTTAGCCCGATCCCGCGATACAATAACTGACGTAAACGAGATTATGTCAGTTATTGCATCGTGGGACTTTACCGCTCCACAAGCCATAGCATTTAGTTTCACGCTACAAAGTAGTAGGTTTTGGATCGTTAGCACAGCGCTATTTCCAAAAACATTCGGAAATGGCGCTGTGCTCGAAAATCCGTCTAAAACCCACGTTAACCCGAAATTTTTTCGGGTTAACGTGGGTTTTAGGCGAAAATGGGCCATATTGTATCTCCCCCATAGTGTCTGTTTATGAATACAACGCATCTATATGTTGGAATGTGTTTTGTGCACTTAGACAGTAGTTTTATTAGAAGTTGACTTTAACATCACTACAAGCAACATCGAAGGGTTTGTCATTCACAAAAAGGAAAATAAGGAGAATATAACCCTGGGACCTGGGACTTTTAACATATTTTGGACACTATGGCTTTAATTGTTGGACTGAAATTTTGAACACTATAAATTTTGAACACTATGTGTTACCATACAAAAGGGGTGGAGCTACAAAGGGTATTTAACTGTGTATTGCACCGTTGTGTTTTGCTTGAGAAAGGGTCAGTTTATACCCGAAACATGCCGCATTAAACTATTAGCAGATAGTATCTGTGTGGACGCCTCCTCACTATATGATTTGGGTATAATTTATGTAGAAAAGTGAGGCGCCCCTGACGCCATCCGGACGTGCCACTTACCAAGTTTGTCTGTCCTTACCTTTATTATTCACTGTAAGCTTCATACTGTGATATTATTCTAAAAACCATTTTAAATGAAACTCTTCATTAGTGCCAAGTGGGTGTTGGCTTGGCGAGGTGGCGAGTCTGGAATTATCTCCCTTTACAGTTCACCACCATTTGTGCTGCATTGTGTCCTTTGATTTTAACGTGCCATGATATTGGGGAAACATTTTTATTTGTCTCTAGGTTACATTTCCAAATATCAGGCTTATGCCCCGCTACTCGCACCCTAGCTTGGCGATAGGTTTTCCCCACGTACCTTTGTCCAACGAGGCCACTTTAACATGTAGCTGACTCCTAAGGTTATAAGTTGTGTAGTTGTACAGGTTTCCTTTTGATCCACCCCTAAATGGGTGGATATTTAATACCAGTCTCAACGAATCAATGGGCACACATGTGATTATCGACCGAAATGGCCATTTGTCGTGTGTCATTGAATGTTTGTATGAGGCTTAAGAAGAAACACAGACAAGAAGAAGGTCACCAACGGACTCTGTCTTCTATGCGCATACGATGCGCATGCACGTAGAAGACAGAGTCCGTCGGGACCTGTCAGACTCCGCACCGGGGGAGCGAGCGAATGGGTAAGTTCTTTACGTTCTCCCCCAGCTCCTGATTGTTACTTTACCTCCCATTCTTCAATTAAACTGAATTCCCCAAATCTGTAAATATGAGTGGAGATACCCTTTAAACCATAACAAACTCTAGAGGTCCCTGATGCATTTTGGGCAGCACACTCTTAGTCATAGTGACCAGTCTGCCGACCATCCTATCCTATTGCCTCCTTTTAACTCTTTCAAGTGCACTTAGATATACTTGGGATCAAACTGCATCTATAACGAAAAAGGTTATTTTAAATTGACCTCTACTGGCTCCTAATGGGCCATATTCATATAGGTGCTGTATAGGTAATTAGCGATAACTCACCTTTAATGATCGTTAATTACCGATCAGTTAACGTTCGTTAATTTCTTATCTTTATTGTAAATTAGTGATGACAATCTAACGTTCGTTAATTAACGCATGCTCGGTCATAGAATACCACGCAGTAGTAAAGTACCACAATGGTATTCTATGGGGATCATAAATCTACGATCGCATTATAAACGCACAATGAATGCGCGGTTGTTTATAGCAATACCTGTGGGGTTGTCTGAGTTTTCGGTTGCTCTATACTGCACACTTCTATTATAAATATATATTACCCATTATCCTAAATTATGTCTTTATACCTAGATTTCTATCGATGCCCTGACCAATGAGATGTAATCTGACTGCAGTAGACCAATAAAAGGAAACATTGTACGTGATGCTGCAGATAATTAGCACATATATAAAAAGATGGGCAAAGGTTTCCCAATATATCTATAGCAACCAACCAGGTACGAGATTCTAAATAATCCACTGCAGTTAGGAAACACCTGATTGGGTGATGCTGGTTAATAGTGAAGGGAAATTGTTGCCTTGCTTATTAAATAGAGTGGCTGTGACCCTGTGGGTGGCTGTGACCCTGTGAGTGGCTGTGACCCTGTGAGTGGCTTTGACTCTGTGAGTGGCCGTGACCCTGTGGGTGGCTGTGACCCTGTGAGTGGCTGTGACCCTGTGAGTGGCTTTGACTCTGTGAGTGGCTGTGACCCTGTGGGTGGCTGTGACCCTGCGAATAGCTGTGACCCTGTGAGTGGCTGTGACCCTGTGAGTGGCTGTGACCCTGTGGGTGACTGTGACCCTGTGAGTAGCTGTGACCCTGTGAGTGGCTGTGACCCTGTGTGTGGATGTGACCCTGTGAGTAGCTGTGACCCTGTGAGTGGCTGTGACCCTGTGGGTGGCTGTGACCCTGTGAGTAGCTGTGACCCTGTGAGTGGCTGTGACCCTGTGTGTGGATGTGACCCTGTGAGTGGCTGTGACCCTGTGAGTAGCTGTGACCCTGTAAGTGGCTGTGATCCTGTGAGTAGCTGTGACCCTGTGAGTGGCTGTGACCTTGTGAGTGTCTGTGACCCTGTGGGTGGCTGTGACTCTGTGAGTAGCTGTTACTCTGTGAGTGGCTGTGACCCTGTGGGTGGCTGTGATCCTGTGAGTAGCTGTTACTCTGTGAGTGGCTGTGACCCTGTGGGTGGCTGTGACTGTGAGTGGATGTGACCCTGTGGGTGGCTGTAACATTGTGGGTGGCTGTGGCTCTGTGAGTGGATGTGACCCTGTGGGTGGCTGTAACATTGTGGGCGGCTGTGGCTCTGTGAGTGGATGTGACCCTGTGGGTGGCTGTAACATTGTGGGCGGCTGTAGCTCTGTGAGTGGATGTGACCCTGTGGGTGGCTGTAACATTGTGGGTGGCTGTGACCCTGTGGGTGGCTGTGACTCTGTGAGTGGCTGTGACCCTAAGGGTGGCTGTAACATTGTGGGTGGTTTTGACCCTGTGGGTGGCTGTGACCCTGTGAGTGGCTGTGAGCCTGTGGGTGGCTGTGACCCTGTAAGTGGCTGTGACCCTGTGGGTGGCTGTGACTCTGTGAGTCGCTGTGACCCTGTGGGTGGCTGTAACTCTGTAGGTGGCTGTGTCCCTGTGAGTGGCTGTGAGACTGTGAGTGGCTGTAACTCTGTGTGCGGCTGTGACCCTGTGGGTGGCTGTAACTCGGTGAGTGGCTGTGACCCTGTGGGTGGCTGTGACTCTGTGAGTGGCTGTGACCCTATGGGGGGCTGTAAATTTGTGAGGCTGTGACCCTGTAAGTGGCTGTGATTCTGTGAGTGGCTGTGACCCTGTGGGTGGCTGTGACCTTGTGGGTAGCTGGGACCCTGTGGGTGGCTTTGACTCTGTGAGTGGCTGTGACCCTGTGGGTGGCTGTGAGCCTGTGACCCTGTGACACTGTTAGTGGCTGTGACCCTGTGAGTGGCTGTGACTGTGAGTGGATGTGACCCTGTGGGTGGCTGTAACATTGTGGGTGGCTGTGGCTCTGTGAGTGGATGTGACCCTGTGGGTGGCTGTAACATTGTGGGTGGCTGTGACTCTGTTAGTGGCTGTGACCCTAAGGGTGGCTGTAACATTGTGGGTGGCTTTGACCCTGTGGGTGGCTGTGACCCTGTGAGTGGCTGTGAGCCTGTCGGTGGCTGTGACCCTGTGGGTGGCTGTGACCCTGTGGGTGGCTGTGACTCTGTGAGTCGCTGTGAGGGCCATAAGTGACATTCCTGCCCTAATACAAGTTCATAATACATAGTTAATTAAGCTATTGTTCCATGCAGGTGTGGAGCTGCCATGCTTGTCTGCTACAGAGCTCCACCGTATTAGAGAGAGTTTCGTTCAGTTTTCGGATTCCCAGATCTCGGGAAAATTCCGAAGATCCGAAACCGGAACGAATTTTCGATAATTTTCGAATTTCCGATTGTATTTTAGAAGGTTTGATAATATTTTCAAAAATTACCTAAAATAGCTCAGTACATCCGAAAATGATAGAAAATGCAATCCGAAGTTCCCAAATCCGTCCGGATCATTCGGATTTCAGAACCGAGGAGTTTCACGTCGGATCGTGGTTTGTGTCGGACCCGAATCCCATCTCTACTATAGATTTACTAAATGTCAAACATTTTGTAAAGGAAATTTAATGGAGAAATAACCAAATAATGTGAAATGGCTCTAAATAGTTCCACAACAGATACACAACAGATACACAACAGATACACAATTACACAATACATGTGATCTAAGGAAACACCCATTTGTGACCCTATTTACTCTATAGATAATATTGTGTGACTAATTTACTTTCTTTTTATAATTATTTAATTTTCATTTGAAATCTTGTAAAATTACTTGTTATCACATCAACAAACATATAATATTCAGCATCATATATATACTTTAGTATGATAATATAATAGGATACCATGTATACAGTACATAGAAACAAAGTCATATTATAATATTAAAGAATTGGGTACAGTAACATAAACATATGAGATTAAATGAAATTAATAAAGAATCAGGGTTATTTGCCCCAACCAATCAGATGTAAGCTTACAAATGTTAAATAGAGATGGACTAGAACTTGAACTCAAACCCAAGTTCGAGCCGAACTATTCGAATTCAAACGAATTCGGACTTCTCGAACTATCCCGGACCCGGATTTTCGATATTTTTTGACTTTCGATAAATTTCGAATCTTCGACCGCTCGAATGTGCGAGTAAAATGCCTATTATACCTATACGTGAGCATCGAATCCGCGAGTAAAGGGTCCATTAAAACCTATACGCGAGCATCAAATCCGTGAGTAAAAGGTCCATGGTATCTAGGTGCGAATGCGAGCATCGAATCCGTGAGTAAAGTGTCCATTAAAACCTATACGTGAGCATCGAATCCGCAAGTAAAATGTCCATGGTATCTAGGTGCGAACGCGAGCATCGAATCCGCGAGTAAAGTGTCCATTAAAACCTGTACGCGAGCATCGAATCTGCGAGTAAAATGTCCATGGTATCTAGACGCGAACGCGAGCAAAGGAGGGAGAAGAAGGTATGAAAGAAAAGAAAGAGAAAACATAAGGGCGTTCTCATGTTTATGCATAGATACTTATTAGGCTTCTATGTCCTCTCCTCCCTCCTTTTTAAAAAAGAAAAAGAGGAGAAAGACATATATATACAAACATATATGTACACGCACATTTATATCTATATACATGGGTACAATTACATATGTTTAGGTTGGGACCCGTTGTGGTGTGGTTTCTTTTGTAGGGGGTTCAGTCAGGTTTTTTCGTTAGGGGGCTTTCGCCGTGCTGAATCAAAGGGTCTTTCTGGAGCACGGCGAAGGATATTTCATGGGGGGAGTAAATCGTGAACCCTTTATCATAGTGAGGAGTGTGTGTAGACTCCTCAGAGATTTGTTGAGGTTTATGACAATATTTATTTGTTTGGGTTTGGTCGATACCCATTTGTTATCGTTACGTCAGGCTCAAGATTCCAAGTTACCCCATATTTCTACAAATCTTCCTATTTTGCCCTGTAGACATGCTGTTAGGTATTCAAATATGTCATAAGAAGTCCATATGCACACTAATCCCCAGGTGGGTGCAGAAAATCCAATTCCCCTACTTCCAAGGGAACAAGGCAATCAAAAAGATACAGGGTGGACTGCACTCCAAAACTTGGCAGCCTCTATAGCAGAGTGGTGGGATTGTTGGTATTGCTTTGTGTAGGAAGGCTGGGGTGATGTACCAATCATAGACTATCTTATAGGTTTTTTCCTTGATTAATACGTTTGATGTGCGTTTTGCTGATTGGGAGAATATTTTTAACCATTGAGTTTCTTCTAGGTTGACATGGAGTCTAGATTCCCATTTCAGCATCGGGGGGCCTTTAATTGGCAAAGTATCATGCCAGATGAGTTTGCATAAAAGTGATATCACTCCCCTCTGTGGAGTCAGGCCTGTGCTTAGTCTCTCACATGGAGAGGGGTTGCGTGTGGTGCATTTTGTGAGTGTTGTTCTAGTGTATGACAGGATTCTGGTATACGAGTACCAGAGTGAGTGAGGGATTTTGTATTTTGCCTGTGCTTTCGGCCAAGACAACAGCTCCCCTGCGGAGTCCACAACATCCGATATTCTATATATACCCATATTTATCCACGTTTCATCATTGATCCCTGACGGTTCTCCTCCGAAATAAGGAGTATGGAACAGGGGCATTAATGCGGAGGGGCTTGGTATCAGTTTAAATTTTATGTTGCATCGGTCCCATATTTGCAGCGAGTCCGGATTATATATTCTTTGTGGGATAGCTTTAGGTTTCTAGTATGGGGTTGGGTCCAGAGGATTGAATAAGCGATAGCTTGAGCAGTTTGTAGGATCTTTTCCTTGTTTTAGTATTACTGTTAAATAGGATTTTGTCATTGTTGCCGGTATTTGATCTCCTGTTAAAAAAGGTGTTGAAAAGTTTAACTAGCCACTGTGTGACTAAATCTTGGAAAACTTTATAATAAAGGTATGTATACCTGTCAGGGCCAGGGTTTTTTCCATTTGGCATGTTTTTGATGGTTTATTTTATTTCTTCTGTTGTGAAGGGTTTGTTGAGGTTTGCTGATTTTTGAGGTGTAAGTTTAGGTATTTTAGCTGAGTTAAGATAGGTGATAACCACTTCAAAATATTTTGTTGGGTCTCTGGGTGCAGGGATGCAGTTGTATAGGTCTTTGTAAAATTTTCCAAACTCTGAGGCTATTTTGTCTGGATGGTTGAGTATGATGCCTTGTGAGTTTTTGATTGTGTGTGGGGTATGGGTGGAGGTTCTAAATTTGAGTTGGTTGGCTAGCATTGTGTGTGCCTTATTGGCTTGTTCATAGAATTTTTGCTTGGTCCATGCCAGGGTCTTTTCTACTTTGTCTAGGGCGAGTTGTTTTAGTTTGGCCCTCAGTTCTATCACTTTTTGGAGTGTTTGGATTTTGGGGTATCTGTAAAGGGTCTTTTCTAGGGTGAGTAGCTCGGTTTGGGTATCAGTGAATTGTTTCATTCGGTCTCGCTTGAGACGGGCTCCACTTTGGATTAGGTGCCCCCGCATCACTGCCTTGTGAGCTTACCAGATTGTACTCAGAGATCCCACAGAGTTTTCATTTAATTGGAAGTATTCTTGTAGTAGTTCCCTTAAAGCAGTCACTTCTTCAGGACGTTTTATTAATGACTCATTTAGTTTCCAGTTGTATGTTTTGGTGGGTGGTCTTTATAAGTCTATGTGTATATCAATGGGAGAGTGATCTGACCAAGTGATAGGGTGAATAGCAGAGGCTTTGTATACTTTTAGTGTAGGGGCTGAAATTAAAAAGTGGTCTAGTCTGGTGTGAACTTTAACCCTTTCACTGCCACAGATCGTATATTCACGATCTGTGCAGTGAATGCACAAACTGCCACAGATCGTGAATATACGATCTGTGGCTTCCCCCCCTCCCCAAAAAAATTTGCCCCCCTCTAGCCGCGATCGGGGGGCAGCATTCGACTGCCCCCCTACCCCCCTCGATCCCCCCTCGGTTGTGTCCAAATCCGAGGGGGTGATCGGGAGAAAACTCACAGTTTCTGCCGTGACCGTATAGCAGGAGTTCGGTCCCACGTGGAGCTCTCTTCTGAGCCGGAAAGGAAGACCCCGGTGACTCACAGAACTTCCTCCTTCACCTGAGTCTTCCCTAAGAACTGTACCATGCTGCCCCTGGTGGTCTAGTGCAGGTACTGCAGTGTGATCTCCATATAGATCATGTTGCAGTACCTGGTATAGCACAAGCTGTCATGCTGACAGCTGTACTATACATTTTGTGAATGGAACTCAAAGTTGCATTCACAAATAGGTCTTTGCTACTTAGCAATAATTTGGTGATCACTTCTGATCACCAAATTATTGATCTTTGCCAATGAATGAAAAATCACTTCCTGGAAAATGATTTCCGGGAAGCGATTTTTCCGATCGGATTTCGAATTGGAAATTTATGCCCGTATTCCAAGTTCGGTATCATTCCCTAAGATGATTTGATGATCATCTTTGGGAATGATCCAAAAAAAAAAAAAAGGGGGGGGAAATGCACACAATTGTGGGTGGGTCTATAGCAGGGGTGACCAACCTGGCCGATGCTGGGAGCCTCACTAGCGGCACTCCATGCTGTGAGAGGGCCACGGGGAGAAGCTTCGTCCCGCCCGGTTACACCCACAACACTCAACACTCCCCTTACCACACCCATCAGTGGCTCTCTGCGGGCCTCAAAAAAACACGCCTGGATCACTTGCTGCCCGCAGGTTGGGCATCACTGGTCTATAGGAAGGATTCTACGCCGTCACTTACCTGTTTGAACGCTGCGGGGTTCCCGCTGTGCCGTTGTGCACAAGACCCTGGAGAAATGAAACCATTGATCACTGGCTTTGCCCTCTCCCAATATGGCCCCTGCTGCATCTGTCACATGACCAGGGCAGACCTATGGGAGAGACCAGTGAATCCCAAGGAGCTTAGGGGAGCCTGGGAAGCAAGTTGTAGGTAATGACTTGCCCAGAAGGACAGGGGCCGGCGTCTGGCTGCGCATTGAGCCGAGGGAAGCAGCGAGAACAGGGTTCCGTGAGGGGAAATTGTCCCGTGTGAATGGCCCTGCCCTCCCCGGTTTTGACTGTTTGACTTTAGTTTGGCCTGGTTAGTTTTTGGGTGGGAATACTGTGGAAAAGATAGAAGTCTGGGTGGGCTTTTTGCACTTTTTTTGTGGCGGTTGCTAAATGTGGGCATTTGTCTTTTAGCGCACAGCGGCAGTCGGGTGCTGCTGAACTCCAGCACTCTGCTTTTCTTCCCTTTTTGTTGTTTTACATTTCCTCCCCTGCTTTGTGCCTGGAATTGGGAGGGATTGGGCCTGAGCAGGAGCAGCACAAGAGAGGTAAATTTCACTATGGTGTCTGCCTACGGCCATACCACCCTGAATGCGCCCGATCTCGTCTGATCTCGGAAGCTAAGCAGGGTCGGGCCTGGTCAGTACTTGGATGGGAGACCGCCTGGGAATACCAGGTGTTGTAGGCTTTTGCTTTTGCAGCCTGTCCACGCAACAACAGGGGGCAGTCTTCTCCAGGCCTTTCTCCGTGCCTTCCTTTTGCTAATGGACTTGATTGTAGCCGGCTTTGACAATTGTGGCATCAAAGGAAAACTGAAGGGCAGTATGTGATCCTCTTTCTATTTGCACTACAAGTTATTATTTCTGAAAAGAGTAGCTATCGGGACCTTCCTCCCTTGCCCAGACTCTTAAAGGGCAGAGGAAGCTGCTAAAAGCTGATGTTTGAAGCAATCTTCATGTTAGTGAAGGTAATAAAAGTATGACATAGTCTAGTTAAGTGGCGTTAGGAGTGGTTTTCCTAGAGAGCAATGCTCGGCTCTTGCGCAAGGCCAGCACTGCGATTTCTCTGTTGCCGGCATCCCTGTCCTCCCCTTCTACGTGATGGGATAGGGTGTGGGTGGAGCTGAACCGTGAGCAGAACAAGAGAGGTAAATTTCACTCTGGTGTCTGCCTACGGCCACACCACCCTGAATGCGCCCGATCTCGTCTGATCTCGGAAGATAAGCAGGGTCGGGCCTGGTCAGTACTTGGTTGGGAGTCCGCCTGGGAATACCGGGTGTCATAGGCATTTTGCACCCTGTCCACGGCAGCAGGCATTCGGCTCGGGAAATTTCTCCAGACGTTCCTTTTACTAGGTAGCAAAGCGTGGCTCGTGTCCAAACACAGCGCCCTGCTTTCTCTCCCCCACCCAAACCCACCTCATGCCAGTCCTTTCCCTCCTTCATCCTCTGTCATTTCTAGCCACCCACTCCCCCCTTTTTTGCCCTTCTATTGCAACCCTTTCTGCCCCGTTCAAGCATGGGCTGCTTCTACCTGACGGGAGGGCCGGAGGTGTGGCCATTGCCAGCAGGTACTGATGCGAGCCATGAAAATAAACAATGATAAGCTGGAGCAGGAATTGGAGGGAGTCGGGGCGTAGGCTCCTGAGCGGCAGGAGAGCGCGACAGCCGTAAGCCGAAATGTACTCAGCCGTAACCCACAGCTGCCCCATGCTGTGAGCGGGCCACGGGGAGTAGCTTCGGCCCGCCCGGTTACACCCACAACACTCACCGACACTCCCCTTACCACACCCATCAGCGGCTCTCTGCGGGCCTCAAAAAAATGCGCCCGGATCACTTGCGGCCTGCAGGTTGGGCATCACTGGTCTATAGGAAGGATTCTACGCCGTCACTTACCTGTTTGAACGCTGCGGGGTTCCCGCTGTGCCGTTGTGCACAAGACCCTGGAGAAATGAAACCATTGATCACTGGTGTGGGGTAAGGGGAGTGTCGGTGAGTGTTGTGGGTGTAACCGGGCGGGCCGAAGCTACTCCCCGTGCCCGCTCACAGCATGGGGCAGCTGTGGGTTACGGCTGAGTACATTTCGGCTTACGGCTGTCGCGCTCTCCTGCCGCTCAGGAGCCTACGCCCCGCTCCTCCAATTCCTCTCAGCTTATCATGTTTATTTTCATGGCTCGCATCAGTACCTGCTGCAGGCCACACCTCGGCCCTCCCTCAGGTAGAACACCCATGCTTGAACGGGGCAGAAAGGGTTGCAATAGAAGGGCAAAAAAGGGGGGAGTGTGGGCTAGAAATGAAGAGGATGAAGGAGGGAAGGACTGGCATGGGTGGGTTTGGGGGGGGAGAGAAAGCAGGGCGCTGTGTTTGACACGAGCCACGCTTTGCTACCTATAAAGGAACGTCTGGAGAAATTTCCGAGCCGAATGCCTGCTGGCTGGGACAGGGTGCAAAATGCCTATGACACCCGGTATTCCCAGGCGGACTCCCAACCAAGTACTGACCAGGCCCGACCCTGCTTATCTTCCGAGACAGACGGATCGGGCGCATTCAGGGTGGTGGGGCCGTAGGCAGAACACAGAGTGAAATTTACCTCTCTTGTTCTGCTCACGGTTAGCTCCACCCCCACCCTATCCCATCACGTAGAAGGGGGGACAGGGATGCCGGAAACAGAGAAATCGCAGCGCTGGCCTTGCGCAAGAGCCGAGCATTGCTCTCTAGGAAAACCACTCCTAACGCCACTTAACTAACTATGTCATACTTTTATTACCTTCACTACACATGAAGATTGCTTCAAACATCAGCTTTTAGCAGCTTCCCTCGCCTTTAACTGGGCAAGGGAGGAAGGTCCCGATAGCTACTCTTTTCAAAATAATAACTTGAGTGCAAATAGAAAGAGGATCACATACTGCCCTTCAGTTTTCCTTTGATGCCACAATTGTCAAAGCCGCTACAATCAAGTCCATTAGCAAAAGGAAGGCACGGAGAAAGGCCTGGAGAAGACTGCCCCCTGCTGTTGCGTGGACAGGCTGCAAAAGCAAAAGCCTACAACACCTGGTATTCCCAGCGGTCTCCCATCCAGTACTGACCAGGCCCGACCCTGCTTACTTCCGAGATCAGACGAGATCGGGCGCATTCAGGGTGGTATGGCCGTAGGCAGACACCATAGTGAAATTTACCTCTCTTGTGCTGCTCCTGCTCAGGCCCATCCCTCCCAATTCCAGGCACAAAGCAGGAGGAAATGTAAAACAACAAAAGGGAAGAAAAGCAGAGTGCTGGAGTTCAGCAGCACCCGACTGCCGTGTGCGCTAAAAGACAAATGCCCACATTTAGCAACCGCCACAAAAAAAGTGCAAAAAGCCCACCCAGACTTCTATCTTTATCACGTATTCCCACCCAAAAACTAACCAGGCCAAACTAAAGTCAAACAGTCAAAACCGGGGAGGGCAGGGCCATTCACACGGACAATTTCCCCCCACGGAACCCTGTTCTCGCTGCTTCCCTCGGCTCAATGCGCAGCCAGACGCCGGCCCTGTCCTTCTGGGCAAGTCATTACCTACACTTGCTTCCCAGGCTCCCCTAACTCCTTGGATTCACTGGTCTCTCCCATAGGTCTGCCCAGGTCATTTGACAGATGCAGCAGGGGCCATATTGGAGAGGGCAAAGCCAGTGATCAATGGTTTCATTTCTCCAGGGTCTTGTGCACAACGGCACAGCGGGAACCCCGCAGCGTTCAAACAGGTAAGTGACCGTAGAACTTCCTATAACCAGTGATGCCCAACCTGCAGGCGCAAGTGATCCGCGCATTTTTTTGAGGCCCGCAGAAGCCCTGATGGGTGTGGTAAGGGGAGTGTCGTGAGTTTTGTGGGTGTAACCGGCGGGCGAAGCTCTCCCCGTGGCCCCTCACAGCATGGAGTGCCGCTAGTGAGGCTCCCAGCATCGGCCAGGTGGTCACCCCCTGCTATAGACCCACCCACAAATTCTAAATTGCCGGCCCATGTCAACAGCGAAAACAGCGCTCTTTGTCATTGCGATGTCCTGCGGTAGCGAATTGGTTTATAAATGTTTACAAAGTAAAGAGTATTGCAGGCTGGAAAACATCCATCACCATCCATCTAATCCTCCTTGAACTTTTAAGCCTCCCCTGTCTGACTTCCCAAAGGAAGAGAAGACAGTACGAGTCTGTTCATACCCAGTGCAGCCCAGAAAATAACATTTATTATACTATAGACTTTTTTTGTACATCCTATACAGACATGGTGTCACCTGATGTCGGGTCACACTGTAATAAAGAAGCCATGGGACTTATTTCCCTGTCACCTGTCAATCAACCACATCACTACCCTCAGTCTATTTTTTCTGCCTAATAGGAACTTAACCGCCAGTTTCTCACCCCTGGATTCGGTTTCAGATCTGCACAGCGACTCACCTAAACTTTCCTTCGCTAATACCGGTCCCTATTCTGGGTTTGCAATGTGGCTGATAGGAAGACGCGTTCCTTGCATTTTCCTCACCACCGTTGAAGACGTTGAAGACCGGAGTAAAGGAAAGTTACTGTTCCTGCAGTGAAAACTATGTTACTGGGGAATACACTCATTTAGCAGGGCCATAGACTGTAGGAGCTCGGTAGAGGGCATGGTCTGTATGGGTGTAGGTGGCTGGTTCTCTGTTAGGTGGGTGTGTTTTACGTCTATGTAAATGATTTACGTCACAAAAGAGCCATGGTTAGGGGTGTGGTGGCCAAAAAGGGGTGTTCTGGAGGTGGAGACTCCAGGTAAGTTCAAGTCGTGGATGTTTAGGGTGGTCTCATAGACGTGCGCACACACAAATGTTATGCAAACCATCTCTTACCATCTGGTACAACCGCCTTTCTTTTTTTTTAATCATTCAGTTTTTATTGAAAAGTTTTCAGAATAATTGGATACATATTGACATAGTATCAAATCAAATATCAAATATCAAATATCAAATAATAATGAGTATAATTAATATCATTTACAGTGAAGAGTAGGTTTCATTAGTTAAGAGTGCGAAAATAAATTAAAATGTATGCCGCCTCAGCTGCCAGGTTATATATTTGTCTTCGTCTGACATATACAAAATACCTTTTTGGCAGAAGTAGAGTTAGCTGTGTTGATATAATAATAATCTTTATCAGTATACCAGTATTCCCATTTTTTATAGAACTTGTGGAAATTAAGTTGAGTTAAGCGTATTGTTCTCATATTGCATATTGGTATTTAAATTCTTCAGTATAAGTGCAATGTTAGGGATTTTAGTGGTTAAACCAGTTTCTGGCGATAAATTGTGATATAATTATTGTGGTGTGGTAGATGATGGTTTGTTGGTTGTTAGGGAATTGTTGTAAATCTATCCCAGGAGAGCTAATTGCGGGGTGAGAATAATCTGTTTTTGCAGTATGGATGTAATATTAGTTGAGATTTGTTCCATGTTTTCCTTATGTTCCTGCAGGTCCAGAATATGTGCAATCAAGTTCCTCTGGTTCTCCCCACATCTCCAGCATATCGGTGAGTATTTGGGGTTCCATTTTTCTAATATAGTTGGTGTTCTGTGGTATCTTAACAGTATTTTCCTTGAAGTTTCCCAATGTTGTGAGCATTTGGACAGTTTAAAGGGATATTGGCTGCATCAGACCATTGTTTGGTCATTGAAGACTTTCCCCAGGTCTTCCTCCCATTTTATATGTGGCTTGAGTTTAGTGAATATATTTTTGTTGTTGATCAGGTTATAGAAAGTTGTTATTCCTTTGGTGGGGGTTTGTGGGGCTATGATTGTAGTTCATTTGATTCTTTTGAGGTTTTCCATTTTGATTTGGAGGTTGTGAGCAGGAGATTTATTGATTATGTTTGAAGAAACTCTTTCGGGTTGAGCTGGTATTGTTGGTAGTATGGGGAATGGGATCGGCTTTTCATGCTGGTAAGTTGATCAATTGTTTTTAGTTGATATTGATCCCATTGAACATGTAGATCTGGGATGAGTATTTCGATACTGTTGTGGTTATTAATCATATAGTGGAGCTAGGAATTTTTTGGTTTTTATGTATATTTTTCCAGATTTTGATAGTTGTTTGGGGTGGGTATAAGGAAGGGTTATTTGTTTATTTGTCTAGGAGTGTTGCTCCCATAATTTGTTTCAAGTTCCTGGGTGGCACATTTTTTCTTCTTCTCTTCACACCATAGGTTCGTGCTTGTCTTGCCTTTCCACCAGTATCTTATTTGATCTAGAATTGTTGCTTGGTAATAATCCCTCAGGATTTGGTATTGATAGGCCTCCTGTTTTTCGATTTTGGCCATAATTTGGTTATTTATTCTGGCCTTTTTTTGGTTCCATATAAATTGAGTTATGTTTTTTTTGTGCTCTTGAGAGGAAGGGATCTGGAATGTTTATTGGGATTGATCTGAACATGTAGAGATACTGGGGGAGAATCATCATTTTAGATGTCGTTTTCTGTCCATTAATGATAGTCAAATCTTCCACTCTTTTGTCTGTTTCTCTAATTTTTCTATTAGTGGTATAAGTTGATTGAAATAGGTTTTCAAGGTTGGTTGAGATTTTGATTCCCAGGTATTTTTCGTTGGAGTCCCATTTAAATTGGTATTTACTTGATAAGAATATTTTTAAAGTCCCTGAAATATTGGTTTCCATAACTTGGGTTTTTTTTTTTTCGTTGGTTTGTAGTAGATAGCATTCCAAATTGGTGAAGATGTTTGTAGATATGTATTAATGAGGTAATTGGTTTTTGTGACAATTAGAATAACATCGTCTGCGAAAGTGCTTTTTATTGGATATTGAATTAATTTTGATGCCTGTGATATTTGGGTCTTCTCTTATTTTTTGTGCCAGAGTTTCCATAGCTAGAGCGAAGATTAGTGGGGATAGAGGGCAACCTTGCCTTGTCCATTGGAGATATTAAATGGTTTGAAAGCATGTTGGATACGTATACATTTGCAGATGGGTTGGTGTATATGTCCATGATTGCTCTTTTGAAGGAGTTTTGAATTCCAAATTTTTTCCAGTATAAGGTCTAGGTATGCCAATTAATCGGTCGAAGGCCTTTTCTGCATCTGTGATATAAATAACGATGGGATATGTTGTGGTTGGCCCAGTCTAGAGGTCGATAATCTTTTCGTGTTATCTGTCGATTGTCTGTTTTAAATAAACCCCCACCTGATCTAAGTGGATAAGATGTGTGGAAGTATATCCTTAAGTCTTTCGGCTAGTATTTTGGAGTATAGTTTGAGATCATTGTTTAGAAGGGAGATTGGTCTGTAGTTTCCAATGATGTCGGGTCTTTCCCCTGTTTTGGGATTGGTATGATTATAGCTTTCAGCATTTCTTTAGGGAACGATTGGATTTCAAAGGCTTTGTTGAACAGTTTTGCATATGTGGTGTAAGGGTTGTAGAGTAGGTTTTGTAATATTCGTTGGTAAATCCGTCTTCCCCTGGGGATTTGTTGAGTTTTGCTGTCTTGATAACTTATTATTTCTGCTTGGGAGATTGTTTTATCTAGGTATTCTTTTTGGTCTGCTGTGATGAAGGGTAAATTTATTGAGTTGAAGAATGACTCTAGAATTTCCTTATTAGGCTTTTGGACTTCTTCGTTCTCTGCAAGATTGTATAGTTTGGAGTAGAATATACTGATTGGTTAGCTATCTCCTGGGGATTTAGAATCTTGTTGTTTTTTTTCTATAATACAAGAATTTAGTATTGGCTATTTTATTTTTGATTCTGTTCGCCAGGTTTTTGTTTTGCTTTACCTCCTTGGGTGTAGGAGGAGGCTTTTATTCTTCTAAGCATTTTTTCGTAGTCGTAGAGATTAAGGGAATGGAGTTTGTCTTTTGTTTCCTTCAGTTGTAGTTTTAAGTGTTGTGATGGTTTTTGTTTGTTTTCTTTTTCTAATGTAGCTATTTTTTTGTAGCAGTGTTAATTTGTTTGTTTTCTGGTTTTTGTTTATTTGGGATGCTTGTTGGATCAGATGCCTCTTATGACAGCTTTGTGTGCATTCCATAGTAAGACGGATCTATTTCTGGTGATTCATTTATTTCGAAGTATTTGGATAGAGCTTTTTGTATTTTGTTTTTGGATTCTTCATTGGTCAGTATTGTTGGGTTGAGTCTCCATGGCCTTACTGTTTTGAGATTGAATCTTTCTTTCAGAAGAATTGTTATTGGTGCATGGTCTGACCATGTAATATGGGAGATTTTGGTGTTGGGGAGTTTCTGGAGGGTCCACTTGTCTACTAGAATGTAGTCTAACCTAGAGTACATATTGTGGTTTGGGAGAAATGGTGTAGTCTTTCTCGTTTGGGTGGAATGTTCTCCATGCATCAAATAGGTCCTCTGATTTTAGGAGGTTAGAGAATTGGTTGCTTTTCTTTGTTTTGGGGTTGGTAGAGTCTAATTCTGGGTCTAGCAGTTGGTTTAAAGTCTCCACATATATAGTGTTTTTTTGGTGGTATTCTAACTTTGTAGATATTTTTCTTTATAAACTTGATTTGTTTTTGGTTGGGTGCATATAGGTTGGCTATAACTAGGTTTTGGTTGTTTTATGGAGCAGTGTAGGATTATAATCTGCCTTGGGAGTCTATCTTTCTTCATATAGTTTGAATGCTAATGAGTTGTTTATTGCGATGGGTGACTCCTCTTTTTTTTCTATCTGATGATGAGTGGAAGATGTTTGTGTATAATTTTGTTTGAGAAGATGATCGATGCTTGTTTAGTGTGTTTTCCTGAATACATGCTATATCTATCTTTGTTATTTGTGAGTTCTTTTCCATAGCAGAAATCTTTTCTGGGGGAGTTGAGTCCTCTGACATTATATGATTGCAGTTTAATTCCCATTATATTTTGGAGTTTTCTTGATAGTGGTTGTTTTGGATTCTTAATTAAGGTCAGGAATGAAGAAAGTGCTTTTAGTTTTATTTTTTGGGAGGTGTATCTGGCATTTGAAGAGGGTTTGTGGTGTACTTAATGGGAGTGTGGAAAAAGGGCAGCTGAGGCAAGGCATTTACAACAAAATTGTAAAACATAAAACATATAAAACATATAAAACATAAACTGGTTGAAAAACATATCATAGCAAGGTTATAAGAAGACCGCAATGGTGTCAATAACATTTCCTAGTTATCATACGTATCTAGATTATTATGGCTATTTGCCACCTGGAATTGTTGTTGTTTTATTTAAACCGTTCTTTTGTCTCTAAATGACTAGTCTAGATTGTTTTTACTTGGTCTGTCTTTTCTGGCCAGTCAATTTTGGCCAAGTAGATCTTTTATATTTTGAGTGGTTAGCTTATCTCCTTAGGTTAAGTTGCTAGTGGATATATCTAACAGTCCACAGAAAGATGTTTTATCTAAGGTTCTTTAATTTGTTAAATAGTTGTTTGTGGGGCGGGTCGTGGTGTTGTTTTTGTGTTCATATCTAAGTGTGTTTGTTTGTCTAAAAGCCACTAGTTTTTGTTGGTGTCTTTTCGTGAAGGATATAGGTGAGGGATGTCTTCCTATGTTATTATATTATATACTTCTTTGGTGTCACCCCTATTAAATCTCTACTGCATTAGTAAACGACCGAAACAGTGATATAACAAAGGAAACAACAGTATCTAAGCAACCAAGTTACATAAACATTCAAATCATAAACATGTACTTATTAGTAGTAGACTCTGATTTAATGACTTAGTACAAACTTTCAAACCGTTTTCTTGCCTGGGTTCCAGCTCATGGTTTTCTCTGTTTAAGAAGAGTCTTTGGAGTGGCGTTATCAGCATATAAAGAGTTTTTCATGTTTTGGGAGGGTGGCTTCCAAGTATAATTATCAGTTAGTAGTTAACAGTTAGTAAGGTTGTTTTAATTTATACTGATTTGGTTAGGTAACTCTTAAGTATAGTTCCATTCCTTTTGGATTTTTCCGTTGTTTGTATGTGTCCTTCAGTTGATTTCTGATGGATTGAGGGATGTTTAACTTCCATTCTTGGACTTTGAGAGCAGCTTCTCGGGTGGGTGTTGAAGAAATATGTTTTTTCTTCCTTAGTTACAATCAGACGGACTGGAAATCCCCATTTATATTTTTAGCGTTGAATCTGAGAATCTCTGTGGCTTCTTGAAATGTTTTCCTTAGTTGCATAGTTTTGGGTGAGAGATCTGCTAGAATTGTAGGTGAGTATATTTGCTTGGTAGTTATTTTTATTTCTTGAGAGTGCCATCACTTGTGTTCTTTAGTTTGAAAAAATAGGAATCTGATTATTACATCTCTTGGGGCTGTTTGGGGGGCACTTTTTGGTTTAATAGTCTGTGAGCTCTGTCTATTGTTCTCTAGTTTTGGATGAATCTGGCAGAATTGTTTCAAATATTTTTCTAGATAATGATCTAGTTCAGAATTTAGGACAGTTTCGGATATGCCCCTGATTTTAATGTTGTTTTCTCCTTGATCTGTCTCTAATTCTGTAATTTTGTTCTGAAGTTGTGGCTACTTTTTTCGTCTAGGTTGTTGTGAGCGTCTGCTAGTTTCGTTGAATGAAGTTGAATTCGCCATTTATGTTCTATGTGGTTGGTTCTTTCTCGCGATATCTATATATATCTTTTTTAATAGTTTGAACCATTTCTGTGACAATCCATTTTAAAGGCTTTATGTTGGGATATGGCATGTCTTTTAGCACCCTTTCTGAGACTGGAGTGTCTTTAGTGGGGAAATTATGTAGAGGGTTATGATCTTGTGTGATTTCTAGTATCGCTGTCTTCTTCTTCTTCTCTTGAATTCCCTTTCTGTGTCTTTCTCCAGGTTCTCCCCTTGGTTGTTTGTCTGGGATCTTGTGTGGAGAGCCCCTGGTTTGGTGGAGATCTGCGTCTCCTGGGTCACCTCCTGGGTTTATGCTCGATATTGGTAAGTCTATTCCCTGTTCTGTATCAGAGCTATGGCTGTATTATTGGTATAAGCGATTGTTTTTGGTTTTCTTACTTTTTCGTCTTTTTTTTTCTCCTGCAGGTCGCGGTCTCGTGTTTCCTCTATGGGCGCCGCCACTGGATTTCGGGCCGTGTTGCTGTGCTGCCCGGGAAGAATGAGGTAAGTTTTTTGGGTGTTTGTTTGGGGTATCGGGTTTGTGTTTACCCATCCTGGGAGCCTGGACCAAGTCTGCTATTGCTGTTGTTTTTAGGGATTTTATTGTGTCGTTTACGTCGCTGTTAGTACTTTAAATTACCGGTAGCAGTGTGGGAGCTCTTACTCCATACGTCCTCTTCTCCAGGACAGCTGGCCACGCCCCCCCTGGTCCAACCGCCTTTCAGATCATTTTCATTGGAATTCATGGGTGTCACTAAAACAAAAAGAGAAATTCCTTCCCTGGTAAATACTTACCCATGCACAGAGCTCTAAATCTCTGAACTTTCCCGCTCCTGTTTTGCTCTGTTTGTAATGCACAGGAGTAGTGATTAGGATTCTATGGGCTATTCTGTAGGTGAAAAGCTCTTTTAATGTTTCCCATGTGATGGATATAATATACATACTAGAATTTTATCTGACCCTACGTCTCTCAGGTAAATATTACGGAATGAGAAAGAGCCACGCTCACTATCTTTCTGTTTTGTGATTGGTCAGAGATCCTAATGTCCAAGTACCAAAATTCCACGCAACACAAAGCCACAAAAAGAAAGTATATTGGAGGCAATGGGCGAGAAAATGCAAGCAGAGGGCGGGACCGGCAGTCGCGTCTGTGATTGGGCTGAGCGGCAGCCAATCACGGACATGATGCCGGGCGTTCATTTGGCCGGAGGAAAAGGGGAGGTAAGTAAAGTTTGGGGAGTTCTAAGAATATAATAGAGCGGTTGGGGCTGGGGGGGGACAGGGGCAATACTATATATTAAGGGATTTACGCTAGGGGGAGGAATCCTGAGAGGGAGGGAGAGAAGGGGAGGGAGGGGAGAAGGGCTGCAGTACGCATGGCAAACTTCTCCCGGAGGCCAGGTAGGAGGCAGAGTCCTGCTAGCCTCCTGGTGGGCAGTTTTTGGGACTTTGGGGGGGGGACAACAGGAAACCATATGGACTGGGATGTGAGGTAAGGATTAAACTACACTACATATGGGGCCATTAGTGGGGGGGATTATAGTTTTTGGGTGTACATGCCTTTAAACAACCACACGGAAAAGAAAATAAGACTTAAACACTTACTGCAATTAGCATAACATCAATCGTACCCCCGGGAGTACCAATGGTTGGAAAATAATGTCGCAGATGAAGAACTTCCCAATATTTACTGGACTTGTCCCACTAGAGCCCCCCAAACCCCACCAAGCAAGTGGAAATGGGATAGGGCCCACCGAGCACTCGGGCTTAGACCCCCAAACACACAACCCCAAAGACGTCCTAATAAAACTGCATTATTACACCAGTAAAGAGACTCTTATGCAGGTTACCAGAAATCACAAACCTCCTTCAAGGGGACAATGTACAACTATTCAGTGACCTCTCCCCACTTACCTCTAGCAAAAGGGAGACGGATGAGACCAATCAGCTCCGTCACTAGGGGGAAAATGGAGTCAAATACAATGGGGCTTCCCCTTCCGCCTGATTATCCAACGCTCAGAACAACAATTCTCAGCAAAACACCTACCGAATCAAGCCGTCTCTTAACAAAAATGGGACTGCCATCCCCACCTAAAGAAAGCAACCCTCCAACTTCCAGGACACTCACTGGGACACCCTCCAACTCCCAGACACTCACTGGACAGACCCCCAACTCCCAGGACACTCACGTGGGACAGACCCTCCAACTCCCAGGACACTCACTGGACAGACCCTCCAAACTCCCAGGACACTCACTGGGACGACCCTCCAACTCCCGGACACTCACTGGGACAGACCCTCCAACTCCCAGGACACTCACTGGGACAGACCCTCCAACTCCCAGGACACTCACTGGGACAGACCTCCAACTCCCAGGACACTCACTGGACAGACCCTCCAACTCCAGGACACTCACTGGGACGAACCCTCCAACTCCCAGGACACTCACTGGGACAGACCTCCACTCCCAGGACACTCACTGGGACGACCTCCAACTCCAGGACACTCACTGGACAGACCTCCAACTCCCAGGACACTCACTGGGACAGACCCTCAACTCCGGACCTCCACTGGGACGACCCTCCAACTCCCAGGACACTCACTGGACAATGGAAAAGACTCCCAAAATGCACCTTTTAATTCAGGAGGAAGGAACCTCCACATAATGCTTCCAGGAGACTGACACCCTATCCTCAAATTAGTATAACCACCCTATACCCATGTCACCTACTACCTAAATATATATATATTACTGTGACTATATTATTATAAACTGAACTATACCGAATTGCTCCTTAAAGTTAATCCCATCCATCTTCCCCACCCCACAACCAGCAAGACAAGAAACTTGGTCCGGAAAGCCCAAACTGACCCAGCCTTGGCAACCACAGAAGAGACTTGGTCAGAACCCCTCTGGATGAGACTCCCACCCACCCCCCAGTCAATCTTTTAACTTAAAGGGGAACTGTGGTCTCCAACCAAGTTAAGTTTAAAAGTGCTTTAAAACGAGCCATCAACCACCTCTCTTCGTGCTCCACAGCCTAAGGTATAAAGAAATGACTGACTAGAAAGTTAATGGGTGGGAGGCTGACATGTGACATTCCTAAGGCTTCTCCTGCACAGTGCTGCCGGCAAGCACAGCCTCAGACTTCCTCAGTGTGTGAGAGAGACAGGAAGTCCCTCCTTCTCTCTGCTGTGTGAAGAACCTACAGCTGCAGAGTAGGTAAGGGAATCTACAGCCCTTCACTCTCACTATGTGAAAACAAGCATTATAAGGCAGAGTTCTCACTCTGTTCCCACTCTGCCTGAAAAGGCTGTTTCCAGAGGGTTTTTTTGAGGGGGGGGAGGTAGGGGGGGTGTCAGAGTGGCCCACAGCACCTGTGAGCGGGTGTGGCTTAGGCACCCATGAGCGGGCGGCGCAAATTTTTTAGGCCACGCCCCTTTCTCCACCCCAATTAGGACACACCCACTAAGTACTTAATGAGATGGCCAAAAAGACACAGACAGACAGATAGATAACCACAAACATAGACACAACAGCCCGATAGTGATAAACAGACAGAAAGACAGTGAAAATAGACAGACAGAGATAGAGATTTGGATAGAGAGACACAAAATTAATGACACAAAGGCACAGTAAACTGGCAATATCATTATATACTGGTGCAATCTGTAATTTTAAAACTTACTTTTGGTTCATGTTGTAGTCAGTCGCTTGGCCATACTTTGGCCAGGGAGACCTTCTGTACCTTTTACTGGACCTCTGCCCCTATCTATCTTGTCCCTCTCTCTCTCTGTATATCTATCTATCTAACTCTGCTATCTATCTATCTAACTCTGCTATCTATCTATCTACTCTGCGCTCTGCTTCTATCTATCTATCTATCTCCTCTCTCTCCTCTGCTATCTATCTATCTAAAACTCCTGCTATCCTATCTATCTGTTCCCTCTCTCTCTCTGCTATCTATCTATCTAACTCTGCTATCTACTATCTCTATCTATATCTCTGCTATCTATCATCTAATACGCGCTATCTACGGATTAGTCTAACTCTGCTAGCTATACTTAACTCTGCTATCTATCTATCTATCTATCTATCTAACTCTGCTACTAATCTAACTCTGCTATCTATCAATCTAATCTAACTCTGCTATCTATCAATCTATCTAACTCTGATCTATCTAACTCTGATCTATATCTATCTATCTATCTGCTACTATCTATCTATCTACTCTGCTATCCTCTATCTACTCTGATCTAACTCGTGCTATCTATCTATCTATCTATCTTCTATCTATCTGTCCCTCTCCTCTTCTGCTATCTATCTATCTAACTCTACTATCATCTATCTATCATTAACTCTATCTATCATCATCTATCCCTCTTTCTCTGCTATCATATATTCTAACTCTGCTATACTATCTATCTATCTAACTCTGCTATCTACTATCTGTCCCTCTCTCTCTCTGCTATCTATCTATCTAACCATGCTATCTATCTATCTAACTCTGCTATCTATCTATCTATCTAACTCTGCTATCTATCTATCTACTAACTCTGCATATATCTATCTAACTCTGCTATCTATCTATCTAACTCTGAATCTATCATATCTAACTCTTGTATCCTATCATCTATCTAACTCTATTATATAACTCTTGCTATCATCTATCTAACTCTGCTATCTATCTATCTATTCAAATCTGCTAGTATCTATCATAATGCTATCTATCTATCATAATCTGCTATCTATCTATCTCTATCTATTATCTATCTATTATCTATCTATCTATCTATCATCTAACTCTGCTATCTATCTACTATCCTGATATATATCTATCTAACTCTGACTATCTATCTACTCTGCTATCTATTATCTAACTCTGATATCTATCTATCTATCTATATCTATCTTATCTATCTATCTATCTATCCCCTCTCTCTGCTATCTCATATAACTCTGCTATCTATCTATCTATCTAACTCTGCTATATCTATCTATCCCCCTCATTTATCTATCTACTAACTCTGTATCTATCTATCTATCTTCTATCTAATCTATCTATCTATCTATCTATCTATCATACTTCTATCTATATCTACTATTATCATCTATCTATCATCTATAACTTGTATCATCTATTATATAACTATCTATCATCATACTATCTATCTATCTAATCTCTATCTATCTATCTAGCTATCTAAACTCTGCTATCTATCTATTATATCTAACTCTGCTATCTATCTATCTAACTCTATCTATCTATCTATCTAACTCTCTATCTATCTATCTATCTAACTCTGGATCTATCTATCTATAAACTCTGTACTATCTATCTATCTATCAATCTACTCTGCTCTATCTAATCTACTTCTATCTATACTATGCATCTATCTATCTATACTCGATCTATCATCTATATCTAACTCTGCTATCTATCTATCTATCTAACTATGCTATCATCTATCTATCTATAATCGCTATTATCTATCTATCTAACTGTATCTATCTATCTACTACTATCTATCTATCTATCTATCTATCGATCTATCTATCATATCTTATCTTATCTATCTATTATCTATCTAATATCTATCTATATATCTCTGCTATCTATTATCTATTATACTATTCACATCTATCTACTATATCTAATCTATCTCATCTATCTATCTCTCACTATCTTCTATCTATCTATCTCTATAAACTCTGCTATCTATAACATCTAACTATGCTTTATCTATTCTATATCTAACTATTCATCTATCAACTGCTATTATCTATCTATCTATCTATATAACCTGCTATTATCTATGCTATTAACCTTATCTATCTATCTAACTCTATCTATCTATCTAATCTGCTATTATCTCTATTCTATATAACTCTGCTATCTATCTATCTATATAACTCCTATCTTATCTATCTATCTAACTATCTATCTATCTATACTAGCTATCTATCTATAATCTATCATATCTATCGATATATCTATCTATCTATCTATCTATACTATCTATCAATCTCTGCTATTCATCTATCTATCTATCTATCTATCTATCTATCATCATCTATATTATCTCTACTACTGCTATCATCTACATCTCTATCTATCTATCTATCTATCTACTCTGCTATCTTCTACTATCTATCATCGATCTATCTATACTATCTATCTATTATCACTCTGCATTATCTATATCACTATCTATCACTACATATCTACTCTATCTAATCTATCTATCTATCTATCTATCTATCTATCTATCTATCTATCTAATCTATCAGCTATATCATCTATCTATCTATCACATCTGCTATCATCTATCTATCGATCTATCAATCTCTATCTATCACTATCTATATAACTCTGCATTCTATCTATCTATCTAATCTGATACTACTATCATCTATCTACTATCTATCTAACCTCTATCTCTAATCGTCTCTATCTATCTAACTCTTATCATCTATACTAACTATCGATCTATCTATCTACTCTATCATATCATCTACTCTTATACCTAACTTCTATGATCTATCTATACTATCTAACTCTATCTATCTATCTATCTATCATACTAACTATGACTATCTATAATCTAGCTACAAGATATACCATCATACTATCTATCATCAACGAATATCTAACGCTGCTATCTATCAACTACTATCTATCTATCTAACTTATATACTATCTATCTATCTTATCTATCTACATCTATCTATATCTTTCTATATCTACTATCCATCTCAAACTGCGATCTATCTATCATTCTATTATCTATCTATCTATCTATCATTAACTATGCTATCTAACTCCGCTATCTATTATCTATTATCTAACTCTATCTATCTAGCTATCTATCTATCCATCTATTCTATCTATCTAATCGACATATCTAGGTAATTCTATAACTACGGCAAAATCAAGTCGATCTATCTATCTATCGCATAGAATTACTGGTATTATTAACTATACTGTAGTTCTGGTTGGTACAGGGATACCTATATAAATAATTGGAATTACTGGTATTATACATATACTGTAGTTCTGTTGTACAACGGTCATGTAATATTGAGAATACTTGGTATTAATACTCAACTGGAGATTTGGTTTGGTATGGGGATGCTATATATGCTTGTAGGGTTCTCATTCATCCAGGTCATGGTATATCTTGTTGTATTCAATTAGATCAAACTGGACTTGAAATGTAGTTCTTGAAAGTTTTCAAGAACTACATTTCAAGTCCAGTTGATCTAATTGAATACAACAGATATAGGGATGCATATAATATGAGATATTCTTATTTTGTAACTGCTTTTGAAGGTTCTCATTCATACCAGGTCATGGTATATCTTTTGTATTCAATTAAATCAACTGGACTTGAAGTTTTGTTCTTGAAGATGTTTTGCTAGTCATCCGACTGGCTTTCTCATTCAGAATGACTTGTAGGAGAATCTGTGGCAATTATGTACCTAGAAAATCCCAATTAGCATATCACAGCCAAGTGTTAAGGGCGGGATTGGATAGGGCTAAGAGGTGTTATAGGAACGCCCAGAGTAAGGTGTCAAAACACATTGTACATGGCAGACAGTTGGTGTCGAACCCCCCACCTCTATTTAGGCTTGGTTTCTTTATTTTCACTAAATGGCCTCCTTAACACCTCTCTTGAAACCAGTCACGTTCCTTTGCCAATATGTTAACATTACAATCTTCAAGGTATGTCCTTTATCCTTAAGATGCAGAATACACGGCTGAGTCCTGACCCAGGAATTGGATCTTCTGTGCTGGGCCATATGTTGATGCAGGTTGCTGTTTGGGTCTCCCCCACATACAAATAGAGCATTCTTCACTGCACTGCACTGCGTATATGATGTCACTCTTCACTGCACTGCACTGCGTATATGATGTCACTCTTCACTGCAGTGGCCTGCGTATATGATGTCGCTTTTTTTGTGTTTCGGTATTGGGTCTTTCGGATGTACCAATTGCTGCCTCAGTGTGTTGTTCGGTTTAAAGCAGACAGGGATACAGTGTTTTATGAAAATTTATTCTTAATTTCTCGGAGACCCCTGCTACATAGGGATGACCATGTTTCTTCCTCTATTTGTAACTGTTAGACAGACATTATGGGCAGGGTATAAGGCTGGACTAGATTGACGTATGTCTTTATACATCTCCAATACTATGTTACTATGTAACTGTTATACAGACTTATGGGTAGGGTTAAAGGTTGGACTAGATGGACGTATGTCTTTATACAATCTCCAATACTATGTTACTATGTAACTGTTATACAGACATTATGGGTAGGTTAAAGGCTGGACTAGATGGACGTATGTCTTTATACAACCTCCAATACAATGTTACTATGTAATTGTTATACCAATTATGGGTAGGGTATAAGTTTGGACTAGATAGACTTATTGTCTCTATACAACCTCCAATACTAGTTACTATGTAACTGTTTATACAGACATTATGGGTATGGTATAAGGTTGGACTAGATGGACGTATGTCTTTAATAACCTCCAATACTAGTTACTATGTAACTGTTATATCAGACATTATGGGTAGGGTAAAAGGTCGGACTAGATGGACGTATGTCTTTATACAACTTCCAATACTATGTTACTATGTAACTGTTATACAGACATTATGGGTAGGGTATAAAGGTTGGACTAGATGGACGTATGTCTTTATACAACCCCAATACTATGTTACTATGTACTGTTTATACAGACATTATGGGTAGGGTATAAAGGTCGGACTAGATGGACTATGTCTTTATATAACCTCCAATACTATGTTACTATGTAACTGTTATACAGACATTATGGGGAGGGTATAAAGGTTGGACTAGATGGATGTATGTCTTTATACAACCTCCAATACTATGTTACTATGTAACTGTTATACAGACATTATGGGTAGGGTATAAAGGTTGGACTAGATGGACGTATGTCTTTATACAACCTCCAATACTATGTTACTATGTAACTGTTATACAGACATTATGGGTAGGGTATAAAGGTTTGGACTAGATGGACGTATGTCTTTATACAACCCCAATACTATGTTACTATGTAACCGTTAGACAGACATTATGGGTAGGGTATAAAGGTTGGACTGATGGATGTTGGTCTTTATACAACCTCCAATACTATGTTACTATGTAACTGTTTACAGAACATTATGGGTAGGTGTATAAGGTTTGATGGATGGACGTATGTCTTTATACAACCTCCAATACTATGTTAGCTATTGTAACTGTTTATACAGACATTATGGGTAGGGTATAAAGGTTGGACTGGATGGATGTAATGTCTTATACAACCCTCCAATACTATGTTACTATGTAACTGTTAATACAGACATTATGGGTAGGGTAATAAAGGTTGGACTAGATGGACGTATGTCTTTATACAACCTCCAATACTATGTTACTATGTAACTGTTATACAGACATTATGGTAGGGTATAAAGGTTGGACTAGATGGACGTATGTCTTTATACAACCTCCATCTATGTTACTATGTAACTGTTATACTAGACATTATGGATAGGTTATAAAGGTTGGACTAGATGGATGTATGTCCTTTATACAACTCCACTACTATGTTACTATGTACACTGTTATACAGACATTATGGGTATGGTATACGGTTGGACTAGATGGATGTTAGTGTTTTATACAACCTCCAATACTATGTTACTATGTAACTGTTATACAGACATTATGGGTTAGGGTAAAGGTTGGACTAGATGGACGTATGTCTTTATACAACCTCCAATACTATGTACTATGTAACTGTTATACAGACATTATGGGTAGGGTATAAAGGTCGACTAGATGGACGTATGTCTTTATACAACCTCCAATACTATGTTACTATGTAACTGTTTATCAGACATTTGGGTAGGGTATAAAGGTTGGACTAATGGACGTATGTCTTTAATTGTCTTATACAACCTCCAATACTATGTTACTATTAACTGTTATACAGACATTATGGTAGGGTATAAAGGTTGGACTAGATGGCGTAGTCTTTATACAACCTTGAATACTATGTTACTATGTAACTGTTATACAGACATTATGGTGGGTATAAAGGTTGGACAGATGGATGTACTGTCTTTATACACCTCCAATAACTGTAGTTACTATGTAACTTTTATACAGACATTATGGGTAGGGTATAAAGGTTGGAATAGATGGACGTATGTCTTTATATAACCTCCATACTTGTTACTATGTACCTGTTTATACAGACATTATGGGTAGGGTATAAAGGTTGGACTAGATGGATGTATGTCTTTATTACAACCTCCAACTATGTTACTATGTAACTGTTTATACAGACATTTGGGTAGGGTATAAAGGTTGGACTAGATGGACGTATGTCTTTATACAACCTCCAATACTATTTTACTATGTAACTGTTATACAGACATTATGGTAGGGTATAAAGTTGGCCGTATGTCCTTTATACAACCTCCAATACTATGTTACATGTAACTGTTATACAGACATTATAGGTAGGGTATAAAGGTTGGACTAGACGGACCATAATACTGTAGTTCTGGTTGGTACAGGGATACTATATAATATTGAGAATTACTGGTATTAATACATATACTGTAGTTCTGGTTGGTACACGGATACTATGTAATATTGAGAATTACTGGTATTAATACATACACTGGAGATTTGGTTGGTATGGGGATGCTATATATGCTTGTGAAGGTTCTCATTCATCCAGGTCATGGTATATCTGTTGTATTCAATTAGATCAACTGGACTTGAAATGTAGTTCTTGAAAGTTTTCAAGAACTACATTTCAAGTCCAGTTGATCTAATTGAATACAACAGATATAGGGATGCTATATAATATTGAGAATTCTATTTTGTAACTGCTTTTGAAGGTTCTCATTCATCCAGGTCATGGTATATCTGTTGTATTCAATTACTCCTCTAGTCCACCTTTATACCCTACCCATAATGTCTGTATAACAGTTCATAGAACCATAGTATGGAGGTTGTATAAAGACATACATCCATCTAGTCCAACCTTTATACTTACCCATATGTCTGTATAACAGTTACATAGTACATAGTATTGGAGGTTGTATAAAGACATACTCCCATCTAGTCCAACCTTATACCCTAACCCATAATGTCTGTATAACAGTTACATAGTAACATAGTATTGGAGGTTGTATAAGACATACTCCATCTAGTCCAACCTTTATACCTTACCCATAATGTCTGTATAACTTTTCATAGTAACATAGTATTGGAGGTTGTATAAAGACATACGTCCATCTAGTCCAACCTTTATACCCTACCCTAATGTCTGTATAACAGTTACATAGTAACATAGTATTAGGTTGTATAAAGACATCTCCATCTATTCACAACCTTTATACCTTACCCATAATGTCTGTATAACAGTTACATAGTAACATAGTATTGGAGGTTGTATAAAGACATACGTCCATCTATCCAACCTTTATACCCTACCCATAATGTCTGTATAACAGTTACAATAACATAGTATTGGAGGTTGTATAAGACTACTCCATCTAGTCCAACCTTTATACCCTACCCATATGTCTGTATAACATTTACATATACATAGTATTGGAGTTGTATAAAACATACTCCATCTAGTCCACCCTTTATACCCTACCCTAATGTCCTGTTAACAGTTACTAGTAACATAGTATTGGAGGTTGTATAAAGACATACGTCCATCTAGTCCAACCTTATACCCTACCCATAATGTCTGTTAACAGTTACATAGTAACATAGTATTGGAGGTTGTATAAAGACATACTCCATCTAGTCCAACCTTTATACCCTACCCATATGTCTGTTAACAGTTACATAGTAACATAGTATTGGAGGTTGTATAAAGACATACCTCCATCTAGTCCAACCTTTATACCCTACCCATAATTGTCTGTTAACAGTTTACATAGTAACATAGTTTGGAGGTTTATAAAGACATCCTCCATCTAGTCCAACCTTTAACCTACCCATAATGTCTGTTAACAGTTACATAGTAACATAGTATTGGAGGTTGTATAAAGACATACCTCCATCTAGTCCAACCTTTATACCCTACCCATAATGTCTGTAACAGTTACATAGTAACATAGTATTGGAGTTTTATAAAGACATACGTCCATCTATCCACCTTTATACCCTACCCATAATGTCTGTAACAGTTCATAGTAACATAGTATTGGAGGTTGTATAAAGACATACTCCATCTAGTCCAACCTTTATACCCTACCCATATGTCTGTATAACAGTTACATAGTAACATAGTATTGGGGTTGTTAAAGACATACGTCCATCTAGTCCAACCTTTATACCCTACCCATAATGTCTGTTAACAGTTACATAGTAACATATGTATTGGAGGTTGTATAAGACATACTCCATCTAGTCCAACCTTTATACCCTCCCATAATGTCTGTATCACAGTTACATAGTAACATAGTATTGGAGGTTGTATAAAGACATACTCCATCTAGTCCAACCTTTATACCCTACCCATAATGTCTGTATAACAGTTACATAGTAACATAGTATTGGAGGTTTTATAAAGACTACTCCATCTAGTCCAACCTTTATACCCTACCCATAATGTCTGTATAACAGTTACATAGTAACATATATTGAGGTTTATAAAGACATCATCCTATCTATTCCAACCTTTATACCCTACCCATAATGTCTGATAACAGTTACATATAACAAGTATTGGGGTTGTATAAAGACATACTCCATCCTAGTCCAACCTTTATACCCTACCCATAATGTCTGTATAACAGTTACATAGTAACATAGTATTGGAGGTTGTATAAAGACATACGTCCCATCTAGTCCAACCTTTATACCCTACCCATATGTCTGTATAACATTACATAGTAACATAGTATTGGAGGTTGTATAAAGACATACCCATCTAGTCCAACCTTTATACCCTACCCATAATGTCTGTATAACAGTTACATAGTAACATAGTAGGAGGTTGTATAAAGACATACGTCCATCTAGTCCAACCTTTATACCCTACCCATAATGTCTGTATAACAGTTACATAGAAACAAGTATTGGAGGTTGTATAAAGACATACGTCCATCTAGTCCAACCTTTAACCCTACCCATAATGTCTGTATAACAGTTACATAGTAACATAGTATTGGAGGTTGTATAAAGACATACGTCCATCTAGTCCACCTTTATACCCTACCCATAATTGTCTGTAAACAGTTAATAGTAACATAGTATTGGAGGTTGTATAAAGACATACGTCCATCTAGTCCACCTTTATACCCTACCCATAATGTCTGTATAACATTTACATAGTAACATAGTATGGGAGGTTGTATAAGACATACGTCCATCTAGTCCAACTTTTATACCCTACCCTAATGTCTGTATAACAGTTACATAGTAACATAGTATTGGAGGTTGTATAAAGACATACGTCCATCTAGTCCAACCTTATACCCTACCTAATGTCTGTATAACAGTTACATAGTAACATAGTATTGGAGGTTGTATAAAGACATACTGTCCATCTAGTCCAACCTTTATACCCTACCCATAATGTCTGTATACAGTTACATAGTAACATAGTATTGGAGGTTGTATAAAGACATACGTCCATCTAGTCCAACCTTTTACCCTACCCATAATGTCTGTATAACAGTTTCATAGTACATAGTATTGGGTTGTATAAAGACATAGTCCATCGTCCCACCTTTATACCCTACCCATAATGTCTGTATAACAGTTACATAGTAACATAGTATTGGAGGTTGTATAAAGACATACGTCCATCTAGTCCAACCTTTATACCCTACCCATAATGTCCTGATATAACAGTTACATAGTAACATAGTATTGGAGGTTGTAAGACATAGTCATCTAGTCCAACCTTTATACCCTACCCATAATGTCTGTATAAACAGTTACTTTAACATAGTATGGAGGTTGTATAAAGACATACTCCATCTAGTCCAACCTTTATACCCTACCTAATGTTGTATAACAGTTACATAGTAACATAGTATTGGAGGTTGTATAAAGACATACGTCCATCTAGCTCCAACCTTATACCTACCCCATAATGTCTGTTATAACAGTTACATGTAACATAGTATTGGAGGTTGTATAAAGACATACGTCCCTATTCCAACCTTATACCCTACCCATAATGTCTGTATAAACAGTTACATAGTAACTAGATTGGAGGTTGTATAAGACATACTCCATCTAGTCCAACCTTATACCCTACCCATAATGTCTGTATAACATTTACATAGTAACATAGTATTGGAGGTTGTATAAAGACATACTCCATCTAGTCCAACCTTTATACCCCTACCATAATGTCTGTATAACAGTTACATAGTAACTAGTATTGGAGGTTGTATAAAGACATACGTCCATCTAGTCCAACCTTTATACCCTAACCCATAATGTCTGTATAACAGTACATGTAAACATAGTATTGGAGGTTGTATAAAGACATACGTCCATCAGTCCAACCTTTATATCCCTACCCATACTGTCTGTATAACGGTTACATAGTAACATAGTATTGGAGGTTGTATAAGACATACGTCCATCTAGTCCACCTTTTATACCCTACCCATATGTCTGTATAACAGTTACATAGTACCATATTTGAGGTTGTATAAAGACATACTCCATCCAGTCCAACCTTTATACCCTACCCTATGTCTGTATAACAGTTACTAGTAACATAGTATTGGAGGTTGTATAAAGACAATACGTCCATCCAGTCCAACCTTTATACCCTACCCATAATGTCTGTATAACAGTTACATAGTAACTAGTATTGGAGGTTGTATAAAGACATCCATCCATCAGTCCAACCTTTATACCCTACCCATAATGTCTGTTACGTTACATAGTAACATAGTATTGGGGGTTGTATAAAGACATACGTCCACTAGTCCAACCTTTTAACCTACCCCATAATGTCTGTATAACAGTTACATAGTAACATAGTATTGGAGGTTGTATAAAGACATACGTCCATCTAGTCCAACCTTTATACCCTACCCATAATGTCTGTATAACAGTTAAATAGTAACATAGTATTGGAGGTTGTATAAAGACTACTCCATCTCAGTCCAACCTTTATACCCTACCCATAATGTCTGTCTAACAGTTACATAGTACAATATATAGGGGTTATATAAGACTAGTCCTAGTTCCATCCTTATGATACCTCCCCATAGGTCTAAAAAAATACAGTACATAGTATTGGAGGGTTGTATAAAGACATACGTCCATCGTCCAACCTTTATACCCTACCCTAATGTCTGTATAACAGTTCATAGTAACATAGTATTGGAAGTTGTATAAAGACATACTCCATCAGCCGACCTTTATACCCTACCCTAATGTCTGTATAACAGTTACAAGTAACATAGTATTGGGAGGTTGTATAAAGACATACGTCCATCTAGTCCAACCTTTATACTACCCCAAATGTCTGTATAACAGTTACATAGTAACATAGTATTGGAGGTTGTATAAGACATACGTCATCTAGTTCCACCTTTTAACCCTACCCATAAGTCTGTATAACGTTACATAGTACCATAGTATTGGAGGTTGTATAAAGACATCGCCATCTAGTCCAACCTTTATACCCTACCCAAATGTCTGTTAACAGTTACATAGTAACATAGTATTGGAGGTTGTATAAGACATACTCCATCTAGTCCAACCTTTATATACCCTACCCATAAGTCTGTATAACTTTACATAACATAGTTTGGAGTGTATAAAGAACATCGTCCATCTAGTCCAACCTTTATACCCTACCCATAATGTCTGTATACAGTTACATAGTAACATAGTATTGGAGGTTTATAAAGACATACTCCATCTATTCCAACCTTATACCCTACCCATAATGTCTGTATACGTTACATAGTAACAAGTATTGGAGGTTGTAAAGACATACGTCATCTATGTCCAACCTTTATACCCTACCCATAATGTCTGTATAACAGTTACATAGTAACATAGTATTGAGGTTGTATAAAGACATACGTCCATCTAGTCCCAACCTTTATACCTTACCCAAATGTCTGTATAACAGTTACTAGTAACATAGTATGGGAGTTGTATAAAGACATACGTCCATCTAGTCCAACCTTTATACCCTACCCATATGTCTGTATAACAGTTACATAGTAACTAGTATTGGAGGTTGTATAAAGACTACGTCCATCTAGTCCAACCTTTATCCCCTACCCATAATGTCTGTATAACGTTACATGTAACATAGTATTAGGTTGTATAAAGACATACGTCCATCTAGTCCAACCTTATATCCCCTACCCATATGTTCTGTATAACAGTTACATAGTAACATAGTATTGGAGTTTTAAAAGACATACGTCCATCTAGTCCAACCTTTTCCCTACCCATAATGTCTGTATAACAGTTCATAGTAACCAATAGTTTGGAGGTGATAAGACATACGTCCATCTAGTCCACCTTATCCCCTCCCCATAATGTCTGTATAACAGTTACTGTAAACATAGTATTGGAGGTTGTATAAAGACATACGTCCATCTAGTCCACCATTTATACTCTACCGATAATGTCTGTATAACAGTTACATAGTAACATAGTATTGGAGGTTGTATAAAGACATCCGTCCATCTAGTCCAACCTTTATACCGTACCCTAGTCTGTATACAGTTACATAGTACATAGTATTGGAGGTTGTATAAAGACATACTCCATCTAGTCCAACCTTTATACCCTACCATAATGTCTGTATAACAGTTACATAGTAACTAGTATGGAGGTTGTATAAAGACATACTCCATCTAGTCACCTTATACCCTACCCATAATGTCTGTATAACAGTTACATAGTAACATAGTATTGGAGGTTGTATAAGACATACGTTCCATCTAGTCCAACCTTTATACCCTACCCTAATGTCTGTATAACGTTACATAGTAACATAGTATTGGAGGTTGTTATAAAGACATACTCCATCAGTCCAAACTTATACCCTACCCATAATGTCTGTTTAACAGTTACATAGTAACATAGTATGGAGGTTGTATAAAGACATACGTCCATCAGTCCACCTTTATACCCTACCCATATGTCTGTATAACAGTTACATGTAAACATAGTATTGGAGGTTGTATAAAGACATACATCCTCTAGTCCAACCTTTATACCCTACCCATAATTCTGTATACAGTTACCTAGTAACATAGTATTGAGGTTTTATAAAGACATACTCCATCTAGTCCAACCTTTATAATATATATTTTATATTAATATTACTTATAGATTCGTTTATATAATTTTTATATTCTCATAACGGTTATGTAGTCAACATAATTGTCATTTAAACCCTCCAATATTCAACTCACCTAACATTCTAGTAAAATCAGTACACACAAAGAAATTGTAAAATATTAGGAGTATATTAGTCATCTCTCTCCCTTAACTTCTTCTAATTTTACATCTACATTTATCCCACCTACTCCTGTCTGTATAACGTTACATGTCATAGTATTGGAGTTGTATAAAGACCATACGTCCATCTAGTCCAACCTTTATACCCTACCCATAATGTCTGTATAACAGTTACATAGTAACATAGTATTGGAGGTTGTATAAAGACATACGTCCATCTAGTCCACCTTTATACCTACCCATAATGTCTGTATAACAGTTACATAGTAACATAGTATTGAGGTTGTATAAAGACATACGTCCATCTAGTCCAACCTTTATACCCTACCCATAATTTCTGTATAACGTTACATAGTAACATAGTATTGGAGGGTTGTATAAAGACATACGTCCATCTAGTCCAACCTTTATACCCTACCATAATGTCTGTATATCAGTTACATAGTAACATAGTATTGGAGTTGTATAAAGACACTCATCTAGTCCAACCTTTATACCCTATCCCTAATGTCTGTAACAGTTACATAGTAACATAGTATTGGAGGTTGTAATAGACATACGTCCTCTAGTCCAACCTTTATACCCTACCCATAATGTCGTAACACGTTACTAGTAACATAGATTTGGAGGTTGTATAAAGACATACGTCCATCTAGTCCAACCTTTATACCCTACCCATAATGTCTGTATACAGTTACATAGTAACATAGTATTGGAGGTTGTATAAAAGACATACATCCATCCAGTCCAACCTTTATACCCTACCCTAATGTCTGTATAAACAGTTACATAGTAACATAGTATTGGAGGTTGTATAAAGACATACGTCCATCGTCCAACCTTTATACCCTACCCATAATGTCTGTATACAGTTACATAGTAACCATAGTATTGGAGGTTGTATAAAGACATCATCCTCAGTCCAACCTTTATACCCTACCCATAATGTCTGTCTAACGGTTACATAGTAACATAGTATTGGGGGTTGTATAAAGACATACGTCCATCTAGTCCAACCTTTATACCCTACCCATAAGTCTGTATAACAGTTACATAGTAACATAGTATTGGAGGTTGTATAAAGACATACGTCCATCTAGTCCACCTTTATACCCTACCCATAATGTCTGTATAACAGTTACATAGTAACATAGTATTGGAGGTTGTATAAAGACATACATCCATCTAGTCCAACCTTTATACCCTACCCATAATGTCTGTCTAACAGTTACATAGTAACATAGTATAGGAGGTTATATAAAGACATACGTCCATCTAGTCCGACCTTTATACCCTACCCATAATGTCTGTATAACAGTTACATAGTAACATAGTATTGGGGGTTGTATAAAGACATACGTCCATCTAGTCCAACCTTTATACCCTACCCATAATGTCTGTATAACAGTTACATAGTAACATAGTATTGGAAGTTGTATAAAGACATACGTCCATCTAGTCCGACCTTTATACCCTACCCATAATGTCTGTATAAAGTTACATAGTAACATAGTATTGGAGGTTGTAAAAGACATACGTCCATCTAGTCCAACCTTTATACCATACCCATAATGTCTGTATAACAGTTACATAGTAACATAGTATTGGAGGTTGTATAAAGACATACGTCTATCTAGTCCACTTTATACCCTACCCATAATGTTGTATAAAACTTACATAGTAACATGTATTGGAGGTTGTATAAAGACATACGTCCATCTAGTCCAGCCTTTACCCTACCCATAATGTCTGTATAACAGTTACATAGTAACATAGTATTGGAGATTGTATAAAGACATACGTCCATCTAGTCCAACCTTTATACCCTACCCATAATGTCTGTATAAACAGTTACATAGTAACATAGTATTGGAGATTGTATAAAGACATACGTCATCTAGTCCAGCCTTTATACCCTGCCCATAATGTCTGTCTAACAGTTACAAAATAGAGGAAGAACATGGTCATCCCATATGTAGCAGGGGTCTCCGAGAAATTAAGAATAAATTTTCATAAAACACTGTATCCCTGTCTGCTTTAAACCGAACAACACACTGAGGCAGCAATTGGTACATCACATCGAAAGACCCATACGAAACACAAAAAAAAAGCGACATCATATACGCAGGCCACTGCAGTGAAGAGTGACATCATATACGCAGTGCAGTGCAGTGAAGAGTGACATCATATACGCAGTGCAGTGCAGTGAAGAATGCTCTAATTTGTATGTGGGGGAGACCAAACAGCAACTGCATCAACATATGGCCCAGCACAGAAGATCCAATTCCTCGGGTCAGGACTCAGCCGTGTATCTGCATCTTAAGGATAAAGGACATACCTTTGAAGATTGTAATGTTAACATATTGGCAAAGGAACGTGACTGGTTCAAGAGAGGTGTTAAGGAGGCCATTTATGTGAAAATAAAGAAACCAAGCCTAAATAGAGGTGGGGGGGTTCGACACCAACTGTCTGCCATGTACAATGCTGTTTTGACACCTTACTCTGGGCGTTCCTATAACACCTCTTAGCCCTATCCAATCCCGCCCTTAACACTTGGCTGTGATATGCTAATTGGGATTTTCTAGGGTACATATTGCCAAGATTCTCTACAAGTCTTCGAATTGAGAAAGCCAGTCGGATGACTAGCAAACATCTTCAAGAACTAAAACAGTGTCACGTTACAGACTATATGAGAACTTCAAGCATACAGATCATAGCTCAGATCATTAGATCACTGACTGATGTATCAAAACTAAATCTTCAAGAGTATCTAAGAATCCGATATCATGACCTGGAGATGAGAACCTTCACAGATTAGCATATACAAAAATCTCAGTGATTATAACAGAATTCTCAATATACATAGATCCGTGTCACCAGAACTACAGTATATGTATTAATACAGTAATTCTCAATATATATAGTATCCCTTTACAACCAGACTACAGTATATGTATAATCATAATTCTCAATATTATTAGATCCTGTAACCAACCAGAACTACAGTATATGTGTTAATACCATGAATTACAATATTATATAGTATCCCTTACCAACCAAACTCCAGTTATGTGTTAATACCAGTATTCTCAAATATTATATGTATCCGTGTACCAACCAGAACTACAGTATATGTATTAATACCAGTAATTCTCATATTATATAGTATCCCTGTACCAACCAGAACTACAGTATATGTAATAATACCAGTAATTCTAAATATTATATAGTATCCCTGTACCAACAGAACTACAGTATATGTAGTTAATACCAGTAATTCTCAATATTTATAGTATCCCTGTACCAACCAGAACTACAGTATATGTGTTAATACCAGTAATTCTCAATATTATATAGTATCCTGTACCAACCAGAATTAGTATATGTATTAATACCAGTAATTCTCAATATTATATAGTATCCCCATCCCAACCAGAAACTACAGTACATGTGTTAATACCAGTAATTCTCAATATTATATAGTATCCCCGTACCAACCAGAACTACAGTATATGTATTAATACCAGTAATTCTCAATATTATATAGTATCTCCGTACCAACCAGAACTATAGTATATGTATTAATACCAGTAATCTCTCAATATTATATATCCCTGTCCCAACCAGAACTCGAGTATATGTGTTAATACCAGTAATTCTCAATATTATATAGTATCCCTGTCCAAACCAGAACTACAGTATATGTAAATTAACCAGCTATCTCAATATTATAGTATCCCTGTACCAACCAGAACTACAGTATATGTATTAATACCAGTAATTCTCAATATTATATAGTATCCCATACCAAACCAGAACTACAGTATAATGTATTAATACCAGTAATTCTCAATAATTTTTAGTTTTAGAAACTTATCCAGGCCTTTTTTAAGCTATTCGAAGAACTTGCCATTACCACATCTGCTGGAAGACAGTTCCACAGTTCACCGTTCTAACTGTAAAAAACCTTCCTAACGAAGATGAATCTTCTTTTCTTCCAACCTTAAAGGATGTCCACATGTCCTCTGATATGACCTATTAGTGAACAATGCACCAAGAGTTCATTGTAGGCATGCCCATTAATATATTTGTATAAGCTTATGAAGGTTCTCATTCATCCGGGTCATGGTATATCTGTTGTATTATTAGATCAACTGGACTTGAAGTTTAGTTCTTGAAGACGTTTCGCTAGTCATCCGACTGGCTTTCTCAATTCAGAATGACTGTACAAGAATCTGTGGCAATTATGTACCCTGGAAAATCCTAATTAGCAATTACAGCCAGGTGTTAAAGGCGTGATTGGATGTGGCTAAAGGTGTTTAGAGAACGCCCAAGGTAAAGGTGTCAAAACAGCATTGTACATGGCAGACGATGGTGTCGAACCCCCCCACCTCTATTTAGGCTTGGTTTCTTTATTTTCACATAAATGGCCTCCTTAACACCTCTCTTGAACCAGTCCCATTCCTTTGATTGCACATTACAATCTTCAAAGGTATGTCCTTTATCTTAAGATGCAGGTACCGGCTGAGTCCTGACCCAAGGAATTGGCTCTTTCTGTGCTGGGCCATACGTTGATGCAGTTGTTGTTTGGTCTCCCCCACATACAAATCACTGCACTGCACTGCATATATGATGTCGCTTTTCTTGTGTTTCGGTATTGGGTCTTTCGATGTTTACGGATGTACCAATTGCTGCTCAGTGTGGTTGTTCGGTTTAAAGCAGACAGGTATACGGTGTTTTTTGAAAAACTCTTCTTAATTTCTCGGAGACCCCTGCTACATATGGGATGACCATTTCTTCCTCCGTCTTGCTTTTCCCCTTCACTGTGGTATTCGTGTTCTTTTCTTTCCTTCTACTCTTTTGACAAAGGCCCAGTCTGGATATCCACAAGGTTTAAGGGTCCTCTGAGATGTTTCATTTCTTTAGCCTTCGCTTCTGTGCAGTGGGGATGTTCTCGGCTCTGTGTTGCAGGTTCTGATGACACCCAGCTGTGATCTAAAGGGTGGTGGGAGTCAAACATCAAATACTGATCTGTTGGTGTTGGTTTTCTGTAAACCTCTACTTCCAGTTTACCATTCTCCTGACTTCTACCAAGCAGTCCAAGAAAGCCAGTGTGTTGTTTTGGTATCTCCCTTGTAAAATTGATGTTTGGTCTACCGCATTATGTGTTCTGTGAAAGCTTGTACTTCCTTCGGTGGATTTAACCCGGTTTCTCATCCACAATCTGAACCAGTGGCTGGGTGCTATGCCCTTAAAGTATTAAGCGTCTGTGTTTCTCTACCTCCCATGTAAAGGTTGCCACAATAGGAGAAACTAGAGATCCCATAGCACATCCAGTTTTTGCTTATAGAACTTACCCTGTATTTGAAATAGGTGGTATTCAGGCACAAGTCCACAGGAACACACCTGTTCTGGGTTGAGATCAGTTCTGCTGGTGAGAGTGCTGTCTTGGCCTAGCGTTTTCTCACCATGACAACAGTCCTCTTGGTGGGTATACAAGTGAAGAGAGTGTCACATCATAGGACACCATAGTTTCTTCTACACTGAGTACTATATCTCAATCTTGTTGTGAAATCCTGAGAGTGTTGGATGTGATGGCTTAGAACTTCCCACCAAGGTCCTAAGATGTTAGCCGTAATATTTGCCACCTTGTATGTTACAGAGTTGATGCTGACTGACTATAGGTCTAGTGGGCCCCTTCCTTGTGATCTTTGGGAGTCCATATATGCATGGATGTGCCTCACCAGGGTAGAGGGGATGATACATTGCTCGGTTCAATGCTTTTATCCTTTGCAGCGTGTTGTAGTAAGTCTATGACCTTTTCTTGATAACGGCTGGTGGGATTCCCTTGTTTAAAGCCTCATATGTGTTGTTATCGGCCAGGAGCATGGGTCACCTTATCATGGTAGTCTGAGGTGTTGAGTACCACTGTGCTCTTCCCTTATCTGCCTGCGGTAGAATGGTGATACTTGGAATCTTTCTGAGGGATGTTAGGCTCTTCTCTCCTGTGTAAGTCCAGGTTATAGAAGAAGTTTTAGCACTGGCTAAGGCTGCATATACCTTAGGTGAAGTTGTTCTGCTCACTCCTTGGTACCTTATTATTGTGATTGAGGCTTCTGTGGCTGCTATAATATCCACCACAGGATGGCTTTGGGGTGATGTGAAAAATTCAAGCCCTTAGCAGGACTTCCATTTTCTGGCTGGGTCCAGGATCCTGTTAGACAGTTCTCACCTCCTCCTTGTTGATAAGTGACACTTCCCCCTTTTGTACCAAGAGTTGTTCTCCTGTTCGGCTCTATTGGTTCTTGTTTCGTTGTCTCACTTGGGGTGCTCGATGACAGAATAGAGAACTTGTTCTGTTGCCTTTGTTTGCCCTTAACAGTGCTGAGAAAGCTGGTGCTTGTTTGGTGAACTCCATCACTCTTTCCCAGATGGACAACAGGTAGCTGTGAGGCCAGGTTCTTTTCTAGTTGACTAATGTTGTGCATAAAGCATCGACTGTAAAATGTGTCTGTCGTACCTGTTCACTTAGGAGCTGTGTTTGAGCCTTTTGCACGTATCTGTTTGGCTCTGATGCCTTTAACCGTGGAATCCAGAGTATACTGCATTGTACTAGCCTTTGTTAACTGCATCGCAGGTTAAAGCGCAGGTGGTTTCTTGTAGTCTGCCAATTTCCTTGCGCTTTTCATATTGCCGTACAAGTTTAGAGAGGGAGGGTTTTCTCCCCAAAATGATTTGAAATATGCTTGTGAAGGTTTCATTTCATCCCGTCATGGTATATCTGTTGTAGTCAATAGATCAAGAATCTGTGGCAATTATGTACCCTGAGAAAATCCACATTAGCATATCACGCCAAGTGTTAGGGCGTGATTGGATAGTGGCTAGAGTTTTAGGAACGCCCGAGAAGGTGTTAAACAGCATTGTACTGGCAGGACACGTTGCTGTCGAACCCCCCCACCTAATATTTTCAATAAACCACTGTATCCCTGTCTGCTTTAAAACCAAAAAAACACACTGAGGCAGCAATTGGTACATCCGAAAGACCCAATACCGAAACCAAGAAAGCTACATCACTGAACGCAGTGCAGTGGAGATGCTCTGATTTGTATGTGGGGGAGACCAAATAGCAACTGCATCAACGTATGGCCCAGCACAGAAGAGCCAATTCCTCGGGTCAGGACTCAGCCGTTGTACCCTGCATCTAAAGGCTATGTCCAGCCTGAAATTTTTTTTAATATATGGTCCCCCTGGCGCTGGGCTCCAGCCCCAACCGCTATAATTATTTTTTTAGAAAGCCCCCAAACTCTACTTACCTCCCCTCGATCCTCGCGCCGGCTCCCGCCCGGCCCTCTGCTGCAAGGAAATGCAACAAGGGCGGGCGGAACCGGCGCCGCTCTGTGATGGCTAGCGCAGCCAATCAACGGACGCGGCTGCCGGCAGCTCACTTCGCCGGAGAAAGAGGAGAGGTAAGTAAAGTTTGGGGAGCTTTCTAAAAAAAAATATGCGGTTGGGCTGGGAGACCATGGGGGAGCACAATATTAAGGGGGAATTGAGCTAGGGGAGGGATAGTGAACGGGAGGGAGAGGGAGGGAGAGGGGAGGGGGAGGGAGGGGGTGAGAAGGGCTGCAGTAACGCAGGGCAAAATCTACCTGAGGCCAGCTAGCAGGCAGTGTCCTATATGGACTCTGCTAGCCTCCTGGTAGTCAATTTTTGGGACTTGGGGGGTGACTACAGGAGACCCCCTATGGAGCTGGGATGTGAGGTAAGGATGAAACACACTACAGGGTGGGCCAGTAGTTTTGGGGATTATAGTTGTGGGGGTGGACATGCCTTTAAGGTAAGGACAGTACCTTTGAGAATTGTAATGTTTAACATATTGGCAAAGGAATGTGACCTGGTTCCAAGAGGTGTTAAGGAGGCCACTTTATGTAAAATAAAGAAACCAAGCCTAAATAAGAGTTGGGGGGTTCGACACCAACTGTCTGCCATGTACAATGCTGTTTTGACACCTTATTCTGGCGTTCCTTAACACCTCTTAGCCACTATCCAATCACGCCCTTAACACCTGGCTGTGATATGCTAATTGGGATTTTCCAGGGTACATAAGTTCCACAGATTCTTGTACAAGTCATTCTCTGAATTAAGAGATCCAGTCGGTTGACTAGCAGAAAGTCTTCAAACTAAACTTCAATTCCAGTTGAACTAATCGAATACAACAGATATATTTGTATAAGGTATCATGTCCCCCCGCAAATGTCGCTTCTCCAATGTAACAGCCCCTAACTTGTACTAATCTCCCTGCATATTCAAGTCCCTCCATTCCCCTTATTAATTTAGTTGCCCTTCTCTGTCACTGGTCTCAATTTCCAGATGTCCCTTTTGTATATGGGTTCTTTATTGGTTCTTAAGTGAGTGTTGAAAGGGAGACTATAATGATTATAATGAAAGAAATGGGATTCTTCTCTATTAAGTTCATTTGTACATTAAGTAATAGGGTCTAACTATCTAAGGCTTCCATATTGTTGCAGTACAACTTCCAGCCAATATAGAGCCCACACCCTGACCCAGTATTCACGTTATCTATGTACATATTTTATTTTATACAGAGTCCTGATAGAACGTTGCCTGTTAGTGTGAATTACATACAAACATTCCTGTATGTAAGTAACAGGATATAACATTATTAGGACAGAAGCATTGAATGTGTTTTGAAAAAAACAAACTGAAATATCTGCGAGGCGTTTCATCTTCTACACTAACCTATCTCCCTGTCCCAGGTACTTTTCAATTTTAAAAGTTAGTATTTAAGTGTAGTTGCCCTTAATACTTCCTACTGGTTCTCATATCCAAGGTGAGGTCATGGGCAGTGTACATACAGCGGATATTTCTGTGGCTGGGGCTGAGTGAGCTATTGGGACTTTCCCCTACAAGCTGTTTTTTTTTTTACAGGGGATTGGTGACTGAGATGGATCTGAAGCTCTATCTCCAGAGGATTGGGTCGACTCTCTACAACCCCCATCCCTGACAGCTTTAGTGAACTTTTTTCACTACCATCACCTTACTCTGTCCCATTCGAGAGTCTTAGTTTCAACACTTGTGGCGAGAGGACTTCCTTGATGTGGAAATATCCTACGAAAAAATCGTGCGGAGAAGAAGAGGAGAAATATTATATAGTATCCCTGTACCAACCAGAACTACAGTATATGTATTAATACCAGTAATTCTCAATATTATATAGTATCCCTGTACCAACCAGAACTACAGTATATGTGTTAATACCAGTAATTCTCAATATTATATAGTATCCCTGTACCAACCAGAACTATAGTATATGTATTAATACCAGTAATTCTCAATATTATATAGTATCCCCATCCCAACCAGAACTACAGTACATGTGTTAATACCAGTAATTCTCAATATTATATAGTATCCCCGTACCAACCAGAACTACAGTATATGTATTAATACCAGTAATTCTCAATATTATATAGTATCTCCGTACCAACCAGAACTATAGTATATGTATTAATACCAGTAATTCTCAATATTATATAGTATCCCTGTCCCAACCAGAACTCGAGTATATGTGTTAATACCAGTAATTCTCAATATTATATAGTATCCCTGTCCAAACCAGAACTACAGTATATGTATTAATACCAGCTATTCTCAATATTATATAGTATCCCTGTACCAACCAGAACTACAGTATATGTATTAATACCAGTAATTCTCAATATTATATAGTATCCCCATACCAACCAGAACTACAGTATATGTATTAATACCAGTAATTCTCAATAATTTTTAGTTTTAGAAACTTATCCAGGCCTTTTTTAAAGCTATTCGAAGAACTTGCCATTACCACATCTGCTGGAAGACAGTTCCACAGTTTCACCGTTCTAACTGTAAAGAAACCTTTCCTAACCTGAAGATGAATCTTCTTTTCTTCCAACCTTATATGGTCCGTCTAGTCCAACCTTTATACCCTACCTATAATGTCTGTATAACAGTTACATAGTAACATAGTATTGGAGGTTGTATAAAGGACATACGGCCAACTTTATACCCTACCCATAATGTCGTATAACAGTTACATAGTAAAATAGTATTGGAGGTTGTATAAAGACATACGTCCATCTAGTCCAACCTTTATACCCTACCCAAATGTCTGTATAAACAGTTACATAGTAACATAGTTGGAGGTTTAATAAAGACATACATCCATCTAGTCCAACCTTTATACCCTACCCATAATGTCTGTATAAACAGGTACATAGTAACAAGTATGGAGGTTATATAAAGACATACGTCCATCTATTCCAACCTTTATACCCTACCCATAATGTCTGTATAAAAGTTACATAGTAACTACAGTTATTGGAGGTGTATAAAGACAGTACATCCATCTGTCCAACCTTTATACCCACCATAATGTCTGTATAACAGTTACATAGTAACATAGTATTCAAGGTTGTATAAAGACTACGCCATCTAGTCCAACCTTTATACCCTACCATAATGTCTGTATAACAGTTAATAGTAACATAGTATTGGAGGTTGTATAAGACAATTAAAGACATACGTCCATTAGTCCAACCTTTATACCCTACCCAAATGTCTGATAAACAGTTACATAGTAACATAGTATTGGAGGTTGTATAAAGACATACGTCCATCTAGTCGACCTTTATACCCTACCCATAATGTCTGTATAACAGTTACATAGTACATAGTATTGGAGGTTGTATAAAGACATACGTCCATCTAGTCCAACCTTTACCCTAACCCATAATGTCTGTATAACAGTTACATAGTAACATAGTATTGGAGGTTGTATAAAACACTAACATCCATCTAGTCCAACCGTATACCATACCCATAATGTCTGTATAACAGTGTACATAGTAACATAGTAGTGGAGTTGTATAAAGGACATACATCCATCTAGTCCAACCTTTATAACCTATCCATAATGTCTAGTATAACAGTTACATAGTAACATAGATGGAGGTTGTATAAAGACATACGTCCATCTAGTCCAACCTTTATACCCTACCCATAATGTCTGTATAACAGTTACATAGTAACATAGTATTGGAGGTTGTATAAAGACATACGTCCATCTAGTCCAACCTTTATTACCCTACCCATAATGTCTGTATTAACAGTTACATAGTAACATAGTATTGGAGGGTTGTATAAGACATTACATCCATCCAGTCCAACCTTTATACCCTACCCATAATGTCTGTATAAACAGTTACAATAGCTAACATAGTATTGGAGGTTGTATAAAGACATACGTCCATCCAGTCCAAACCTTATACACCTACCCATAATGTCTGTAAACAGTTACATAGTAACATAGTATTGGAGGTTGTATAAAGACCAACATCCATCAGTCAACCCTTTATACCCTACCCATAATGTCTGTCTAACGGTTACATAGTAACATAGTATTGGGGTTGTATAAAGACATACGTCCATCTAGTCCAAACCTTTATACCCTACCCATAATGTCTGTATAACAGTTACATAGTAACATAGTATTGGAGGTTGTATAAAGACATACGTCCATCTAGTCCAACCTTTATACCCTACCCATAATGTCTGTATAACAGTTACACAGTAACATAGTATTGGAGGTTGTATAAAGACATACATCCATCTAGTCCAACCTTTATACCCTACCATAATGTCTGTCTAACAGTTACATAGTAACATAGTATAGGAGGTTATATAAAGACATAGTCCATCTAGTCCGACCTTTATACCCTACCCATAATGTCTGTATAACAGTACATAGTAACATAGTATTGGGGTTGTATAAAAGACATACGTCCATCTAGTCCAACCTTTATACCCTACCCATAATGTCTGTATAACAGTTACATAGTAACATAGTATTGGAAGTTGTATAAAGACATACGTCCATCTAGTCCGACCTTTATACCCTACCCATAATGTCTGTATAACAGTTACATAGTAACATAGTATTGGAGGTTATTAAAGACATACGTCCATCTAGTCCAACCTTATACCATACCCATAATGTCTGTATAAACAGTTACATAGTAACTAGTATTGGAGGTTGTATAAGAGACAATAAGTCTATCTAGTCCAAACTTATACCCTACCCATAATTGTATAACAATTACATAGTAACATGTATTGGAGGTTGTATAAAGACATACGTCCATCTAGTCCAGCCTTTATACCTACCCATAAGTCTGTATAACAGTTACTAGTAAACATAGTATTGGAGATTGTATAAAGGACATACGTCCATCTAGTCCAACCTTTAACCCTACCCATAAGTCTGTATAACAGTTACATAGTAACATAGTATTGGAGATGTATAAAGACATACGTCCAATCTAGTCCAGCCTTATACCCTGCCCATAATGTCTGTCTAACAGTTACAAATAGAGGAAGAAACATGGTCATCCCTATGTAGCAGGGGTCTCCGAGAAATTAAGAATAAATTTTCATAAAACACTGTATCCTGTCTGCTTTAAACCGAAACAACACACTGAGGCAGCAATTGGTACATCCGAAAGACCCAATACCGAAAACACAAAAAAAGCGACATCATATACGCAGGCCACTGCAGTGAAGAGTGACATCAATACGCAGTGCAGTGCAGTGAAGAGTGACATCATATACGCAGTGCAGTGCAGTGAAGAATGCTCTATTTGTATGTGGGGGAGACCCAAACAGCAAACCTGCATCAACATATGGCCCAGCACAGAAGATCCAATTCCTGGGTCAGGACTCAGCCGTGTATTCTGCATCTTAAGGATAAAGGACATACCTTGAAGATTGTAATGTTAACATATTGGCAAAGGAACGTGACTGGTTTTCAAGAGAGGTGTTAAGGAGGCCATTTATGTGAAAATAAAGAAACCAAGCCTAAATAGAGGTGGGGGGTTCGACACCAACTGTCTGCCATGTACAATGTGTTTTGACACCTTACTCTGGGCGTTCCTATAACACCTCTTAGCCCTATCCAATCCCGCCCTTAACACTTGGCTGTGATATGCTAATTGGGATTTTCTAGGTACATAATTGCCACAGATTCTCCTACAAGTCATTCTGAATGAGAAAGCCAGTCGGATGACTAGCAAAACATCTTCAAGAACAAAATTCAAGTCCAGTTGATTTAATTGAATACAAACAGATATACCATGACCTGGTATGAATGAGAACCTTCAAAAGCAGTTACAAAATAAGAATATCTCATATTATATCGCATCCCTATATCTGTTGTATTCAATTAGATCAACTGGACTTGAAATGTAGTTCTTGAAAACTTTCAAGAACTACATTTCAATCCAGTTTGATCTAATTGAATACAACAAGATATACATGACCTGGATGAATGAGAACCCTACAAGCATATATAGCATCCCCATACCAAACCAAATCTCCAGTGTGAGTATTAATACCAGTAATTCTCAATATTACATAGATCCGTTGTACCAACAGAACTACAGTATATGTATAATACCAGTAATTCTCAATATTTATATAGGTATCCCTGTACCAACCAGAACTACAGTATATGTTAATAATACCAGTAATTCTAAATATTATATAGTATCCCTGTACCAACCAGAAATACAGTATATGGTATTAATACCAGTAATTCTCATATTATATAGTATCCCGTTACCAACCAGAACTACAGTATATGTGTACATACCAGTAATTCTCAATATTATATAGTATCCTGTACCAACCAGAACTATAGTATATGTATAATACCAGTAATTCTCAATATTATATAGTATCCCCATCCCAACCAGAAACTACAGTACATGTGTTAATACCAGTAATTCTCAATATTTATATAGTATCCCGCCTACCAACCAGAACTACAGTATATGTATTAATACCCGTACTTCTCAAATTATATAGTATCTCCGTACCAACCAGAACTATAGTATATGTATTAATACCAGTAATTCCAATATTATATAGTATCCCTGTCCCAACCAGAATACGAGTATATGTGTTAATACCAGTAATTCTCAATATTATATAGTATCCCTGTCCAAACCAGAACTACAGTATATGTATTAATACCAGTATTCTCAATATTTATTAGTATCCCCGTACCAACCAGAACTACAGTATATGTATTAATACCAGTATTCTCAATATTATATAGTATCCCATACCAAACCACCAGAACTACAGTATATGTATTAATCCAGTAATTCTCAATAATTTTTAGTTTTAGAAACTTATCCAGGCCTTTTTTAAGCTATTCGAAGAACTTGCCATACCACATCTGCTGGAAGACAGTGCACAGTGTCACCGTTCTACTGTAAAGAAACCTTTCCTAA